>JARQOD010000010.1:112767414-112900717 GCA_033576555.1 Oophaga sylvatica | reverse complement strand
TTGGGGAAGACAATATTAAAAACCCTTTCCACTTTCAGGGGATTTAAAAAAGGCTGAACAGGTGGATGGGGACATGCCCACCAGTTTGAAGAAAGGCCAAAAAGATGATTTTCACTAAAAGAGGGCCAACCTTGATTAAAGGCATACAAAAAATTGACTGAACCAAATTAAAATCTTGGGTCTGAATAAAAAGAATTGATGGGGGTAAGCAAAATTTTAAAAATGAATTTTAAAACACCCAATGCCTTAAAAGGGAAGCAAAAAACCAGATAACAAAAATTTTTACTAAAATAAAACCTAAATTAAAAAAAAATTATTGCAAAAACATGCATGAAGTTGTAAATAATAATAATAAGGGTATTTGGTAAACATAATTTTGATCAAAAGAATGTACAAGCATCCCGCACGTAAAAGGCAACCCTTTGTGGGACAGTCCTACTCTATTTTAAAAAACCTTTCCATTGTCAAGTGACGTAAATGTGAACAAGGCAGGGGGACTGAACCCACCAGTTGAAGCATAGGCCAGACAGGATGGATTTTTCAGCTCAAAAGCAGGGCGGTCACACCTTATATGCACAAGTTTGCACTAAGAACTAAATGAAAAACTGGGTCTGAACTGAACTGAATATATTTTTTATTTTGTTTTATTTTAGGATATTTGTTTCTTGTTTTTTGGTTTCCTCTGTTTAAGGTCATGTTTTGATATGCATTTACATTTTGCATACACATCACTTACTTTTTCAGTTCAGACCCAGTTTTTCATTTAGTTCTTAGTGCATCTTGTGCATATAAGGGTGTGACCGCCCTGTTTTTTTGAGCTGAAAAATCCATCTGTCTGGCCTATGCTTCAACTGGTGGGTTCGTCCCTCTGCCTGTTCACATTTACGTCATGACAGTGGAAAGGTTTTTAATATTAGAGTAGGACTGTCCCACAAAGGGTTGCCTTGATGTGGCGGATGGCTTGTACTTTCTTTTGATCAAAATTTGTTTACCAAATACCCTTATTATTATTATTACAAATTCAGCATGTTTTGAAAATATATTTGTTTTTTGTTTTATTTTAGGATTTTTTGTTTCTTGTTTTTTGTTTTCTCTTTTTAATGGTCATGTGTTTGATATGCTTTTACATTTTGCATACACATCAACTTACTTTTTCAGTACAGACCCAGTTTTCATTTAGTCTTAGTGCATCTTGTGCATAAAAGGGGTTTGTGACCCCCCTGCTTTTGAGCTGAAAAATCCATCCTGTCTGGCCTATGCTTCAATGGTGGGTTCAGTCCCTCTGTTGTTCACATTTACGTCACTTGACAAGGGGAAAAGGGTTTTTAATATTAGAGTAGGACTGTCCCACAAAGGGTTGCCTTGACGTGGCGGGATGGCTTGTACATTCTTTTGATCAAAAATTATGTTTACCAAATCCCCTTATTATTTTTTTTTAAACTTCATGCATGTTTTGCAATATATTTTTTATTTTGTTTTATTTTAGGATATTTGTTTCTTGTTTTTTGTTTTCTCTGTTTAATGGTCATGTGTTTGATATGCATTTACATTTTGCATACACATCAACTTACTTTTTCAGTTCAGACCCAGTTTTTCAACATTCTGTAATGCTGTAGATAAGCCCCGATGTTACCTGAAAGTGAAGAAAAGCGAGTTATAAAATACTCACCCAGGGGCGTTCCGCCGTCCGGTCCGGAGGGAGTCGCAGGCCGGTTCGGCGCCTCCCATTCTTGTAGCGAAGCCGGCCTCTTCCTTCCGTCCCATCGAGGCTCCTGCACAGGCGCACAGCCCTGCCCTGGTGAGGGCAGAGCAGAGTACTGTAGTGCACAGGCGCCGGACCTCTCTGACCTTTCTCAGCACCTGCGCACTGCAGTACTCTGCTCTGCCCACACCAAGATGTGAAGTGCCATCGCTACAAGATGGGAGGTGCCAAACCGGACCACGAATCCTTCCGGTCCGGACCTAACGGCTGAACGCCCCTGGGTGACTATTTTATATCTCGTTTTTCTTCACTTTCAGGTGACATCGGGGGCTTATCTTCAGCATTCCAGAGTGCTGTAGAAAAGCCCCTGATGGCGGTGGCCCTATCTCAAAGGGCAAAAATGGGGTGACAGATTCCCTTTAATTATAGTGATGACATACTGGTTTTTGGGAAAACTCAAGTTGAACACAATCGTGCCCTATATGCTATCTTTGAATGCCTGCTCTCTCCTGGACTTACTTTAAACAAAGAGAAATGTGAATTTGATAAAAGTTCATTGGAGTTCTATGGTCACATCTTCTCGGCGGAAGGAGTACGACCTGATTCTAAGAAAGTGGAATCCATCAGAGCAGCCACAATTCCATGGAATGCCAGTGAAGTGCGCTCTTTTCTTGGAATGGCTAGCTACTGTGCTAGATATAGTTCAAATTTTTCAATAATCAGCACTCCATTAAGGGAACTTACAAAACAAAGTTGTGTGTTGTGAACGTTTTGGAGACAACTTCGGAGCTGAAGCTCCCTCTGGTGGTTGCTGAGGGTATTGCCCTACACCTGCAAATAACGAGTGGTGGTCAGGTGGTACTGACTGGCCTGATATAAGTGAGCTGAACTCCCATGATCCTCGCCGGTAATCAATTGTGCTTCCTCGTCTAAGTTGGAATTCAGCTTGCTTTTCTGCTGTCTCCTGCTTGCTTTCAGATAAGTCTCTTTCAGGTTTTTTTTTTACTGTGGTTTGAATTCCTTGCTTTTTGCTGCATTGCTTTTTGTATTCAGCCGGGTCCCCTTTGTGTTTGCGTTTTTTGTATTTGTTCATTTGCTCAGTTCTTGTGATATCTTGCTGCTGGGTAGCTACGTGTCCACACCAGAGATCTGATATAGGTGGTCGAGACCCTGTGATCGCAGTGTTTTTGGATTCAGAACTGTTGGAGTTCTTCCTAGGGTTTTTCTGGGTTGCAGACAGTATTCTCTCCTGTACTATCCTATCTAGACAGTTTTGGGCCCCAGCGTTTGCTCAATCTATTTTCTGTCTGTGTTCGTGTTTTCATCTTGTCTAACCACCATTATATGTTTGGGGACTTCCTACTCTTTTGGGGTCTACTCTGGGGCAGTCAGCTTTCCTCTTTCCATCTTCAGGGATAGCTATCTCTCCGCCTGTGCCAAGGCGTCTAGGACCACCGTAGGTACGCTCCACGGCTGCTTCTAGTTGTGCAGTTAGTTTAGAGGTCTGCAACCTATTACTGTAGTTTCCAACCTCTCTGGTGTCAGGCTGCCTATGCAGTTTTTTGCTCCTGCCTCCTCAGCAACCATAACATAACAGTTGTGTCTTTCAATGGTCCCAGGACTGTCAGGCCTCTTTTGAAACAATTAAAAAAGAATTCTGCTCAACAACCACCATGGCCTATTTTGATCCAGCTCTTTTAACTGAATTGATTGTGGACGCCAGTCCTGTGGGACTGGGTGCTATTTTAGCGCAATACAAGGATGACAATCAAAGTCCCCACATCATTTCTTATGCAAGCCAAAGCTTAACAAACACTGAAAGAAAATATTCACAACCTGAAAAAGAAAGCTTGGCAGTTGTCTGGGGATGTGAACACTTTCATTTATTTCTTTATGGAGCTCCCTTCACCATTGTCACAGATCATCAAGCTCTCCTTACAATTTTTGGAAATCCCCGAGCTAAAATGCCTGCACAGATTGAACGATGGGGTTTACGTCTACAGGACTACAATTACAAAATTGTTCTCAAACCTGGAAAATGTAGCAATCCGGCTGATTATCTCTCAAGACATCCTGTGAATGGTGATACACCCGAGCACTCCTCCATGGAAGAATACATACGATTTGTTGCAGTTCACGCCGTGCCAAAAGCACTTTCTGTTGATCAATTTGTGAATACAACAAGTGACAAAACACTCTGTGCCTTAATACAAATCATCCAAAATCGAAAGTGGCATGAAATCCAAAAGAAAAATTTCCTGATTCTGGGATTGATCTGAAGGAATTAAAACTATTTTCAAATGTTCGTGAGGAATTGTCAGTGACTGAAGAGCACCTCATCCTTCGAGGTGCCAAACTGGTTGTACCTAAAGCCCCCGTCTTACATAGCGATCTCGCTAGCGAGATCGCTGCTGAGTCATTAGTTTTGTGACGCAGCAGCGAGCTCACCAGCGATATCGCTGTGTGTGACATTCAGCGACGATCAGCCCCCCTGCCGGGTATCGCTGATCGTCGCTGAAATGTCAGGACATTTTTTTGATCGCTGGTCTCCCGCTGACAGGCATGCATCGCTGCGTGTGACAGGCGGGAGACCAGCGATCCACTGGTAACCAAGGTACACAGCGGGTTTCCAGGTGCGGGGCTGTGCCTAGAAACCCGCTGTGTACCTTGGATACCAGCGCCCTGAAGCAGGGAGCTGGTAACCAAGGTACACAGCGAGTTTCCAGGCGCGGGGCTGTCCTAGAAACCGCTGTGTACCTTGGATACCAGCGCCCTGAAGCAGGGCGCTGGTATCCAAGGTACACTGCGGGTAACTAGCGATGTTTACCCGCCGTGTCGCTTGTACTGATCGCTGCCTGAGCTGCCTGTTTGGCAGCTCAGCAGCGATAATATAGCGATACACCAGCGATCCTGATCGTTGTCGGGATCGCTGGTGTATCGCTATGTGAGACCCAGCCCTAAGGCCTTGCGAAACCTAGTCTTACAGATAGCACACGAAGGTCATCTAGGAATTGTTGGTTCAAAACAATTACTTAGAGAAAAAGTGTGGTTCCCAAATATGGATCAATTGGTGGAAGAGAAGATTAGACACTGCTCCACTTGTCAATTAATTACTCCATCATCAAGTGTAGAGCCACTACAAATGTCTCCGTTACCCACTGCTGTCTGGGAGGAAGTGACAGTTGACATATATGGACCATTACCAAATGGCCAACACATTCTAGTAACATATATCCTATAGATACAAGCCTAGACAGATGGCACTTCCCACCATATAATCTAATCCAAGAAGTACAGGAAGTATATAGCCATAAAATAACACTTTATTAGAAAACAAGTCACACAAATCACAAAAAACATTTAAAAATGTGATGTCAATCCAATATGCTCCCATAAGTACGTATATGTTAACAATAGTTAATCTCCACACTTTAGTATAGTTGCCCGAATCGATATTCATTCAGTGCACAGTGCAACTGCACAAATAAACAAATATATCGGTATAAATCCAAAACGGTAAAGATACCATAATAGTGAGTATCGCACTGTGTTCAGAGGAGCACACACATGGGTCCTGGATAGTGTTGAGCGATACGATACTGCAAATATCGGGTATCGGCCGATATTAGCTGTATCGGGCTTTCGATTCCGAGTACCGATATTTTCGTCATATATCCGGATAATTTGTCACTGTCACTGTGAGTGTCCGTCGGTCGGGTCTGTCAGGAGTCAGCGGCACTTACCTGGCAGAAGATCTCCGGCGGTCACGTCCTGGACTGCTTGATGGCAGCCATTATCTTCTCCCTGGCGGTCACATGCAGTTTTTCGCGATAACTGCAGTGACTGCAGGGTAATCCCGGCCGTAAACCAGTCCGATGATGTCACCGCTGGGGAAGCAGGTAATCAGCTGTGCTGCGCCGGGATGACAGGCTCTGCCTGCCTGCGCCTGCCTCTGATGTCATTCTGATGTAGCAGAGCTGGATCGTCGTGGGACACTCGTTACTATGGACTGCGTCGGACAGGTGGTATACTGCTGTTTTTTTTTTTTTTCATTTTTTTACAGGAGATCGATGGCGTCGCAGGATGAGACTGTAATAAAAGTAATGAAAACTGTGTTGTTTTTTTTATTAAATTAAAAAACTTTTTTATGAACATTCACCCGTCCGGGTACATCAACAATTTAACTATTTACATACAGGGACCCTGTCCGGGTTATTTATAATTCTTTGGCAGGGGTGTTCCAGGTACCACCTGGTACTCTTCTGATGCTTGCCAAACATCCGAGACACCAAGGACCACCAGGACCTGATGACGTCGTGTGGCCTGTACAGTCAAGTCGTGACCCGCTATCTGTGTCTGTGTGGCCACCTCTTTCATCTCCCTCCGGGTCTGGAGCCCTATGTCCCGGACTGAACGAACCCCAGGGGGCCTAACAGGCCCGGGTACGGGCCAGCTATCATTATCATGTCCATAGCTGGGGCTGCTGAGGAGACCACTGAGGGAGGCTGGGGAGATTTACGGCGTGGGGTGGGCACTTGTGCAGAGGCCTGGATGTGGGAGGCTGAAGGCTCCGAGGGTCTCACAGGTTCCTGACACTCTGGGGACCAGGGGTCGCACCTGGTGACATTTAGGGCATACCATCCATTGTAACCCCAGTGTCGGGTGTAAGTTACCAAGTCTCCTGGCAACAGGTCCCTCCCGGGTGTCCTTCTGGGAGGTGAGTCTCCACGTCCCGCCGGGTCACAAACACTTCTAAATAAAGTCCAGGCTCCTGGATGAAGCCCCAACCAGCTTTCAATTTAAAGCTCCGTACTGCACCCTTACGCCGCGGCTCCCTCACCGTACTTTTATCTTTTCTCATCCGGTCCTTATCTGCCCGGTCCTTCTCGATGTGACGTTGGCGAAGCTTCTGGGATTCGCGCTGCTCCCTTTGTCGCTCGGCTTCTCTCTCCCGACGTCTACACTCTTCCTCCTGACGCCGGTTGTAATTCTCCTCCACCAGCATCTCCATGTCTCCACCATCAAACTGCAGCTTACGATGTCCGGTTTGCGGCAGCTCTCCTGGCGCCCGACAGTCCTGGCGGCGCTCACCTGCGGAGGAAGCAGCCGGCTCTGGAACAGATGACAGTCGGGGCTCCGGTACAGACAGGTAGACCTCTGGTGCCTGCGCGGCCTCCTCCATGAGGACGGGTGTCGCTTCTTCTGTCTCAGCGACGGGGGCAGACAGCGGGATCTGGGGTGCTGCCGTTGCAGCATTTTTTGCAGGAACGGGTGCCTCCACTGCGACAACGTCAACCGGATCACATTGCAAGGGCTGGGATGCCCGCACGGACTCCTCTACTAGAACGGGTGCCTCACCTTCCGGTACAGACACTTCAGGTAAGAGGGATTGGCGCCGCTCCAAGTTTAGTTTTAGGGCACGCCAGCTGGCTTCCATCCTGGCGACCTCCTCCCGGTGCCGGGCCAGGCCTCTTAGGGTATCCTCCGCTTCTTGCAGCGTAGGAGGGTTTCCAGGCCGGGTGCCCAACGGTGGTTCCGTGGCGATCGGGTCGCTTCCATGGGGGAGAGCTCTGACTGCTCCATCCCTTCACACTTCTGCTCGTGTCCATTAGCCATCTCTGCCAAGTCACATGTGTCATTAGCATCTGGAGAGGGCCCCTCTTTTGTAGTGAGGCGGGACCTTCGTGTTAGTTTCCGCACACTGAGGAGGATGAGGAGGCGGAACTCAAGAGCTGTGGGGCACGATCTTACATTGCAGTACCATTTAGAGTGGTCGGCCATCGTTTTCGCGCCACTGAGTGAGTGTACACCCACGAAGAGCACGCCCTTCTTCTTCACCAGTGCCTCGTCGTGACGCAGATATGGCGGAAAAATGGCAAATACATTCTCTGATGATTTTAGCAATTCTCAAGCACAAAACCAGTTCAATTCAGGCACACAGGACTCGCTTATAGCGAGCTACAGAATCCTGTTCGTGACGCCCAAGTTGAGTCGCACAGAGCCAGAGGTTTTGGGGGTACTCGGCACCGAGCCCGTCGACTTCTATGGGGTATGTCACGGCTTTACCCGGCAATTGAATCAGAGTCTATTTTACTATGTAGAAGTGTATAAACTATAAATATATGTATATATATATATGTCACAATGACATGTATATATATATATGTATTCTATGTGTGTATATTTTGTGTTTACAACGAAAGAAAGTGTTTTTTTAGTTGCGATATTTTGTTCCCATAGACTTACATGGGACTTCCGGTATCGGAATCGGATATCGACGATATTTAGTGATATCGGCGATACCATTCCAATCCGATATTTTTAGATATCGAGCAGTATCGCTCAACACTAGTCCTGGATAACCGAGCATGCAAAAAGATATTTACTTATACATACTTCAGGTCCAGTGAGATTATCATCGGACAGAGATGTATATATAAAGAAAAATGTATAGCAGGAAGGTTACAAACATCATTAAATAAAGTTCTTAAGTACAAGAATCCTAATGACCTCCAATTGCTGAGACATAGCTAAGTGCAGACATGGTGTACACCATGCGATACTCACTATTATGGTATCTTTACCGTTTTGGATTTATACCAATATATTTGTTTATTTGTGCAGTCGCACTGTGCGCTGAAGGAATATAGATTCGGGCAACTATACTAAAGTGTGGAGATTAACTATTGTTAACATATACGTACTTATGGGAGCATATTGGATTGACATCGCATTTTTAAATGTTTTTTGTGATTTGTGTGACTTGTTTTCTAATAAAGTGTTATTTTTATGGCTATATGCTTCCAGTACTTCTTGGATTACATTCTAGTAACAATTGATGAATATACTAGATACCTGCTGTTTCTTTCATCTCTTCAACATCTGCTAATAGTGTCATACCAGAACTGGACTACAGTCTCTGCATATGGCATTCCAAGAGTGGTTAAAACAGACAATGGACCTCCATTCAATGGACATATGTTTACATAGTTTTCTGAATACTTAGGGTTCAGCCACAGGAAAATCACACCTTGTTGGTCGCAAGCTAATGGAATTGTAGAACGTTTCATGCGCACTATGGGAAAACGAATCAAGGCAGCTAGTCTGGAGCACACCCCATTGAAACAGTCACTAAACAAATTCTTGCGCAACTACTGCAATATGCCACATTCCACCACTAATGCTGCTCCATCTCATCTAATGTTCAGCAGAACTCTTCGCATACGGATCCCTGATGTGACCAGCCATCCTCCACCAAGTGACTCTTCAGTGCAATCAACAGATTTCTCTAACAAGCAAGCCATGAAACATTATGCAGACAGAAGGCAAAGGGCACAACCAAGTGCCATCCAAAGATGTGATGTTGTTGTTGTGCGTCAAAGACCAACAAACCCTCAGCTGTATATGGTCCGGCAAAATATAATGTTACTGAGAGAAGAGGCAACATGGTCACGGCTGAGCGAGATGGACACTCTATAACCGAAAATTCCTCACATTTTAAAATTGTACCACTGGACAATGGTAATGAACTCCCACTGGTAGAAGATTTGGTACCCGACAGTGGAAAGGGCCAACAGGGGGTAGTTGATTCGTCAGCAATAGACACCCCCAATGAATCCAGACGTTACCCTCCGCGGGAAAGAAGGGCTCCATCGAGGGTCATTGAAGAGATATAATTAAAATGTCTGATTTGGAAATGAACAAATAAGGCCTCTTTCACACATCCGTTTTTTTGTGTCAGGCATAATCCGTCGAATGCCTGAAGGGACGGATCCGGCGCTGAAATGAAAAAACTGATGCAACAGATCAATTTTTTTGCTTGATCCGACCTGAACTTTTGAACCCGGAAATAGAAGGTTTTGCAGGTCTGGAGACAATGGAAAATGTAGTAGTAGTAGTAGTAGTAGTCCCTGATTTTCAGAATCCAGATCAGTCTTTTGACGGATTGCACAAAAGACTGATCCGGTTGCATTGACTTGTATTATTTCCGGCCGCCTGATGCGCTGCTTCAGGCACTATCAGGCGGCTCTGGCAAACAAAAAAAACGTTGCATGCACCATTTTGTCCGGCAGCCGGAATGTACATTTCCGCCGGATCCGGACAAAAACGGATACAACACGATGACATCTGGCACGATCCGGCGCTAATGAAAGTCAATGGTAAAAAAACGCATCCGGTACTGGATCCGTTTTTTTAACAACACGCCGGATCATGCCTGAAGTAAAAAAAACGGATGTGTGAAAGAGGCCTAAGACAATGCAGATGTATGTCTTTTTTTTTTTTCTTGGATGTTATATTGTTTTTTTTTTTCTTTCTTTGAAGTTGTTATTGTGTAAAAAAAAAAAAAAGGGATGATGTAATGTGTAGGGTTTTGACCTGTCTCTTTAAGAAAAGGAAGTCTTGTGACTTGAGAGATATAGATAGGAAGTGGGGGAGAGGAGTTTCAGTTTCAGTTTTAGCCTGATGATGAGAAATGTCATGTTGTGTGCTGGAGGAAGAAGGAGAAGAATAAAATACAGTTAAAGCGTTCTCTCTTGAATTACTTATACCGTGTGGACATTAGTCACCACAAATTCTCAAGATGTCAGTGCATCCAACAGGGATAAAAGTGGCTTATTGTAAAAAAAAAACCTCATGTACAGTCAGGGCCAGAAATATTTGGACAGTGACACAATTTTCGCGAGTTGGGCTCTGCATGCCACCACATTGGATTTGAAATGAAACCTCTACAACAGAATTCAAGTGCAGATTGTAACGTTTAATTTGAAGGGTTGAACAAAAATATGTGTTAGAAAATGTAGGAATTGTACACATTTCTTTACAAACACTGCACATTTTAGGAGGTCAAAAGTAATTGGACAAATAAACATAACCCAAACAAATATTTTTATTTTCAAAATTTTGTGGCGAATCCTTTGGAGGTAATCACTGCCTTAAGTCTGGAACCCATGGACATCACCAAACGCTGGGTTTCCTCCTTCTTAATGCTTTGCCAGGCCTTTACAGCCGCAGCCTTCAGGTCTTGCTTGTTTGTGGGTCTTTCCCTCTTAAGTCTGGATTTGAGCAAGTGAAATGCATGCTCAATAGGGTTAAGATCTGGTGATTGACTTGGCCATTGAAGAATGTTCCACTTTTTTGCACTCATGAACTCCTGTGTAGCTTTGGCTGTATGCTTGGGGTCATTATCCATCTGTATTATGAAGCGCCGTCCAATCAAGTTTGCAGCATTTGGCTGAATCTGGGCTGAAAGTATATCCCGGTACACTTCAGAATTCATCCGGCTACTCTTGTCTGCTGTTATGTCATCAATAAACACAAGTGACCCAGTGCCATTGAAAGCCATGCATGGCCATGCCATCACGTTGCCTCCACCATGTTTTACAGAGGATGTGGTGTGCCTTGGATCATGTGCCGTTCCCTTTCTTCTCCAAACTTTTGGCTTCCCATCATTCTGGTACAGGTTGATCTTTGTCTATCTGTCCATAGAATACTTTTCCAGAACTGAGCTGGCTTCTGGAGGTGTTTTTCAGCAAATTTAACTCTGGCCTGTCTATTTTTGGAATTGATGAATGGTTTGCATCTAGATGTGAACCCTTTGTATTTACTTTCATGGAGTCTTCTCTTTACTGTTGACTTAGAGACAGATACACCTACTTCACTGAGAGTGTTCTGGACTTCAGTTGATGTTGTGAACGGGTTCTTCTTCACCAAAGAAAGTATGCGGCGATCATCCACCACTGTTGTCTTCCGTGGGCTCCCAGGTCTTTTTGGATTGATGAGTTCACCAGTGCTTTCTTTCTTTCTCAGGATGTACCAAATTGTAGATTTTGCCACTTCTAATGTTGTAGCAATTTCTTAGATGGGTTTTTTTCTGTTCTTGCAGCTTAAGGATGGCTTGTTTCACCTGCATGGAGAGCTCCTGTGACCACATGTTTCCTTCACAGCAAAACCTTCCAAATGCAAACACCACACCTCAAATCAACTCCGGCCCTTTCATCTGCTTAATTGAGAATGACATAACAAAGGGATTGCCCACACCTGTCCATGAAATAGCCTTGGAGTCATTTGTCCAATTACTTTTGGTCCCTTTAAAAACAGGGTGGCACATGTTAAGGAGCTGAAACTCCTAAACCCTTCATCCAATTTTAATGTGGATACCCTCAAATGAAAGCTGAAAGTCTGAACTTCAACTGCATCTGATTTGTTTTGTTTCAAATTCATTGTGGTAATGTCTAGAACCAAAATTAGATAAATGTTGTCTCTGTCCAAATATTTATGGACCTAACTGTAATTGTTAGTGAAAACCATATATCAAACTACATAAAATGACATGGTTAACTTTATGTAAACCATGTGTCATTTCATGTCGGGTTTGTAATTTCACAAAAGCCAGCAATTGAATTAGCGGCTATTATACTATGTAGAAATGTACAGTCATGGCCAAAAGTTTTGAGAATGACACAAATATTAATTTTTACAAAGTCTACTGCTTCACTTTTTCTAATGGCAATTTGCATATACTCCAGAATGTTATAAAGAGTGATCAGCTTAACAGCAATTACTTGCAAAGTCAATATTTGGCTAGGAAATGAACTTTATCCCCCAAAACACATTTCAACATCATTGCAGCCCTGCCTTAAAAGGACCAGCTAACCTCTTTTCAGTGATTGCTCCATTAACACAGGTGTGGGTGTTGATGAGGACATGGCTGGAGATCAATCTGTCATGATTAAGTAAGAATGACACCACTGGACACTTTAAAAGGAGGCTGGTGCTTGGCATCATTGTTTCTCTTCTGTTAACCATGGTTATCTCTAAAGAAACATGTGCAGTCATCATTGCAATGCACAAAAATGGCCTAACAGGGAAGAGAATCGCAGCTAGAAAGATTGCACCTCAGTCAACAATCTATCACATCATCAAGAACTTCAAGGTTCCATTGTTGCCAAAAAGGCTCCAGGGCACCCAAGAAAGACCAGCAAGCGCCAGGACAGTCTCTTAAAAGTGTTTCAGCTGCAGGATCTGGCTACCAGCAGTGCAGAGCTTGCTCAGGAATGGCAGCAGGCAGGTGTGAGTGCATCTGCACACACTGTGAGGCGGAGACTCTTGGAGCAAGGCCTGGTTTCAAGGAGGGCAGCAAAGAAGCCAATTCTCTCCAGAAAAAACATCATGGACAGACTGATATTCTGCAAAAGGTACAGGCAGTGGACTGCTGAGGACTGGGGTAAAGTTATTTTCTCTGATGAATCCCCTTTTCGATTGTTTGGAACTTCAGGAAAACGCCTCATTCGGAGAAGACAAGGTGAGTGCTACCACTAGTCTTGTCTCATGCCAACTGTTAAGCATCCTGAAACCATTCATGTGTGGGGTTGCTTCTCAGCCAAGGGAATCGGCTCTCTCACAGTCTTGCCTAAAAACACAGCCATGAATAAAGAATGGTACCAGAATGTCCTCCAAGAGCAACTTCTCCCAACCCTCCAAGAGCAGTTTGGCGATCAACAATGCCTTTTCCAGCATGATGGAGCACCTTGCCATAAAGCAAAGGTGAAACTAAATGGCTCAGGGAACAAAACATAGAGATTTTGGGTCCATGGCCTGGAAACTCCCCAGATCTTAATCCCATTGAGAACTTGTGGTCAATCATCAAGAGACGGGTGGACAAACAAAAACCTAAAAATTCTGACAAAATGAAAGCATTGATTGTGCAAGAATGGACTGCTATCAGTCAGGATTTGGTCCAGAAGTTGATTGAGAGCATGCCAGGGAGAATTGCAGAGGTCCTGAAGAAGAAGGGTCAACACTGCAAATATTGACTTGCTGCATTAACTCATTCTAGCTGTCAATATAAGCTTTTGTTACTCATATGTTTGCAATTATTATATTTCTGTCTGTGATAAAAACATCTGTCAAACACACATAAAAACCAGAGGGCAGCAGATCATGTCAAAATATAATATTTGTGTCATTCTCAAAACTTTTGGCCATAACATGTACTGTATATATATATAATATATATATATATATATATATATATATATATATATATATATGTGTCACAAATTCAATGACAAGTATATATATATATATATATATATATATAAGGTGTAAAATTGTTGAAAAAAAATGCGTGGGCTCCTGCCCTATTTTCTCAACCAGACAGACAAAGCCAGCGAGTGGAGGCAGATAATAATAGCCCAGAGAGGGACCATTATTTTTGTCCCCCCCAGGCTACTAACATCTGCCCCCAGACACCCCAGAAAAGGCAAATCTATAATTAGATTCGCCCTTTCTGGCACCTTGCCCGTCTATTCCCATGGCCCTGTAGCGGTGGCGAATGGGTTAATAAGGGGTTAAAGCCACCTTGCTATCGAAAGGTGACTTTAAGCCAGGTTAATAATTGAGAGCTGTCAATTAGACAACTATCAATTATTAATCCTATTGTATGAAATAAAAATAAAACACACACACTTTAATTAAAAATCTTTTTAATGAAATAAACACACAGTTTTTGACCATATTTTATTTTACTGCCATTCCTTGCGAATCCCTTGTTCACCAGTAATAAAAATAAAATAGTAAAGCAACATTATTCTTACCTATCCAATGTTTAGTCAGGTCCCCCGATGTAATCCTTCTGAAAGGGTTAATGTTTACTGCAGCTAATGCTGACAGCCTCACAGTAAACCCCCGACTGAATGAGCTCCTCTCCTGGCTGACAGGAGAGGAAGTGGTTAGCATAATTGATTGCTTCCCACTTTCACTTCCGGTCAGCCAGGGACACCGCACAGCATCAGTGACGTCAGAGGGAATCCCGGCTGACCTGAAGTGAACTGATTAACAAAAATAGGGGATCCTCTCGAAAAAAAAATGGTGTGGGGTCCCCCCTATTTTTGTTAACCAGCCTGTTAAAGCAGACTACAAAGGCCTGGTTTTTCAGGCTGTTAAGGAGCCAATATTCATGGACCTTGCATGCCTGATAATACCAGGCCACAGCAGTCTGCTTATCTTGGCTGGTTAACAAAAATAGGGGATCCCCTTGAAAAAAAAAATGGCGTGGGGGTCCCCTATTTTTGTTAACCAGCCAAGTAAAAAGCAGACTGCTGCGGCCTGGTATTAAAAGACTGTCAAGGCCCATGGATTTTGGCCCTCAACAACCTAAAAATACCAGGCTGCAGCAGCCCCACAAATGGCGCATCCAAAGATGTGCCAATTGTGGCACTTTACCCGGCTCTTCCCACTTGCCCTATAGCGGTGGCAAGCGGGGTAATAAGGGGTTAATGTCACCTTTGATTGATAGGTGACAATAAGCCTGGTTAATAATGGAGAGGTGTCAATAAGACACTGTTAGGGTCTGCGGAACGCACCAAATATATGATGTGGAGAGGTGCTTCGCAGCCCGGGGTCCACCGTGCAGGCGGAGCCTGCTGCTAGTAAAATGGCGCAAGAAGCGAACTCTGTTGTCCCGCAGAGTCGCCAAAATAAACGCCGTAACGCGCTGTGCAATATGTGCGAACTCTGTTAATCCACAGAGCCGCTAGAAGGAGTGCCGCAGCGCTATATGGCGATGTGTGCGAACTCACTTAACACAACTGAGTCGCAAAATAAACACGCTAGGGCGCTGTCTAGCATTGAAAGCAAACCCTGTTACGTAACAGAGCCGCTGAGACAAACTTCTGTGTCCTGTCAGGCACCCAGGTACACAGTTAACTGCTAAGCGAATACAGAACGTGATCATGCGCTAATGTCCTCACGGGAGTCACCCGCAATCTATGGCGTCTGAACGCCAGGCCCTGAATACGGCAATCAAACTCCTCACGGTTATGCCGGTAATCTAGGGCATCTAGGACACCGACCCTGACCAGCTAGCATACCAAACTCCTCACCGATTAAGTCGGTATTCTAGGGGCTTATTTCAGCCGGGCCCTAACCACACACATGCATGACCACACTGGCGCAAAGCATATAAAGATTGATATTAGCGCATGGCGGCCCAGCCATGCTACCCTTTTATAGTAACAGCTACAGGACCTGCCAGAAACAAGGACCAATGAAGTTTGTTCCAGAACACCAGTAGTCACAGGACCTTCCTGGCAGACCAATAGGAGCTGCTGCAGTACCTGAGCATGTGACCCCTGATCTCCAATGAGAGATCTCACTTTGTCCTAAAGACGTCTGCTCACCACTAACCAGTACTGGCCACAATAGCAGAGCCTGGAGGAGTAGCAGTAATCCTCTTCACACTGTTAGACTGGGTGAGACGCTGGGACCGACGTCTAAGCTGAGCAGGCTCCACTGCGGATGGAGATGAATGGGGGACCGCAGCGGGACTGGTTTGAGACTTCCCTTGTGCAGCAGCAGGAACTCGAACCCTAACAGACACCAATCCAATATTAATCATAGTTTGCAAATTTTTTTAAAAAATACACAGCCAGAATAAAGTCTTTTAATGAAATAAAACACAACACAGTTTTCATTATTTTTATTGTACGCTCATCCTGCGACACCATCGTTCTCCTGTAAAAAACAAAAATAACAAACCAACACAAATACTCCCTGTCCGACGCAGTCCAAAATCACGAGTGTCCCACGACGAGTCCAGCTCTGCTACATCTGCATGCCAGGTTGAGCATGGCATCCAGATGTAGCAGAACTGCTTACCTGAGGAGATTCCCCGGTTATGACGTCTTCGGACTGGTTTACGGCCAGCTGTCGCGAGAGTACAGCTGGCCAAGATTACCCAGTACCCGGCAGCACGTGCAGTTATCGCGAGATGCTGCACGTGACCGCCAGGGAGAGGGTAATGGCCGGCCTGGATGGATGGATGGACGTGACCGCCGGGGATCTTCTGCCAGGTAAGTGCTGCTGACACCTGACAGACCCGACCGACACTGACAGTGACACTTTCGGGAAGTTCCTGTGTCACGTACTTCGTTCTGTGACACAGGAACTCCCCATAGACTTTAGAGGAAAACTCCTATTCCGGTATCTGCTATGACAAAAATATCGGATCTCAGAATCGGAATTCTGATACAGCAAATATCGGCCGATACCCGATATTGGCAGTATCGGAATGCTCAACACTATTAAGGAGACAAAGAATCTTGAGTTGTCTGACGAAAGATTGAAAAAACTGGCTGAAAATGTTGAAGAAGACATATTTGGCTTGTATCGTGATACTAGTATAAGATATAAAACTAAGTACAGAAGTCTTCTTTTCAATCTGAAGGACACCAAACATAATGGTTGCTTTCAACGTGTGGTATTAGGTGAGATCACCTCACAACGTCTGGTTCTGATGAGTCCTGCAAGAAATGGCTTGCCAGGAGCTAAGTGACTGGAGAAACCATGAGAGGCAGCACACATTGGAGATGATTCAGAAAGCAGAGGAGGAAATAATTCAAAAACAGCTAATTATAAAGCTCACACACAAGGGGTTGATTGAAATCGATACTTTACCAGATGTAATGTTTACCTTGGAAGATCTGTGTCATGCACCTTGGAAAACCAATGATTCACTAAGTTCAGATATTAATAATATAAATGAGATCACAACAGATACAACAGCTCATCACAAAACTCACCTTCTGGACCTCAATTGCATCATTTGCATGGGAAAAAATCAAACCTTTAGATATGAATAATATGGGCCAATGGGCAAAAATAAAATCACCAATCACAAATGCCAAGGAAAAGAGTTATGGACAGAAGCTACAATCCTCAGAGGCAGCAGAGACCATTGATTGCATGGAAAATTATGTTTGGGCATAAAAAGTGAGAACGCCTCCTCATCTGAAACTGCAATATGGAAAGACTTGATTCAGATGTTTTCTATTAAGACGTTCAAAGTGACAGCCATGTAATTTCGTGATATAGTGCCCACCTTTTACAGAAATTACCAAAGAAGATCACAACTAAAGGCGTCATCTAAAAGGAATCAGTCTGGGAATATGTGGATCTCATCTGGCCTGCATGTACCAAGGATATGTGCCTCCTGCGTTTCAGCCCCCAGACCTGCAGTGATGCGTTGTTCTACAGTCAGCTCTAGCCCAACCTAAACCGCAAACTGACATATGCAGTTAGCAATGCCAACAACATGGAGGCCTTTATAATTCCACTTCCAGCATGCCAGCCAATACCTGCCAAACTTCGCCCCTTAGGGGGCCAGGTCTTGAGGATAAATATCCTCATCTTTTACTGCCTCTACTTTTTCAAAACCATCCATTCTGGTCTTCATGTCCTAGAAAGGTTCCCAAAATTCATAGAGCAGGATCAGGATATTCCTGATGAAGAAAAAGCCGTGAGCACAACTTATAATATGGCGGTGCTTGAAGTCTAGGTTCCCACACCAAGAGTATAATATAGAAAAGACTAAGCACTCATCTTATGAAGAGGATATTTTAATAGTAGTATATCCGAAAACGTTTCGGTCAATGAGACCTTCGTCAGTAACTACAGAAAAAATAACATGTTATTCTCACATTAAAGATATGGACTATGACATGATAGTCCAAAGTGCATAAAGTAAAACATGACATAATCACAAAATAAAGTATATACAAAAGTAGAAATAAAATACAAAGGGTCAATAGTAGAATTGGTAAATGCAGTGAGTCCCTGCATAGTAACCCTCGGCAACCCCAGGAAGGAAAATCCAGGTAAGATGTAAAGAAATATAGAGGGAAACAGACATAGGATACCGTACCTTCACAATATGATATGATACAGACTCCTTAATGGATATGCCCATAAATAGTATATATTAACCTAGAAAAATAGTGTCAGGTGAGGTAAGAGGTTCAACAATAGCTAGAAGGTCTATAATGTGTGACCACACAGGAATATACTCACATCAGAAGCGTGATAAAAACGTATCAAGCTGTGGAGATTAGAGTAGGTAATCATTACCGAAAGAGGTTACCATATAAAAGTGTGGTGTTTAGAATAGTGAGGAAATGTGTATATACCTTATATTAGCCAGTAGGGGCCAATGTGCCTCCTGGATGCGGTATCCACCGCTAATGTGGCTGATGCTATTGAGGGAAAAATAGGCAGATAAGGGAAGGAGTTTATCTATAACAAGAGTTACCATGTGCATAGCAGCGTCATCATATAGTGATGTCCGGCCAGTAGTCAACTATACCTGTGAAAGCAGCTGTAGATAGGGGCAGTCAAGCATGTGTGTGCAGTATCCGCTGTCAGTGTGGCTGTTAAGCGCTGCACTGAGCTATAAAAGGAAAGGGTGGGACTAAGAGTTGACAGCGCACATCAAAAGGAGTAAACAGGAAGTGACAAGGCGGAAGCAGTATGGAGGTGCGTTCCATAGTGCTGAGTATTTGCGTTCCACAGTCAAATATGTGGAGGATTTTAGAAGGAGAATAACCGCTCTAAACAGTAGCGTTATTAATGTCTAGTATATTGAGAGCTATAGTATATATGGGAAGTACACATATGGAGAAATTCCCGATTTAACATGGTAACTGATGGTAACAGTAAGTGAGGTATGCAAAGGCGGTATCAAAATATATAATAGTAGTTAGAGAGGTAAAGATCAGGAAAGACAGGTACAATATGATGGTGAGATATAGATTTTATTAGACTATACAGTACGTCCAATAGGGGCTGTGAGGCAGCAATAGTGACACTAGTTCCGATGTGATCACATAGTAGCATGGTGTGGTGATCTTAGGTGGATCCTAAGTGGAGTTCCAGGGTGATAGAGATGGTGATTTGCAGTGAAAGATCCACAGGATTTTAATATAAACGACTCTAGAAAAGAAGGAGAGCATGTTATGATGGTAATAGGTATAACAGAGCATAAGAGAGCCTACAATATGGCATTGAACTGAGATAGCTAACAGTATAATCTCAATCGAAAATCGTGCAATATAACTTACATTGTTATGTCACCAGAAATTGATGCATAATCTAGAGTACATATGCCCTGTGACATCATAAAAATGCGGATAGTTCGTATTCTCTGTTTAAGCCTTTTGAGCTTAATGTATCTAGAGTGTGAATCCAATACGCCTCACGTTTTCTAAGGTGAAGGATCCTGTTGCCCCCTCTCTGGGAAGGTGGAACCTGCTCAATTACTTGGAATTTTAATTGAGAGATGTTGTGGCCGGAAGATATGAAATGATGGGGGATAGGGAGGAGAAAGTTCTTACATCGTATTGTCGATTTGTGTTTAGAAATTCTTTCGCGTACAGCTTGGGAGGTTTCCCCAACATAAAGTAGGCCACAGGGGCATTTTATGAGATAGATCACATGTGTGGAATCACACGTGAAAAAATTTTTGATTTTGAATACTTTGCCTGAGTACGGGTGAGTAAACCTGTCTCCTTTTACCACACTGTTGCACTGTACACAACGTAAACAGGGAAAAGTGCCACATTTGGGTGTATGCAGAAATCGTTGCGTTGTAGTAGACTTTGGGCCAAAGTCGGCTTGGACAAGGGAGTCGCGTAAGTTGGGTGGCCGTTTATAGCATGGTAGAAAGTGTTCCCTAAATTCCATGACCTCTGGATGGGCTGCTGACAGTAAATGCCAATTCTTCCGTATCGACCTATGAATGATATTAATAACGGGATGAAAGGTATGTACAAATGGGATACGGTTGCCCGTTGAATTATTCCGTCTAGTATTAGAAAGTTTGAATCTTTCTAATAGTGAAGGAGGGTATCCCCGTGTCTCAAATTTCTTAGTCATCTCAAGGAGACGTAGCTCTTGAGTAGTTCCGTCAGTGACAATGCGTTTTACACGTTGAAATTGTGATTTTGGAATGGCATTTTTCATAAAAGGAGGGTGGAGACTCTGATAGTGGAGTAGGCTATTTTTAACAGTTTTTTTGATGTAGAGGTCGGTAGATAGTGTTCCGTCCTGATTCTTAATCACCATGGTATCTAAAAAATTAATCTGCCAGGAATCATGACCAATAGTGAACTGTATACCTGGTCAGGAGATATTAAGAATATCATAGAAGGCAAGGAGGGACTCCAATGAGCCTCCCCATATGCAAAAAAATGTCGTCAATATAGCATTTCCATCTAATGACATGTTGGCGGAATAGAGGATGTTGGTATATGACGCTTTCTTCAAAATCAGCCATGTATGCATTTGCATATGGGGGTGCTGCGTTCGAGCCCATGGCGGTCCCCCGCGTCTGGAGATAGAAATCATCCTGTAAAAGGAAGAAGTTACAGGTAAGTATGACTTTTAGGAGATCAATACATAGATCCTATGTCTGTTTCCCTCTATATTTCTTTACATCTTACCTGGATTTTCCTGGGGTTGCCGAGGTTACTATGCAGGGACTCACTGCATTTACCAATTCTACTATTGACCCTTTGTATTTTATTTCTACTTTTGTATATACTTTATTTTGTGATTATGTCATGTGTTACTTTATGCACTTTGGACTATCATGTCATAGTCCATATCTTTAATGTGAGAATAACATGTTATTTTTTCTGTAGTTACTGACGAAGGTCTCATTGACCGAAACGTTTTCGGATATACTACTATTAAAATATCCTCTTCATAAGATGAGTGCTTAGTCTTTTCTATATTATACTCAGGATATTCCTGATGACATATTCACACTTATATTTGAAGATGTCGAAAGGGAAGAGAATTTGATGGCGGAACAAGGGCACCCACCTTTAGGGCAGGAGAAACCTGGTATGGGAGAAGTGGGCATTGCAGAGCTGATAAATATTCTGCCTTATCTGTCAAATAACCTGCAGAAAATTGCTGACCAAAACAACAATAATTTTCAGTCTACGCCCTCAACTAACAATCCAAACCCCATACCAGCAACAGCCCCTGTTTGGCCATCATGTCCAATGGCACCCACTTTTCAGGCTCCTGTTTCTTTTGGAAATGATCCAGCTGCCATGTCTGACAAGCATTTCACCAATGGGAGGTATGTTTTCAAATAAATAAAGTATTGCCATCACAGCCCCACTTGGCCAAAGTTCTACTGCCTATATATAGTACAGAACATGTTCACCCTGGTCATGTAGAGGCCGGTAAGGAAGAGACATTGCAGGAAACGTAGTTAAGAAGTAGGCCCAAATGCAGGGGTGTGAGTCAGTGAGACTTGTAATGGAGTGCATAGGCTGACAAGCATTTCAGGAATGGGGGGTACCTTTTTAAATAAAGTCTTGCCATCACAGCCCCCCTTGGCCAGAAATCAACGGCCTATAAAGCTACAGAACACATTTACCCAGGTCATGTAATCTGAGATAAGGAAGAAACATTGCAGGAACCGGAGTTAAGAAGTAGTCCCAATGTAGGGTGTGGGTCTGTGAGACTTGCAATGGAGGGCATAGGCTGACAATTATTTCACCAATGGGAGGTATCTTTTCAAATAAATAAAGAATTGCCATCACAGCCCCCCTTGGCCAAAATTCTACAGCCTATAATGGTGCAAAACACGTTCACCCTGGTCATGTAGCCATGGAAAATGAGGAGACACAATGAGAAATCATAGTTAAATAAAACAACTAAATTACAAATGTGAAGGCACGTATGAAATAAAATAACTAAAGGTAGGTGCGAATACAGGTTCAGAGATATGAAACCAGAATTTGTTTGACGAGATATGTTTGGCTCTATCAACAGCTCAGAGTCAGTGATATAAATATAAATATTATATAATACCATTGCCAAAAATAGAGTGACTTTTGCATCACACAATCCCTTCTGCCTGTTGTTCTACTGGTTGTGGATGATGATGATCAGGAGGAGGCTAACAGCAAACAGAGCAACTCAGGAAGCGGATACCCATGTGTGGTTGTACAGAAGTGCCTGTGAATACACCTCTTCAAAAAAGAGAATTCAGTTAAGGTTCTATTTCGGTGTTTTCATTTGGAGGTGTACAGAAGTCTTGGCCAATCCAGCCCTTGTTCATTTTGATAAGAGTCAGCTTGTCAGCATTGTCAGTTGACAGGCGGATGCGCTTATCTGTTATAATTCCCCCAGCAGCACTAAAAACCCGCTCTGACAGAACGCTAGAAGCAGGGCAGGCCAGGACCTTCAAGGCGTAGAGAGCCAGTTCATGACACATGTCCAGCTTGGATACCCAATAATTAAAAGGCACAGAGGAATCCCGGATGACGTTTGTACGATCTGCAAGGTACTCCCTCACAATCTTCGCAAACATTGAACTTCTTATGCCAGCACCCCTTGCCTCTGTGGCGGCATGATGGGAGGGTCTCCGAAAATTTTCCCAGGACTTTGCCATTGTTCCCCTGCCAGACCTGGATTGTACTTCTGTGTCTCTCACTTGGACTCCTTGGATGTACAACAAACTCTGACGTCTGCTGCCAGCGTTCTCATATGCGAATTTTTTCAATAATTGCAATACAAGGGCCCTATGGTAATGAACCATTTTAGAACCCTGTCTGACTCTGGAATAAGAGCTTGAAAATTTTCCGTGTAGCGTGGGTCTAAAAGTGTCACCAACCAGTAATGAGTGTCACCGAAAATTGTTCTAATGCGAGGGTCACGGGAAACGCAGCGCGACAAAGTCAGCCATGCGTGCCAGACTACTAACAGGCATGCCTTCCATGTCCTCGCCAATAGTATGACTCACTATGTTGTCCTCCTCCTTATCCTCATAATTCTCCTCCCTGTCCTCAGGCCATTCCCAGTGAACAGACGGTATGACAGCTGTGCTTGTAGTACTGTCTACAGCGCATGAAAGTAGCTCCTGTTCTTCCTCCTCCTCTTCATTGTCTACCAGTCCACCTTGCGACAACCTGACGCTGGGCTGAGTGTAATCACCCAATATGTTTCCTGGCTCAATGTCCTCGTGCTCTTCCTGCAATGCATCCTCTTTTATTGTGAGCAGAGAGTTTTTCAGAATGCTGAGAAGCGGGATGGTGACGCTAATTATGGCATCATCGCGGCTCACCATCTTGGTGCACTCCTCAAAGTTCTGCAGGATGGTACATATGTCTGACATCAATGTCCACTCCTGAGGTCTTATATGTGGAGTTTGACCTGAATATCGACGGCCTTGTAGAAGCTGGTACTCAACAGCTGCCCTCTTCTGCTCACAAATCCTTAGCAATATATGCAGTGCAGAGTTCTGGAAGCCGCAAACGCTGTTGAAGCACAGTAAGGGCGGCTGAAGCTGTTGCTGACTTTCGAAAATGGGCAGATTTACAACGTACTTTCAATTGCAGATCCTGCAGCTCCGAGTAGTTTTTGATATAATGTTGAACCACGAGGTTAAGCACATGGGACAGGCAAGGTACGTGTGTGAGCTGACCTTGCCTCGGGGCCGCCACCAGGTTCCGGCCATTGTCACACACGACTATGCCTGGCTGTAGGTTCAGCGGAGTCAGCCAAATATCTGACTGCTCCTTCAGCGCTGTCCACAACTCTTCTGCATTATGTGGTTTGTCACCTATGCAGATTAGCTTCAGCACAGGCTGTTGACGCTTGGCTGAGGCAGTGCCGCAGTGCTTCCAGCTTCTGACTGATGTGTTAATTTCAGAGATGGAGGCTGAAGAAGAGGAGGAGGTGCAGGAGCTGTAGACTGTGGGGGCAACCCTGATTGACATAGGGCCCGCAATACTTGGCGTGGGGAGGATGTGTTCCATCTCAAGGTCTGACTGGGTCCCGGCTTCCACTATGTTAACCCAGTGTGCCGTCAGTGAGATGTACCGTCCCTGCCCACAGGCACTTGTCCACGTGTCCGTGGTTAGGTGAACTTTCCCAGTAACAGCATTGTTGAGGGCACGGGTAATGTTGTGGGACACGTGCTGGTGTAATGCCGATACGGCACAACGGGAGAAATAGTGGCGACTGGGGACCAAGTACCTTAGGACGGCCGTCGCCATCAGGTTGGGAACAGCTTCCATCTCAACGAGCCAAAAAGGCAACATTTTGAGCGCAAGCAGTCGAGAAATGTGCAAATTAAGTACTGTGGCCTGTTGGGCATTGGCTGGGTATTTCCGCTTGCGTTCCAATGACTGGGGTATAGACAACTGTATGCTGCACTGGGACAAGGACATGGACGGGCTTGATTATGCTGCTGGTTGACTGTGGGCAACAACAAGTGCATGGCCCGAGCCATCTTCACAAGCACGCTGAACTGGGGATTGGCTTTTACGCAAAACAGTGGAATAAGCAGTGTTGCCACCTGCAGGCAGTGTTCCTGGAGCCTAGGGTTCGGCCCACAAAGTGGGGTGCTTTGCTAATCATGCTGGTGGTGGTCAGGCTGGTAGTTTTGCTACTCCTGCTGATGTGGGCATGGCAAGTGTTGCAAATGGCCTGTTTGGGGTGTCAGCAGAATCTTTAAAAAATAACCAGACTCAGGAACTTCGAACAGTTGGAATGGCAACTTCCGTCCTGTTGGTGTTACGGGGAACAGATGGACACCTTTTGTCTGAGGCCAACACACTGCTTCTTCGTGCCTGTTGGAGTGATATGCCTTCCTCGCTCTGCATGTCCTCCTGCCAGGTTGGGTCAGTCACTATGTCATCCACCACCTTGTCATCCACATCCGCACCATGCCCCTCATTCTGACTTTCCGGAAATTGTGTCTCATCATCGTCCACCTCTAGTGACCATGGCTGCTCAAAGATTTGTGCATCGCTACATGGAATATTATCTTTCCCCGCTTCAAGTGTAGCGGCTGAGAGGCACGAATCTCCAAATGGAAAACTGAACAGCTCTTCGGAGTGTCCGAGTGTAGGATCTGGTGTCTCAGAGCACTCGACTTGGTAGGAGAAAGAAGGATCAGGGTGAGTAATAGCCAATCCACACTCACTGCTACTCAGACTTGACTGTGTGGAATGCATGGTAGTGGTGGTGGTGGTGGTGGTGGCTAAGTGACTTGAAGCATTATCCGCTATCCAACCAACTACTGTCTCACACTGCTGGGGCTTCAATAGTGGTGTGCTGCAGTCCCCTAGAAACTGGGACAGGAAGGTTGAGCGAGAACATGTGGATCTTTGCTTTGGCCCACTTTCAGCTTGGCCTCGGCCTCTGCATGCACCATCAGCATCACATCCACTTCCCCGCTCCTTGCCTTGCCCATTTTAAATGGACTACTCAAATATTTTGAAAGCTCAATACAATTGGATTTATTTGGAGAAAAATTGTGATCAGTATACCTGCAAAACAAAATTTTTGACACCACTACTGCACCAGACCTTAGCCTGAAATCACAGACTGGATTAGTTTTTTGGCTTAGGTTTTTTGTTACTGTTTGAACAAAATAAAAAAGGCGTACAAGAAGGCTAGCAGACAGAACTATGCAACATATGCCAGCCAAGAAAATAATTTTCCACCACAGATACACCAGGACTCAGCCTGAGATAACAGAGTGGAATAATTTTTTATGATTGTGTGGATTTAAAAGACTGCTGGATATAACGACAATGAGAGAATGGCCAAAAAAGGGAAGTTAGGCCTAAAAGCATCAAATTTTGCCACACGGATGTATGAGGCATGTCACAGATAAACCACACAGTAAAATGTAGCCTGTTTTTATAAATAATGCAACATGGTGCTGTCTTTAAGTGCACTCACACCCATGGCTAAATAAAATAAAAACCCTACCCTGGCCACACGTTGACCTTGCACAGATATGAGCTGCCACGGAGATAATAGCACCACTAATTTGTGCACCTTTTTTAATAAAAAGTACTGGTGTTCTTACATGAAAGGACACACAGGGCTCCAAAAAAATATTGCTGTACACTCGACCACACGTTCACCACGCACAGATATGAGCTGCCACAGAGATAACAGTACCACTAAATTGAGCAGCTGTTTCTTAAAAAAAAAAGTACTGGTGTTTTTACGTTAAAGGACACACAGGGCTCCAAAAAAATATTGCCGTGCACTGGTCACACGTTCATCATGCACAGATACGAGCTCCAACGGAGATAACAGTACCACTAATTTGTGCAGCTATTTCTTAAAAAAAAATTACTGGTGTTTTTACATGAAAGGACACACAGGGCTCCAAAAAAAAATATTGCCGTACACTGGACACACGTTGAGCACGCACAGATATGAGCTGGAACAGAGATACCACTAACACCAATTTGTGAACTTTTTTTTTTTTTAAAAAAAGTACTGGTGTTTTTACATGAAATCGCACCCATGGCTCCGCAAAAATATTTCTGTACACTGGCCACACGTTCACCACGCACAGATATGAAATGGCATGGAGATAACAGTACCACTAATTTGTGCAGCTATTTTTTTAATAAAAAGTACTGGTATTTTTACGTCCAAGGACACACAGGGCTCCAAAAAAATATTGCCGTATACTGGCCACACGTTGAGCACGCACAGATATGAGCTGGCACAGAGATACACTAACACCAATTTGTGCACTCTTTTGCCTTTTTTTTTTTTTTAAAAAGACTGGTGTTTTTAAGTGAAATCACACCCATGGCTCCGCAAAAATATTTCTGTACACTGGCCACACGTTGAGCACGATCAGATATGAGCTGGCACAGATATACCACACCAAAATATGTGGCCTGTATTCAAATTACACCCGGGGCTACCTATATACGGCCAATATATCCTACAGGTAGCAGCAGCAGCAACAGAAGTCAGGAAGGGAATGGACCCTCTTGATGTGTGCGATGATTTATATACGCACATACAGTGCCTGCAAGCCTTGCACTGATGTGTGTAGAGCGACGTTTACTTCCCTGCCTGCCTAACACTGAAACCTATATACTCCGGAATTAATCCTTAGAAGGACTGTTGGGTTATCAGGATTTCAGTAGTTTAGGATAGTAGACCCCACACTGACTAAGAAATCGCCAAATCTGACACTATCTCGGCAGCAACTCTCCCTACACTGTCTGAATCAGGAGCGGAATGTGGCGAACAGGGCGGAGCGTGATTGGATCTCTAAAGTCCGCCAAAAATACTTGGTGGAGACCCCTGTTAATGCCAAATAATCCCGGAAATGCTCGCTGCGTACCCTGATACTCGGGTGAGTAACGAGTAGTGGCGAGCACATTCGCTCATCACTACTGGTGAGGTCTTTGAGATTTCACAAAGACTCAACTGTAGCAGTGATTATGTTGTATATGTCATCACATGCAGTTGCGGTTTGCAATATGTGGGACGCACTGTGCAGACTCTGCGGTCCCGCATTAATGGTCACAGAAATAGAGCAAAAAACAGCTTTTTAAAACATAGTCACTCATGGCATCTGCTAATCAAACATAACAAACTTTTTAACATAGAAGTAACTCCGGTGGAGCAGATACCCTCTGGTGTTGCAAATAGGAATGCTTTTTTAAACCGGAAAGAAACGTTTTGGATATATCGTCTGGGAACATTATATCCAAATGGATTGAATGATATCATAGAGAGAGGTTGAAAGTTTTTTTTGTTTGTTTTTTCTGGGGTTTTTGTCCTTCCTTTTTTTTCCCGTTTTTTTTTTTCTTCTTGCATCTATGTTGTCAAGGTTGGATCAATCAGTGGGTGTGCTCCTGAACTTGGTCCACACCCTAAATCAAGTGTCTGAGCCTGGGATAAAAGGTTTGCCACTATATATAAGTGTAACTGAATTTTATACTATTAGGATTTGTACTGTGTTTTTATGATACCTGATGAAGGATATATACTGTATCCAAAACGCGTTGTATCTCCTCTATTTTAACTTATCAAATAAAAAAATATGAAATATCATCTTTGGATGTGAGTCCTGGGAAGCGCTGCCATTCATGGGCAGGATGTGTCTTTCTTGATTTACTCATCCTGTGTAAGCCTGAATCTGGCTCTTTCACTTGGATTCACCTGAGGCAAGCTGCAAGCCCTGTCAATTGAAAAGTATCCCAGAAGGATTTTTGAGGATACAAAATCTAAAGCCATATTAGTCTTCTATCAGGTGAGTGCATAAAATTGTGCACCCTTTAAAGACTATATTGTTTTTACGCACTTAGGGCGCCGCGATTTGTCTATTCTTCTTTCCCAAACAGGGTTTTTTTTGTATATATTTAACATGGTGTACGCAGAGACATGAGTTTGCATGCGTTCGCATACAAACGCGTACGCATGCATCATTTGGCGGTGTCCGGCGAACACAACGTTGCATTTTTTTGAAGCGTCAAAAATCCTTCAAATATGCGCCGTCATGAGCTTGCGGATCAATGCGTCAAAACAACACATTACTGTCTAAGGGAATGCATTGATACGCAAGGACATGCGTACGGATGCGTTCGATACGCATGCGTTCTTCATGAGACTCGCCCTTTTGGTGTCTGTCATATCGAACGCATGCACATAAACAACGCAAACGACCAGGTACCATGCACATGCAGCTTTTTTTTGGCGTCATGCGTAAGATGGTTCGGATAAAAAAAACACTGCGTAAACATGCGTTTGCATGCGTTTTTGCATGCATTTGCATATGCAGATGATACGCTGTGCATATATATGCAAATGTAAACCTAGCCTTAGTCTGCTTTCTGCTACTGAGTTGCCAGATCCTGTCCTGTCTGTCTCTGACACGCTTAGGGCTGTATACCCAGGCCCATACCTGTATTCTATGTCTCTTTTTTACGCCACCCTGGGGGCTGTATACCCAGGCGTGAATCCTTTGTCCTGAACTTATTCTCGTGTCTGACCTTGTCTGAACTAAGTCCTTTACCTGTACCTATTTGTATATTTGTCTAAAGCCTTCTCTACCCTGCTGTGTCTATCCTTGTGTCTGCTTCCTCTTTGCCTCAGCGGCTCTGCTCTGCTCCCTTTTTGCCTCAGCGGCTATGCTCTGCTCCCGTCCGGCATCCTGCGGCTCTGCTCTGCTCCCATCCTGCGGCTCTGCTCTACTCCTGTCCGGCATCCTGCGGCTCTGCTCCTATCCCGCATCTGTGGCTTTTTGTCCTTCCAGTATGAACTGGTTCCTACCTGTTCCCATATCCCACTCGTACCTGCCAGTGTTCTTGTCCTTCCCGAAACAGTTCCTGTCCCTCCAGTCTGAACTGGTTCCTACCTTTGTCCTTATTCCACTCATACCTGTCAGTGTTCCTGTGCTTCCCAAAACAGTTCCTGTTTCTCCTGTCTGAACCCTCGCCTGCCAGCCGTGCCCACCTGCCTGCCAGAGTGCCAGCCGTGCCCACCTGCCTGCCAGAACACCAGCCATGCCCGCCTGCCTGCCAGTAAATCATTTGTGCCCGCCAGTACTTGCCAGTCTAAACCTGTAAGGTTCTGTGTACATGTTCCTGAAACTCAGTTTGTTCGTCAGCCATTTTACTTTCTGTCTTGCTGCAGCTATCTTGCCCTCAGTCAAAATGGAGTTTCCAGCTTGCATGTCCCCGCCCTGATTCTCTCCTTTTGCTTCTTAAGCAGCCACAGCTGAGCAATCAGTGCTTCAGAATCTAACCTGCAGTGAACCTGTGACCTGACTCCTAAAGCCTTGGACCTTGTACTCCAGCTATTCCTACTGAGGAACTCTGAAGCACTTGTGGACTCTGAACCCTGCTCTTTGAAAGACCCACATTTGCATGGACTTACGGTAACAGAGAAGAAGATCCTGAACCTGTTGTGGAGAGTGATTGCTGAGCTTAGATTACTCTGGCCTGCTGTGTCTCCTGCTTCTGTGTCTGCAAACTGTGTGACTATTTTTGCCAACTTGTATGAAGTAATACAAGACTTTCTATATCAAACCTGTGTCTCATGTATTTTCATCGCACCCAAGCACAAGACGCTATATGAACTGTACTACATACATTACAAGATTCTGAAGCCAAAACGTTAGTGTCTGCTGGGTCTGGAAAGGCTGTGTCTGCTATAACTGTGGATATCGGATGTCCGGTTGTACTTTCTGTGATGACAGTGGTTGTGACTTCTCACAACCATTCCAGGTGAGCAATTCCCTTAAGTGTTTTTTTTTCTGCAGTGTTACCACAGGTAAACACTATTGTTTTTTTTTTTTTTCTTTTCTCTTTTTTGTCTGCTGTAACTGTGGATATCAGATGTCCGGGTGAACTTTCTGTGATGATAGTGGTTGTGACTTCTCACAACCATTCCAGGTGAGCAGTTCCCTTAATTTTTTTTTCTCTCTGCAGTGTTACCACAGGTAAACACTATTGGTTTTTTTTTCTCCTCTCCTCTTCTTCCAGTACTCCTGTCTTAAAAGATCTGGAAAATGGAGGCCCGCATAAAGGAACTTTGCGGAGTGACTGATAATATCCTTGCAGATTTGCAGAATATAAAGACCCGTTTTTCAAGCCTACAGGACCTCACTAATCACAATTTGCAAGTGTTTGGACAGACTGCCCAGGATTTGCGAGCCAGGATTGAGGTTCTAGAAGAGCGAGTCCAGGCTCCTGCCGTAGCCCCGAGTTCTGGGATTCCCAAGTTGCCCCCTTTTCGTTTTGGCGGTGAACGTGAGAAATTCAGGGGATTTATTAACCAATGCAATCTTTTTTTTTCTGCACATGCTTCACAATTTCCCACTGAACGATCTAAGGTGCTTACTATAATTATGTTGCTTACCAACAAGGCTTTGATGTGGGCAAACCCTCTGATTGAGACTGAGGATGATTGTTTGAATCACCTTGATGCTTTTATTTCAGCCATGGGGCAGGTGTTTGATGACCCCAATCGAGGTGCAACAGCTGAAGCAGCCATGTTAGCTTTGCGCCAAGGTAAGCACTCGGTAGCTGAATATGCCTTGGATTTCAGGAGATGGGCCCTTGATACCACCTGGGACAGTTCCGCCAAAAAATCTATTTTTCGAAAGGGGTTATCTCCACTGATTAAGGATGAACTTGCTCGTGCCGACCCTCCCACTGCGTTAGGTGACTTTATTAACTACTGCATCCGTATTGATACTCGTCTGACTGAACGCAGGCAAGAGAGATGGTTCGAAAGCAATCGCACTAACCTTTTCCTACCTTCCTCTCCAGCTAAGGAACCTTTGAGTAGGATTACACGGGAACCTGAACCTGAACCCATGCAGGTAGACTCTTTACAACGACGGGTTAGTGATGCACGCAAGGAACATCGTTTTAAGGAGAATCTATGTTTCTATTGTGGTAAGTCAGGGCACTTCATTATAAACTGCCCCAGCCGTTCTCGTAAGACTACTGCAGCACTCATTCATTGTGAGTGTTGCGAGAGGGGATCTGTCAGGTCCGAGCCTCAGGCTCCAGAGAGATCTGCAGCAACAGATCTTGATTTCTCTGACTTAAACTCCGTTACCTCTGAGGACGTTGACTGTGTAAACGCTGCCATTTTTCAAGTTTCCTCAGCGGTGTCCCAGCTGAGTTGTAAGAAAAACAATTCTCATTGCTTTCTTTCCATCAAACTCTGGGTTGACTCAGCTTGGGTGTCTAGCTCTGCTATGATCGACTCAGGGGCAAGTGGAAATTTTATGGATGTCTCCTTTGCTCTGAAACAGGGGATACGTTCAGTGAAGAAGGCTACTCCAGTACAGATGGAAACTGTGGATGGCTCTCTACTGACTTCTGGACCAGTGGATCAGGAAACAGAGCCTTTGAGGGTTCTTATGGGTAAAGATCATCAAGAGAAACTGTCCTTTATGCTTATCTCTTCTCCCCACTTTCCCATTATTCTAGGGCTACCATGGCTGCAGGCTCAGAATCCTACCATTAACTGGGAGACCAAGGAATTACACTTTCCAGAGAAACAGATGAGTCCAAAAGTTTCAGCTTGCTCTGTTCCTAAAGGAACCATGTCAGTCCCTGAACTACCAGCTGTATACCAGGACTATGTGGATTTATGTGACAAGAAGAACGCTGACCAGCTTCCTCCTCACCGTCCATATGATTGTCCAATTGAATTATTGCCTGGAGCAGAGATACCTTTTGGTAAGATCTACCCCCTGGCGGGGCCCGAGCTAAAGGCTTTAAAGGATTACATAGACGAAAATCTAGCCAAGGGCTTCATACGCCCCTCTTCATCTCCTGCAGGTGCACCCATCTTCTTTGTAAAGAAGAAAGATGGATCTCTGAGACCATGCGTAGACTATAGGGAACTCAATAAGGTTACTATTAGAAACCGTTATCCATTGCCTTTAATCCCTGAGTTATTGGAGAGAGTGCGACATGCCAAAATTTTCTCTAAACTAGATCTTCGTGGGGCCTATAACTTAGTCTGTATTAGACCTGGGGATGAATGGAAGACTGCATTCAGGTCACGCTATGGACACTTTGAATATCTAGTTATGCCTTTTGGTCTGAGTACCGCCCCAGCCACTTTCCAACACTTGGTGAATGACATCTTCAGGGATCTCCTAGATACATTCGTGGTAATTTATTTGGATGATATTCTAATTTTTTCTAACTCCACAGAGGAACATCATGGACATGTGAGAATGGTCTTGGAACGTCTAAGACAAAATCATCTTTACATCAAACTTGAAAAGTGTGAATTCCATAGGACCGAAATTCAATTTCTGGGGTATGTACTGTCTACACAAGGAATTAGTATGGATGGAAGCAAAACCCAAGCCATCAAGGATTGGCCAAGTCCTAGAAATGTGAAGGAGGTACAGCGCTTCATCGGGTTTGCCAACTTCTATAGACGTTTCATTAGAAATTTCTCTGAGGTAGTGTCACCTATCACCCAACTTACCCGGAAAGAGTCTAGGTTCTCCTGGACTCCCCAAGCCCAGGAAGCATTTTCCCGTCTAAAAGATAAATTTACCACCGCACCTATCTTAGTACATCCCAACCCCGAGCTTGCCTTCATAATAGAGGTGGATGCTTCAGACTGTGCCGTTGGAGCTATACTCTCTCAGAGAACAGGTGAGAAGAATGTCTTGCATCCCTGTGCCTTCTTTTCCCAGCAGTTGTCTTCGGCTGAGAGGAACTACGATGTGGGCAATAGAGAGTTGTTGGCCATTATTGCCGCCTTCAAAGAATGGAGACACCTTCCTCAGGGAGCTGCACAGCAAATAGTCGTCCTGACAGACCATCGTAACCTTGAGTTTATCAGGTCGGCTAAGTGCCTGACTCCTCGCCAGGCTCGCTGGAATCTTTTCTTAAACCAATTTAATTTTATCATTTCTTATAGACCAGGATCGCGCAATGGAAAGGCTGATGCACTCTCTAGGATTTACTCAGCAGAGACACGTCCAATTACTCCTCCTAAGACTATTCTTCCTGACTCTAGATTCCTAGGAGTAATTCATAATCAAGACCTACTTAAGGACATCAAGGAAGCATACCATGCGGATTCCTTTTTGGCACAACCCCCAAGGGACGTAAGTCTTGTCTTTAAGAATGGTGTGTGGATTCAGGGACAACGCCTGTATATTCCTGAAACAGTCAGATTGAGAGTATTGCAACTCATCCACGATTCCAAGATAGCTGGGCATAGAGGAATTCTAAAGACACAGGAATTTCTCTCTTGTTTCTTTTGGTGGCCCACTTGCAGGAAGGATGTTTTAAACTATGTCACTTCATGTGAAGTCTGTGCAAGATGCAAAACACCTCGCTCCTCACCAACTGGTCTGTTACAGCCTCTTCCCACCCCGTCCCGCCCGTGGGGATCCATTTCTATGGACTTCATTGTGGAGTTACCAACCTCTCAAGGGAAGAACACCACTCTAGTGGTGGTTGACCGTCTAACAAAGGCAGCTCATTTTATCCCTTGTGTCGGCTTACCCACTGCAAAACAGACATCAGATTTGATGATTAAAGATGTGTTTCGCTTACATGGAGTACCAGATGAGGTTATTTCGGATCGAGGGGTGCAATTCACTTCTAGGTTTTGGCAAAATTTCTGTGCAGCATTGGACATTAAAGTAAACCTTTCTTCTGCTTTTCATCCCCAGACTAATGGACAGACAGAACAAACCAATCAAACCCTGGAGCAGTATCTCCGCTGCTTTATCTGCCACCTACAGGATGATTGGGTGGATCTACTTCCATTAGCTGAGTTCTCGTATAACAACTCTCAGAGTGCCTCCACTAAGCAGTCTCCTTTTTACTCTAATCTAGGTTATCATCCTAACATTCTACCACGATTTCCCATAGAAACGCCTTTACCAGCAGTGGCTGAAAGAATCACGTCTTTACAGAAGAATATGGATCTTCTAAAGGAGAATCTGGAATCGGCTCAGGAAAGGTACAAGAAAGCAGCAGATAAATTTCGTAAACCTGCACCAGCTTTCAAGGTAGGAGACTTGGTCTGGCTGTCAACCAGAAATCTTAAGTTAAGGATTCCATCGTCTAAGTTGGGACATAAGTACATTGGACCCTATAAAATCAGTAAAATTATAAGTGCCGTTGCTTGTCGTCTTCAACTGCCCAGAACTATGAGAATTCACCCTGTCTTTCATGTATCCCTACTAAAGGCTGCGACACCCAATACGTTTCCTGGACGTTCTTCTCCTTGCCCTGACCCAGTGCTAGTCGATGGTCAGGAAGAATTTGTGGTGGAAAGGATTTTAGATTCCAGGTTGTATAGAAATCAGTTACAATATCTGATTAAATGGCAGGGCTACCCAGTGGAGGACAACTCATGGGAACCAGTCAATAACGTTAATGCTCCTCGCTTGCTCCGTCAGTTTCATCAGAGGTACCCACACAAGCCTGGCCTGAGGTCATCCGGAGGTTGTCCCTAAGGGGGAGTAATGTAAGGTTCTGTGTACATGTTCCTGAAACTCAGTTTGTTCGTCAGCCGTTTTACTTTCTGTCTTGCTGCAGCTATCTTGCCCTCAGTCAAAATGGAGTTTCCAGCTTGCATGTTCCCGCCCTGATTCTCTCCTTTTGCTTCTTAAGCAGCCACAGCTGAGCAATCAGTGCTTCAAAATCTAGCCTGCAGTGAACCTGTGACCTGACTCCTAAAGCCTTGGACCTTGTACTCCAGCTATTCCTACTGAGGAACTCTGAAGCACTTGTGGACTCTGAACCCTGCTCTTTGAAAGACCCACGTTTGCATGGACTTACGGTAAAGAGAAGAAGATCCTGAACCTGTTGTGGAGAGTGATTGCTGAGCTTAGATTACTCTGGCCTGCTGTGTCTCCTGCTTCTGTGTCTGCAAACTGTGTGACTATTTTTGCCAACTTGTATGAAGTAATACAAGACTTTCTATATCAAACCTGTGTCTCATGTATTTTCATCGCACCCAAGCACAAGACGCTATATGAACTGTACTACATACATTACAAAACCTAAGCTTTCTTGTGTACTTGTCTGCAGCTGCTACTGCCAGACGCCACCCTGGAGTGGTACCTGGCAGCTACGTACCGCACAAGCATAACCTCACCACTAGAGGCTCCAGTGAACACCAAGATAGCTGCTTAGTCACGCCCCTTCAGGGTTAGTCTGGTTTGTGGCACAGCGAGGTCACAATCCTCACTCGCGCCAGTGGGAAAACCGTGATGTCTGTCCACGACAGTCCAAAAACCATCTGTTCTTCAACTTGTAAAAGCAGCTACCCGAGCAAAACCCAAGAAGGCTGATAAAAGTGGGGTGGCAGAGCAGCAGACTGAATCCAGTCATGAGAAGGGATAGAGGTAGTGCTGCGGTTGGGTGGAACATCCTGACTATTTCTGTCCTGAAAAGCTTGAACTCCAAAACCTTGGGCCATTAGGAGAGGCTGCCTTTGGTGAGAGTACTTTGTCTCCACTAAAGTCTATGACTGTTTCCATGCCTTGTGGGAGCTTTGGTTCAGCAGGTGTATTAAAGCTGCAAGCCATACGGAGTCAGTGTGTAATTTCTGTTCAATAGCTTCAGAATCCGGTGAGGGTGTTGTCTGGTGTTGGGCGAGCTCAACTCAAGAACAGTCTAGTCTTGCAGGGACAACTACAGCTCCAATTCAGAGCATTATACATGGAGAAGATCGTCTTCCACATGCTATCTGTTATGCCCATATATCATTCAGAGCCAAGAACTCTGCTACCCATTCTTGTCTGGAGACCCAATGGGGTGCTTCGTTGGGAACAACCAAATCATGAGAGGTGTCTGGTTCTCATAGTCAAAGTCAGTCAGTAGTGTTGTCATCTTCTTCATCTGGTCTGCTAGTCGTCGAGTCATGGTGTGCTGACGTCACCAAAGAAAGGGGAGCAGTGGCGTTTTCTCCACACATCTCCAACGATTGTACCAATGATCAGTTCCCAGGAACATCCCTGCCTCTGTGATGTATTTCTCTGGATAATGGGCCACAGATGGATCCTGTGAGGGTGCCTTCAGTTTCCATGTGAACGGATGATGAAGAAGTCAAAACGGAAGCTTTCATGTCTCTGCTTTCCACTAACCAGGAAGAAGAGGATCAGATTGTTGTATCTTCTATGGTGGGAGCTGACCTCGTTGGGCAGAGAGACTTGGCATTCCGGGATTCCTGATGTCATGCCTGCCTCATTCTACCCAAAAGATGTCTTGATGGACTGGACTGTGTGTGGTCCTGAGGAGAGTTGGGCTATATTCCTTCTGCAGACTATCCTGGCAGGCTTGAAGAAGAGGGAGCATAAGGAGGGGGTTACTGTAACATCCCTGCCGGCATCACTGCATGGCTTCCCATCTCACATCAGGCTGATACACCGACTTACTCATCACTCCGGCCCATGCTGTGAGTTCTGCCCTCTACCTGCTCCATGCTGTAAATCATGTGTCCTCTGGTGGTGTGTGCATACGTCCTGGATGTGCTCTAGGGCGGTGGCGCCTGCAGCTCCTGAGTCTTATAGAGACAGTGTGCGCATTCCTAATGTGTCCTCAGCCTATTGCCAAGAGGTAACGAGTACTTAAGGCATCTCCACTAATTAGAAGGTGCCTCAGAAACAAACTCTGTCTGCTTTACGCTACTGAGTTGCCAGGTCCTGTACTGTTTCTTCCACCCTGGGGGCTGTACACCCAGGCCCGTACCCGTATGCTATGTATCTTGTTTTAGTCAACCTGGGGGCTGTATACCCAGGCCTGAATCCTTTGTCCTTAACTTGTTCCCATGTCTGACCTTGTCTGAACTAAGTTCTTTGCTTGTACCTGTTTGTATCCTTGTCTGAAGCCTTCTCTACCCTGCTGTGTCTATACTTGTGTCTGCTCCCTCTTTGCCTCAGCGGCTCTGCTCTGCTCCCTTTCCGCATCCTGCGCCTCTGCTCTGCTTTCGTCCCGCATCCTGCAGCACTGCTCTGCTCCCATTCTGCATCTTTGGCATTTTGTCCTTCCAGTCTGAACTGGTTCCTACCTGTTCCCATGTCCCACTCTTACCCGCCAGTGTTCCTGTCCTTCCCAAAACAGTCCTTGTCCCTCCTGTCTGAACCCCCGCCTGTCAGCCGTGCCCGCCTGCCTGGCAGAGCGCCAGCTGTGCCCGCCTGCCTGGCAGAGTGTCAGCCATGCCCATCTGCCTGGCAGAGCGCCAGCTGTGCCCACCAGTACTTGCCAGTCTAAAGCTCAGCTTTCTTCTGTACTTGCCTGCACCTTAGTGTCTTTAGTGTCCTGTTCCCCTGTGGGATCAGCTGCTACTGCCAGACGCTGCCCCGGAATGGTACCTGGCAGCTACCTGCCGCACAAGCATGGCCTCACCACTAGAGGCTCCAGTGAACACCAAGGTAGCTGCTCAGTCATGCCCCTCCAGGGTTAGTCTGGTTTGTGGCACAGTGGGGCCACAATCTTCGCTCGCTCAATCCAGTCAGGGCGCGAGCGTTACAGTCTCCTCTGTCAGCCGATTTCTTTGTGAGCTCTCTCTCTCATCTAAATCAACAAATCATATGCACTATACACAGCCTCTTCCAGAGGCCCTGACACAGTAGCATAGGGGATGTCTGGAGAGCCAGCCACAGCAGCACAGGTGATGTCAGGAGACCCAGTCCTTCTGGACTATCCCCACGTCCACTCACTCAGCTCCTGGGATTTCTCATCCAGTCCCCCCAGGATCCTTTACCCTCCCTTGTTGCGGTTCCACATTCATCATCCCCTGTATACCAGAGGATAAGACACGCTCCATAGTGTAGGCACCAAGCCCTGAGCTTCGGATGTTGCAGGAATGTCCACAAGGGATTTTAGTAGGGCTTCCCACTGCCATGATCGATAGATAAGTTCTTACACTAGCAGCTAGCTGCACTCGAACTTGACCTTTGTTATTGTGCTACCCTATCTAACTATCACGAAGTGTCTACTGTTCACTAGCCTTTTTTCCCTACAACTGTTGGCTATTCCCAAACATTAACTATCCTATCCAATATCTTCAGCTAACTACAGTTAAAATCCTATAACAGTATGTACTGAGCCTATTGTTCTTAGCTTATGTCCTAAATCCTAATCTATATCTTACCCTATGCTATTCACTACTATATCGCAGTCTATTCGCAATATTCACTAAAACCGCAGTGCATAGTTATCTAATTACCATCAATATAAAAATGTGTCATATAAGGAGGAATAATGATGGACAGCAAGAAATAGATCCAGCATATAAAGCAACACTCAATTTGCCATACACCTATAAGCTCAAAGTATCATATATGCTAAATGGTATGATAGCCATAAGTATAAACTGAGACAAGAGATAGGTCATGTATAATATTGCTTACCCATGATGAGGGAGGATCAATACTAGTCCACCAGTACTGCCCAAACGCATGATTTGCATGTAGCTTTCTCAATGGGAGCGGAGACATGCTTTAATGTCTGGAAGGGTTTCAAACTTGTCTTTGAATAGGTTCATACGAACATACAGAAATCCGTTTTTTTTGTTTATTTTTTTGTTCCATTTTATAAACCACAAAACTGAACTTTTTTGCATTGTAATAAATAGATTAATCACATGGCCAACACAAATGGCAAATGATAAATCCTATTGACTATAATTGAGTCCTTTGAGTTTCCATTAAAGGGGATGAACACCTCTTGAGAGAAAAAAAAATCTTAAATGCTTGTATTTTGGGCTTCATGATTCGGCATTGCTCCGAATAGAGGCCCCAATGCAAATGTGAATGAAGATGTGACAACTTTAGTTCAAAACAAGAGCCAATATAAGGGCTCTTGGTACATTTGCTTGGAACTTTAAGTTGGAAATGATAAATAAGCCAGTCCTTTAAGAGGTCTCCATCACCATTGTTTTAATAAAAAAAATTCTTAACTTTACTTTTCATACAAGTGCAAGTATGAAACCACATGGAATGACACACAATAAATGTGAAAAATTGAAGTGACCAAATCGACTTGCTATGAGGCTGCACTAAGGACATTTTTGTTTTTGCTGCAGGGAGTTTATTAAATAGTTAAAAAGTGAAAGAGTAAAAAATAGCTTGCCTATTATGAAAACTTTGTTTATTTCGTAGGAGGCAGATTATGTTACAAAATAAATGCGTAACAAAGTGCCAATCACCATTTCATATATTTTGAACATAAGCCATCTGTTGTCGGTTCCTAAATCATTTCTGGGCCATCAGCTAAGAGTCCTAAACAATTCTCTGTGCAGCTTGTAAAACTACAGCCTGAAGCAAACATTTTGAAGAAAGCTTGACACTTTGTAAAGGTTAGAAATGGTAAATAAACCATCAAATTACTCATCTTTTATTTTTATGATAGTGTTTATATAAAAACACTAGTCCTAAGGCAAGTATTAAAAAGGATAATTTTATAGTATACGTCTTTTTTGAGGCCTTGTATTACTGTTTCTACATTTTTGTTAAGTAATTTAGAAGCAAACATGCTATAACACCTTTTTATGAAAACTTTCATACGTTTATGTTCAGTTGCTAAAGTAAGATTTTTTTTTTCCTCAGCTCGGTTCTGGGTAAAAAATGTTCTTAGAGGAACTGTCCTGTGAAATAAATGCAGATGAGAGCAAATATTTCATTTTAAATACCACAACCATGTAATATGAGCCTGAAGCAGCCATTCCAAGCCTACTACTGTCAGGAAATGCTGAGACTTATAGTCTTTCAAGAATTGGAAGATACAGATTGGTAAATACTTAGAAGAATCCAAGGTTTACTTGATAAATCTGGCTAAATCACTAACAAAACTTGTCATGTGACTTGGATTTCGCAGGAAGGGCAGGGCTTAGTGCTTACAGGGTATTCACTAGAGTTGAGCGAAACAGGTCGGTCAGATTCATAAGTCGCGACTTTAGCCAAAGTTGGGTTTCGCAGACCGAAACCCGACCATAGCGTGAGGTCGGCCATGCGGTTGGCAAAACGAGCGCCAAAGTCGGATTTCCCAGAATGCTTGCAGGTGCCTTTTTTCAGCCAATGAGCAAAGACGTTCACTGTGGGCAACGAGATGACATGTGCAGCATCCACCACCATCTTAGAGAAGGGCATTGCAGTGATTGGCTTGCTTTGGGGGCATCATAGTGTCTATAAAAGCCCTGACCGCCGACCTCCATTTACTTCTGCCGATCTTAGCAGTAGGGAGAGGTTGCTTGCTGTTTATCAGTAGGGAGAGAGTTATGGCTGGTAAGAGAAGTTCTTATGTGCTTGTGCTGATAGCAATTGTGCTGTACAGTTAGTGTGCAGTGACAGGGGAGGATTTCTTGTGTGCAGCAGCGCTGGTTATTAGGCTGCCTGATAGCTGTATTGCTGTGTGTACACTGCTGTGCAGACTGCTTTTTAGACAGCACTAACACTTTTATTCTTTTTTTCTGCACAGTTACCGACAATTCATTTTTTCCCACACTGTATAGAGCTGTACGCTCCTCACACACTACCGTGGACAAATCATGGACAAATACATGCTGACTATCTGTGTGTGACTCCGGAAATATATACAGAGATTTAAATTTTCCCCTACACTGTATACAGCTGTATGCTTCTGATACAGTACCGTTTTTCTGCTTTTTGTATTACGGTCAAATCCATACTGAGAAGACCGTCTGTGTGTGACTCCGAAAATATATACGGAGATTTCAATTTTTCCCCACACCGTATACAGTTGTACGCTCCTCATAAAGTACCATATATCTGCTGGTATTTTTGGTACATTTTCCCAAACATGAGGAAGTATGGCGGATGAGGCCACGGACGTGGGCGAGGGGGCAGCTGGTACTGATGGTGGTGGTGGTGCATCTGCTGGTAGTGCCAAAAGCACGATAGCACCTAAGGCAGGGGGTGTTGAGCCTGCGTCATCGTCTGGCTCCAGAAGGCTTGGAATGGATCCCTTTTCTGGGAGTAGGTAAACCGCTTTTAAAGCCGGAGCATCAGGAACAGGTTTTGGCTTACATTGCCGAAAAAGCCTCCAACTTTATCGCCTCCTCTTCTGAAGTTTCAAAAACTGCAAGCACTGAGTCGTCAGTGCAGGCTCCTGGTCAGGAACAACACCTTTCCTTGTGTCCTTCACCCCCACAAAAAGTGAAGGATGCGGCAGGCCACACTTCAGATTACTCCCTGGAGCTCTTTTCACATACCATGCCTAACTTATCAAGTCAAATCCTGAATTCCCCAGTCCAAGATGAATATGACATGGAGTGTACTGATGCACAGCCACTGCTATATGATTCTGATGGTACATTCACCCAGAGCACTACATTGCCCTCGCAGTCTACTGAGCCAGAATCTGACCCTGATGAAACTCAGGTGTGTTATGATATGGTAGCCAAGGAGGACAGTAACAAAAATAGCAGAGGCAGCCAGTCACCCAGAGAGGTTGGTAACTAATGGATTGCAGAACCCTAAACTAACCGCACAACTAGAAGCAGCCATGGGACATACCTACGATGACCTAGACTCCTCGACACAGCCGGAGAGTTAGCTAAGCCTAGAGATAGAAAGGGGAAAGCTAACTGCCCCGGAGTAGCACCCCAAAGGAATAGGTAGCCCCCACCATATATTGGCGGTGAGACAAGATGAAATACAACGCAGGCAGAAAATAGAGTAAGCAAACGCTGGGGCCCAGAACTGTCTAGATAGGACAGGACAGAAAAAAATACTTTCTGCAATCCAGCAAAACCCTAAGAAAAATTCCAACACTTCTGATTCCAAAAAATACTGAGACCACACGATCTCTCCCCGCTATGTCAGAACTCTGGTGTGAACAGTTAGCAGCCACTGAAATAACAGGGACTGAACAAATGAATAGAGATAACTGAGAAACAGAGACCAGAGCAGGACCCAGCAGGGGACCCGGCTGACCTCACTCAGAAGGCAGAAAAACAAAAGAAAACAAAACCACAGAAACGAGCAGAAAATAGCTCATCTGAAAGTTGCAGGAGCCCGCAGCAGCTGACTTCCAAACTGGACCTGGAAGAGAAAACTAATCACCGGCGAGGATCATGGGAAAGTTACTCCCTTAAATCTCCCCAGTCATCACTCCCAGATCGTCCGCAGCTGTATCCTCAGCTGAAGGGCCTCTATCAGTCAAGGCAGCTTCATTAATATCAACAGCCACCAGAGGGAGCCCTAACTCAGAATCCATAGCATTCACAACAGTACTCCCCCTTGAGGAGGGGTCACCGAACCCTCACCTGTGCCACCAAGCCGATCAGGGTGAGCCCGGTGAAAGGCGCGAACCAATCTCTCCGCATGAATGTCAGAAGCAAACACCCAAGAATTGTCCTCCTGACCATAACCTTTCCACTTAACCAAGTACTAGAGTCTCCGTCTAGCCAGACGAGAATCCAATATCTTCTCCACTTCATACTTCAGATTGCCCTCAACCAAAACAGACTCAAGGGGAGCAGCCATAGGAACCACTGGCTCAACAAACTTTTCAATAAATATTTGTGGAAGACGTTGTGAATCTTAACCCCTTCCCGACCTGTGACACAGCGTATGTGTCATGAAAGGATCGCGTTCCTGCGGGTCAGGTGACCGGGTCACTGAAAGGTCACCCGACCCTCAGGCACAAGACCCTTTGTGCTTCACCACAGGGGGGTTGGCTTAACCCCCCACGTGGCTACGATCGCTCTGATTGGCTGTTAAAAGTGAAACAGCCAATCAGAGCAATCTGTAATATTTTACCAATGAAATTTGGTGAAATATTACAATCCAGCCATGGCCGATGCTGCAATAGCCTCTGCCATGGCTGGAGACCGAGATCTGACACCCCCACACTGAGTGACGGGGTCACCGCCATCGCTAAATGCTCCCCTCCTCCTTGCCTCCGCTGCCCCCACCTTCCGATCCCCCCTTTACCTTCCGACCCCCCTACTCACCTCTCCCGGTCCTCCGATGACCCTGGATCTGTCCCGGCGTCCATCCAGGATGTTTCATGGGCGCCGCCATCTTGCAAAATGGCAGGCGCATGCATAGTGCCATTGTGATCAAAATAAAAAAAAGTAAATAAACGCCCCATTTATCACCCCCATAGGTAGGGACAAATAAAATAAAAAAATCTATATGTATTTTTTTTTAATCTTTTTATTAGGGTTAGGGTTACGATTATAAGGCTGTGTTCATATTGCGTTATGGCAGTCCATTAGATGGACTGCATTACACCATGTGATAATGCGGTGTAAAGCAGTCCGTTAACGCTGCCATTCACCCCCATTTGCGGGCACATCACGACGTATGCCGTAAAGCGGCATGCGTTCGCGACGTGCCGTCATTCAGTGACGGAGCCTCGGACCAGCCTGCAGCGTCTGGGCTTTGTCACGGCTAGCGCAGATGAATCATCTGCTGATTCATCTGTGCTACAGGGTATAGCATAACTCAATTGCGTAATGCTATACCGTTACCCGCCCGTCAATGCTATGTGTTGAATGGGCTGGTAAATGCAATATGAACCCAGCCTTAGGGTTAGGGTTAGAACTAGGGTTAGGGCTAGAACTAGGTTAGCGTTAGCCTTAGGTTTAGCCTGAGGGTTAGCATTAGGGTTAGAATTAGGGTTAGGGTTAGAATTAGGGTTAGGGTTGGAATTAGGGTTAGGGTTGGAATTAGGGTTAGGGTTGGGATTAGGGTTAGGTTTGTGGTTAGGGTTAGAGTTAGGATAAGTGTTAGCGGTGTTTTGTGGTTAGGGTTGGGATTAGGGTTAGGCTTGTGGTTAGGGTTATGGTTAGATTTGGGATTAGGGTTAGGGATGTGTTGGGGTTAGGTTTATAGTTAGAATTTGGATTAGGGTTAGGGGTGTGTAGGGGTTAGGGTTAGAGGTGTGTTGGGGTTAGGGTTGGCGTTAGAATTTAGGGGTTTCCACTATTTAGGCACATCAGGGGTGTCCATACACGACATGGCGCCACCATTGATTCCTGCAAATTTTGTGTTCAAAAAGTCAAACCGTGCTCCCTTTATTCCGAGCCCTGACGTGTGCCTAAATAGTGGTTTACCCCCAAATGTGGGGTATCAGCGTACTCAGGAAAAATTGCACAACAACTTTGGGTGTCTAATTTCTCCTGTTACCCTTGGGAAAAAATTTGGGGACTAAAAATATTATTTTTGTGGAAAAATGATTTTTTATTTTCACGGCTCTGCGTTATAAACTTCTGTGAAGAACTTGGAGATTCAAAGTGCTCACCTCACATCTAGTGGAGTTCCTTGGGGGGATCTAGTTTCCAAAATGGGGTCACTTGGGGGGTTTCTACTGTTTAGGCACATCATGGGCTCTGCAAACGTAACATGACGCCCACAGACCATTCCATCAAGTCGGCATTTCAAAACGTCACTACTTCCTTTCCGAGCCCCGACATGTGCCCATACAGTAGTTTTCTCCCACATATGGGATATCAGCGTACTCAGGACAAATTGGACAACAACTTTTGGGGTTTAATTTCTCCTGTTACCCTTGTGAAAATAAAAAAATTGGGGACTAAATGATCATGTTTGTGGAAAAAATGATTTTTTTATTTTCATGCCCGGGCGTTATAAACTTCTGTGTAGCCCTTGGGGGTTCAAAGTGCTCACCGCACATCTAGATAAGTTCCGTGCGGTGTCTAGTTTCCAAAATGGGGTCACTTGTGGGGAGTTTCTACTGTTTAGGCACATCAGGGGCTCTGCAAATGTAACATGATGCCCGCAGACCATTCCATCAAAGTCAGCATTTCAAAACCTCACTACTTCACTTCCGAGCCCCAACGTGTGCCCGAACAGTGGTTCCCCCCACATATGGGGTACCAGTGTACTCAGGACAAACTGTACAACAACTTTTGGGGTCCAATTTCTCCTGTTACCCTTGTAAAAATAAAAAATTGCAGGTTAAAAAAATCAGTTTTTGAGGAAAAAAATGATTTTTTATTTTTACGGCTCTGCATTTTATAAACTACTGTGAAGCACGTGGGGGTTCAAGGTGCTCACCACACATCTGGATTAGTTCCTTGGGAGGTCTAGTTTACAAAATCGGGTCACTTATGGGGGGTTCTACTGTTTAGGCACATCAGGGGCTCTGCAAACGTAACATGATGCCCGCAGACCATTCCATCAAAGTTAGCATTTCACAACGTCACTACTTCCCTTCCGAGACCCAACGTGTGCCCGAACAGTGGTTCCCCCCCCCACATATGGGGTACAAGTGTACTCAGGACAAACTGTACAACAAATTTTGGGGTCCAATTTCTCCTGTTACCCTTGTGAAAATAAAAAATTGCAGGTTAAAAAAATCAGTTTTTGAGGAAAAAAATGATCTTTTTATTTTTACGGCTCTGCATTATAAACTTCTGTGAAGCACGTGGGGGTTCAAGGTGCTCACCACACATCTGGATAAGTTCCTTGGTGGGTCTACTTTACAAAATGGGGTCACTTGTGGGGGTTTCTACTGTTTAGGCACATCAGGGGCTCTGCAAACGTAACAAGATGCCCGCAGACCATTCCATCAAATCGGCATTTCAAAGTGTCACTACATCCCTTCCGAGCACTGACGTGCGCCCAAACAGTGGTTCCCCCCCACATATGTGGCACCAGCGTACTCAGGAAAAACTGGACAACAACTTTTGGCGTCCAATTTATCCTGTTACCCTTGGGAAAATAAAAAAAAGCGGGCTAAAAAATGATTTTTGAGAAACAAAAATGATGTTTTTATTTTCACTGCTCTGCATTTATAAACTTCTGTGAAGCACTTGGAGGTTCAAAGTGCTCACACACATCTAGATAAGCTCCTTGGGGGATCTAGTTTCCAAAATGGGGTCACTTGTGAGGGGTTTCTACTGTTTAGGCACATCAGGGGCTCTGCAAACGCAACATGACACCAGCATGTCTGCATTCCAAAATGGCGCTCCTTCCCTTCTGAGCTCTCCCATGCGCCAAAACAGCAGTTCCCCCCACATATGGGGTATTGGTGTACTCAGGACAAATTGCACAACAACTTTTGTGGTCCAATTTCTCCTGTTACCCTTGTTAAAATAAAAAATATCGGGCTAAAAATTCATTTTTGAGGAAAAAAATTATTTTTTTTATTTTCACTGGTCTGCATTATAAACTTCTGTGAAGCACTTGGGGGGTTCAGAGTGCTCACAACAAATCTAGATAAGTTCCATAAGAGGTCTGGTTTCCAAAATGGTGTCACATGTGGTTTTTTTTCACTGTTTAGGCACACAGGGGCTCTCCAAACACGACATGGTGTCCGCTAACGATTGGAGCTAATTTTTCATTCAAAAAGTCAAATGGCGCTCCTTCCCTTCTGAGTCCCACCGTGCGCCCAAACAGTGGTTTATGACCACATATGAGGTATCTTTGTACTCACGAGAAATTGTCCAACAAATTTTAGAAGCCATTTTATCCTGTTGCCCATGTGAAAATGAAAAAAAAAGAGGCCAAAATAAAATTTTTGTAAAAAAAGTACTTTCTTTTTTTTACGGATCAATTTTTGAAGCACCTGGGGGTTCAAAGTGCTCACTATGCATCTAGATAAGTTCCTTGGCGGGTCTAGTTTCCAAAATGTGGTCACTTGTGGGGGAGGTCCAATGTTTAGGCACACAGGGACTCTCCAAATGCGACATGACAACCGCTAAATATTCCAGCATATTTTCCATTCAAAAAGTCAAATGGCGCTCCTTCCCTTCTGAGCACTGCTGTGCGTCCAAACAGTGGTTTATGACCACATATGAGGTATCTGTGTACTTAGGTGAAATTGCCCAACAAATTTTAGGATCCATTTTATCCTGTTGCCCATGCAAAAATGAAAAAATTGATGCTAAAAGAAAATTTTTGTTGGAAAAATTAAAATGTCCATTTTTTCCTTCCACATTGCTTTAGTTCCTGTGAAGCACTTGAAGGGTTAATAATCTTCTTGAATGTAGTTTTGAGTAGCTTGAGGGGTTCAGTTTTTATAATGGTGTCACTTTTGGTTATTTTCTACCATATAGACCCCTCAAAGTGACTTTAAATGAGAGGTGGTCCCTAAAAAAAATGGTTTTGTAAATTTTGCTGTAAAAATGAGAAATCGCTGGTCAACTTTTAACCCTTATAACTTCCTAACAAAAAAAAATATTGGTTCCAAAATTGTGCTGATGTAAAGTAGACATGTGGGAAATGTTATTTATTAACTATTTTGTGTCACATAACTCTCTGGTTTAACAGAATAAAAATTCAAAATTTGAAAATTGCGAAATTTTCAAAATTTTCGCTAAATTACCATTTTTTCACAAATAAACGCAAAAATTATCGACATAAATTTACCACTATCATTAGGCCCAATATGTCACGAAAAAAACAGTCTCAGAATCGCTAGGATCCATTGAAGCGTTCCTGAGTTATTATCTCATAAAGGAAAATATTTAGAATTGAGAGTCCTCAGTGGTTGATACCTTTTAATGGCTAACTGAAAAGATGGTAACAAATTGCAAGCTTTCGAGACTACTCCGGTCTCTTCATCAGGCAAAGACTAAAACAAAAACTGAAGAATCACATATATATATATATATATACACAAGAGGACACAGGAATAGTGCAATAGGTAAGACAAGTGACGTGAAGCAGAACTGTCATTATGGCAGAGGAATGAACATAAATATTGGAACAGATCATAGATAAGGAGAGAGTTTTATTGCCCTCTGATTGGGGTCTGTTGTTGTGTTTTGATGCCCCTAGAAGGTCAGAGACGCAGATTCCTTAATTGATATAGAATGACATGAATCCATGTGACACGTTCATTCCAGCACTAAGAGTGTCAAAGGTCATCATAAGTTTGTATTCCCAAACCTTTCTATCTTTCTCAGATTTGAAGTTAGATTTTAATACCAGTAATTCCATATCCATAATGCTATGACCGGGCATACAAAAGTGTTTTGCCACAGGTAAATCCATTCTTTTTTCTCTTATCGTGTGGCGATGAGAATTCATCCTTGTTCTCAGTTTTTGCCCGGTCTCCCCCACATACAGACCCCCAGTTGGACATTTAGTACATATAATTAGGTACACCACATTAGATGTGATGCAGCTGAAAGTACCTGGGATCTTGTAGTCCTGATGGAGTTGGGATCTTTATCTTGTCCGTGGTCATTATAGATGCACATGTTTTACACTTCTTCTGTTTGCAAGGAAAGGTTCCTGCAGCTGTTGGGGAGGACAGGGAGCTTCTGACAATGATGCTTCTTAGATTTGGGGGCTGCCTAAAACATAGTAGTGGGGGGTCTGGAAATATGGATTGTAATCGGGCATCTTTTTGTAGTAAAGGTTGTAGTTTCCGTGCAGCTCCCCTTAGCATCTCCAGATTTGGATTGTAGGCGACCACTAGAGGCACCCGGTTATTTTCTTCTTTAGTTTTGTAATGTAGCAGGTGATTCCTTGATATTCTGGTGGCTCTTGTAATTTGTCTTTTTAGACACCACCATTAAGCTAAAGAACAATGAAATAGAGACATCCCTGTATCAGAAGCCAATCGACCGTCCAACATACCTTAAATGGGACAGTTTCCATCCAAAACACATAAAAAACTCTATAGTCTACAGCCAAGCCATCAGATACAACCGTATATGTTCCAACCCCATGGATAGAGATGAACACCTTGGTCGCCTCAGAAAGACTTTTTTGAACCAGGGCTACCATCCAAGAACAATTGAAAACCAAATTACAAGAGCCACCAGAATATCAAGGAATCACCTGCTACATTACAAAACTAAAGAAGAAAATAACCGGGTGCCTCTAGTGGTCACCTACAATCCAAATCTGGAGATGCTAAGGGGAGCTGCACGGAAACTACAACCTTTACTACAAAAAGATGCCCGATTACAATCCATATTTCCAGACCCCCACTACTATGTTTTAGGCAGCCCCCAAATCTAAGAAGCATCATTGTCAGAAGCTCCCTGTCCTCCCCAACAGCTGCAGGAACCTTTCCTTGCAAACAGAAGAAGTGTAAAACATGTGCATCTATAATGACCACGGACAAGATAAAGATCCCCAACTCCCATCAGGACTACAAGATCCCAGGTACTTTCAGCTGCATCACATCTAATGTGGTGTACCTAATTATATGTACTAAATGTCCAACTGGGGGTCTGTATGTGGGGGAGACCGGGCAAAAACTGAGAACAAGGATGAATTCTCATCGCCACACGATAAGAGAAAAAAGAATGGATTTACCTGTGGCAAAACACTTTTGTATGCCCGGTCATAGCATAATGGATATGGAATTACTGGTATTAAAATCTAACTTCAAATCTGAGAAAGATAGAAAGGTTTGGGAATACAAACTTATGATGACCTTTGACACTCTTAGTGCTGGAATGAACGTGTCACATGGATTCATGTCATTACTATATCAATTAAGGAATCTGCGTCTCTGACCTTCTAGGGGCATCAAAACACAACACCAGACCCCAATCAGAGGGCAATAAAACTCTCTCCTTATCTATGATCTGTTCCAATATTTATGTTCATTCCTCTGCCATAATGACAGTTCTGCTTCACGTCACTTGTCTTACCTATTGCACTATTCCTGTGTCCTCTTGTGTATATATATATATATATATGTGATTCTTCAGTTTTTGTTTTAGTCTTTGCCTGATGAAGAGACCGGAGTAGTCTCGAAAGCTTGCAATTTGTTACCATCTTTTCAGTTAGCCATTAAAAGGTATCAACCACTGAGGACTCTCAATTCTAAATATTTTTCTATCTACTGGCTAACACGGTACGAAGATACACATCTTTCCTTATCAAAATGGAGGATACCAGAATGTACCGCATCTTTATGGAACTAAAACCACTTCTGAAGAAACGCGCACAAATGGACAGCGACATTTTTTTCTTATCTAAATGCAAAAAGGAGAATCTAATTCCCAAAGGACTCTGGATTACAAACCCAATTCTTCACACCTACAATACCCATTATGCACAAAACCTTTGTCACAGGACTTCTGAAAGACTAAGGAACCATCTTTTGCATGTCTGCTACAGCATAAGGAGTAAAGTCCAAGGGCAATTTGAAACTCTGAGGAAAACACTTACAGAAAGCACAGAGCAAAAATTACAACAATACTATAACAAACTACGGACCTTTCTGATTCATAACAAGGAAAAGAAACTACACAGACTGCGCCTCCATTCCGGACTCTATACAAACAGATACAAAACAAAACCTGACAACTCTGACAACCACTCCATTCCAGACACAAAAGCATCTAACTGTGTCATCAATCTCTCAGATTACAAACCCAACAAAGTGGAGCTTGCCGTGCTTTCTAGAGGACTCTCATTTTGTCCTACTAAGGCCCTGGATAAAACCGAACTCTGCAGTGATATGGAACATTTTTTCAGGAGACTGCGCCTGAGGGAATACTTCAATGATACAGAAGATCCAGAAAACACTCGGACTGAAGGAAAAGGGATCCCAACAACCAAGAAGAGGTCAGACTGGACACCTCCACCTGGACGTAACCCCCATTTGGATAAATATATAGACTCATTCAGACATTTGATAAAATCCACCATCATAGCCACCAACAAGAGACAAGCATCCAACATCAGTGCCCAGGAGAGAAAGGCCATACAGTCTCTGAAAACCAACAAAGAAATCATCATTAAACCTGCTGACAAGGGAGGTGCAATAGTCATGATGAACACATCAGACTATATTAAGGAAGCAAACAGACAACTTACGGACACACGCTACTACAGAAAACTGGAGTCGGACCCTACACAGGACTATTACAAGGAACTAAGCAAGTTGGTATCTTGTCTGTCTGACAAATCCATAAGAGCTGATGACCTGATACCAGAAAGCCCAAGAACAGGGACATTTTACATGCTTCCCAAAATCCACAAAGCTGGGAATCCAGGGAGGCCGATTATTTCATGTGTGGACACCCTTACTGAGCAGGTATCTGGATGGGTAGAGGGCATTCTTAAACCCCTGGTAAAGGATACACCCAGCTACATTCAGGACACAACTGACCTACTGAATAAACTAGCAGCAATAGGTCCCCTACCAGAAGGAACCATCCTGGCCACCATGGACGTGGAATCTTTGTACTCTAATATCCCACACCAGGATGGATTAAATGCCTGCAAAGTCTTCATGGGAAACACCGGGAATGATGCTGATTCTGTGGTGAAACTCACAAAATTTATCCTCACCCACAATTACTTTGAATTTGACAACAAGATCTATCTTCAGGAGACTGGCACAGCTATGGGAAGTAAAATGGCTCCACAGTATGCAAATCTTTTCATGGCCAAGCTTGAAAGTGACTTTTTGTCCTCATGTCCCATCAGGCCTCAGGCCTACTACCGCTACATTGATGACATTTTAATCATCTGGACGGAGTCTGAACAACAGCTAAAGATGTTCCATGAACAGTTCAACCAATTTCATCCAACCATCAACTTAACACTCAACTACTCCAGCACTGAAATTAACTTTTTAGACACCACCATTAAGCTAAAGAACAATGAAATAGAGACATCCCTGTATCAGAAGCCAATCGACCGTCCAACATACCTTAAATGGGACAGTTTCCATCCAAAACACATAAAAAACTCTATAGTCTACAGCCAAGCCATCAGATACAACCGTATATGTTCCAACCCCATGGATAGAGATGAACACCTTGGTCGCCTCAGAAAGACTTTTTTGAACCAGGGCTACCATCCAAGAACAATTGAAAACCAAATTACAAGAGCCACCAGAATATCAAGGAATCACCTGCTACATTACAAAACTAAAGAAGAAAATAACCGGGTGCCTCTAGTGGTCACCTACAATCCAAATCTGGAGATGCTAAGGGGAGCTGCACGGAAACTACAACCTTTACTACAAAAAGATGCCCGATTACAATCCATATTTCCAGACCCCCCACTACTATGTTTTAGGCAGCCCCAAATCTAAGAAGCATCATTGTCAGAAGCTCCCTGTCCTCCCCAACAGCTGCAGGAACCTTTCCTTGCAAACAGAAGAAGTGTAAAACATGTGCATCTATAATGACCACGGACAAGATAAAGATCCCCAACTCCCATCAGGACTACAAGATCCCAGGTACTTTCAGCTGCATCACATCTAATGTGGTGTACCTAATTATATGTACTAAATGTCCAACTGGGGGTCTGTATGTGGGGGAGACCGGGCAAAAACTGAGAACAAGGATGAATTCTCATCGCCACACGATAAGAGAAAAAAGAATGGATTTACCTGTGGCAAAACACTTTTGTATGCCCGGTCATAGCATAATGGATATGGAATTACTGGTATTAAAATCTAACTTCAAATCTGAGAAAGATAGAAAGGTTTATGATGACCTTTGACACTCTTAGTGCTGGAATGAACGTGTCACATGGATTCATGTCATTCTATATCAATTAAGGAATCTGCGTCTCTGACCTTCTAGGGGCATCAAAACACAACACCAGACCCCAATCAGAGGGCAATAAAACTCTCTCCTTATCTATGATCTGTTCCAATATTTATGTTCATTCCTCTGCCATAATGACAGTTCTGCTTCACGTCACTTGTCTTACCTATTGCACTATTCCTGTGTCCTCTTGTGTATATATATATATATATGTGATTCTTCAGTTTTTGTTTTAGTCTTTGCCTGATGAAGAGACCGGAGTAGTCTCGAAAGCTTGCAATTTGTTACCATCTTTTCAGTTAGCCATTAAAAGGTATCAACCACTGAGGACTCTCAATTCTAAATATTTTTCTATCTACTGGCTAACACGGTACGAAGATACACATCTTTCCTATATCTCATAAAGGGACACTGGTCAGAATTGCAAAAAATGCCAAGGTCATGAAGGGGTTAAACGTCCCTGGAAGAGCCAAATGGAAAGAAACGGGATTAAGAATTTCCAAGATCTTATAAGGTCCAATGAGCCTTGGCTTAAATTTCAGAGACGCAACCTTCATAGGGATATTTATTGAGGACAACTAAACCATGTCACCCACTTTTAAACCTAGGACCATCAGTCCTATGCCGGTTGGCAAGCCGGATTCTCAATAGTCTTTGGGTGACAACAGACACTTCGCGGAGGTACTGGCCGACTACTTGCAGTGAGAAACTGAGTCATGGCTGGGCAGTCTACATCTTGAGCCAGGCAAGGTAATCAGTGATTTCGGCCATAATTTTGTGGCGGCCATAGCCCTGGCAAAACTCAGACACATACCTTGCCTGGCTCACACCTTGAACCTGGTGGTGCAGTGCTTCATAAATAATTATCCAGAGTTACCAGCTCTGCTCCATAAGGTGCGAAGACTGTGCTCGCACATCCGTCGCTCGCCCCTAGACTCCAGTCATATGCAGAGGCTGTAGCTATCGCTCCACCTCCCCAAGCACCGCCTAATCATAGACGTTGCAACAAGGTGGAACTCCACCATGCACATGGTGCAGGCTGTAATGCATTTGTGGGAGGATACATGGGCAGGCATTTTGAGGGCAGACATGGAGTTGTCGGGAGTGCAATGGTCAAAGCTGAAAGACCTCTGTAAAGTCCTTCAGTGTTTTGAAGAATGCACATGGCTGGTAAGCGCAGACGACACCATCATAAGCAGGAGCATCCCACTTATGCATCTGCTCATGCAAACTTTGACGCACATTAAGGATCAGGCGTCTGCAGCGGAGGAGGAAGAGCAGGAGGAGGGAAGCCTTGATGACAGTCAGCCATTATCTGCTCAGGGAACTTTTCTGGACGAGGTGGAGGAAGAAGAGGAAGAGGAGGAGGAAAGGGATGATTATTTTTGGGAGGAGGATGCTTCTCAGGGGGCAAGAGAAAATGTTGGCTTGCCAAGGTCAGGTACAGGGTTTGTGCGTGACTGGAGGGATGTGGATTTGGCAAAAAGTGCTCCTCCACCCACCACTGCCAATGCATCATTGACACCTGGAACATTGGCCCACATGTGTGATTATGTCTTGCGGATCCTAAAAAGGGACCCCAGCATTGCCAAATTTTGAAGGATGACGACTACTGGTTGGCCAGCATCCTCGATCCACGCTATAAAGGCAAATTACAGAACATCATGCCACAGGAGAACCTAGAGCTAATATTGGCTATCAAACAAACAACTCTGGTAAAACGTTTGTTAGAGGCATTCCCAGCACACAGTAGCGGTGCAGGTTCTACCACGAGCTGTACTGGGCAACATGGAAGAGGTGTTCGTGGTGCACACAGCCGAAGTGGCATTGGAGACAGGGGTTTCATGACCATGTTGTGGACTGATTTCTCGAGTACCGCTCACACGACTAGTAATACTGAATCGATTGCAATAGACAGGAGACAGCAGTTGTCAACTATGGTTCAAAATTACCTCTCCTCCCCATATCGATGTTCTCCCTCTCAGTTCATTCCCCTTTGACTACTGGGCCTGTAAACTGGACACCTGGCCTGAATTGGCACAATATGCCTTACAGGAGCTCGCTTGCCCTGCTGGTAGTGTGCTATCAGAAAGAGTCTTCAGTGCTGCTGGATCAATCCTGACAGAAAGAAGGACCCAGCTGTCGACCCAAAATGTAGGTTATGTCACCTTCATTAAAATGAACCATGCCTGGGTTTCAAAGGATTTTGTTCCATCTTCCCCTGATGACACATAGGTTGCCAGCAAAAGGGCTCGCTTTGTCCTCCTCTTCCTCTGACTTCTCAAATTTCTCCATTTGCAGCTGCTGAACGTCCAGCCTACACCTCAACATATGCCAGTTTTTCCACCTCCCTAACTGGGCTGTACCCCCCCACAGGGCCGGCGTCAGCACCTGCCACACCCGGGCAAGTGCCGGGGCCCAGAGCAGGTGGGGGGGCCCACTCGTCATCAGAGACACCGGCGTACTACGACGGGCCCTGTGCCAGTGCCGGCGCCCACGAGTGTGCCCCCCCTGCTTGATCAGGGCCCCAGCACTTGCAATACTTTCCTCTCCCTTCTCCTTCGCTGTGACATCTTCCGCATTTCCTGACAGTGACATTCAGGTCAGAGAGCGAGATGAAGTCACGTTTGTGCGCCCTCTACCTGAACAGTCACGGTGCAGAGAGCTGGAAGATGGCGACGATGAAGAGTCCAGAGTAGAGCAGTGCTCAGCGAGGAGAGGTATTTCATTTTTTTTAATGTTTGGAGCAATATATGGGGAGCATTATACACTGGAGAATTATATATGGGGCCCATCATACACTTGAGCATCAAAGATAGAGCCCATTATACACTGGAGCATTACATATGGGGCCCATCATACACTGGAGCATCATATATGGGCCCATTATACACTGGAGCATTATATAGGCCTATCATATACTGGAGCATCATCCATGGGGCACATCATATACTGGAGCATCATATGGGGCCTATTATATATGGCGCATCATATGGGGCACATTATATATGGAGCATCACAGGGAGCCCATTATATATGGAGCATGATATATGGGGACCATTATATTTGGAGCATCATATATGGGGCCCATCATATACTAGAGCATCATATGGGGTTCATTATTTATGGGGCATCATATAGGGCCCTTTATATATGAAGCATCATATGGAGCACATATGGGACCTATTCTGTATGGAGCATTATATGGAGCCCATTCTGTAAGGAGCAATATATGGGGCCCATCATAAACCGTTTGGAGCAATATGTGGGGCTCATTATACTCTATGGGGACAGTCCTACACTGTATGGCACATTATATGGGGACCATCATATACTGTTGCATTATGTGGAGTCATCATATACTGTATGGAACATTATACGGGACCAATTATGTATGGAGCAATATATGGGGCTCATTATTATGTATGGAGCAATATATATGGCACATTATACTGTATGAAACATTTTATTGGGCCCATTATTCTGTATGGAGCATCATATATGGGACTCATTATTCTGTATGGAGTAATATATGGGGCTCATTATTCTATATAGAGCAATATATGGGGCTCATTATTCTGTATGGTGCACTATGTGGTGCCCATAATACTGTATGGAGGACTATACTGTCCGATTTTTGAGCTATTGTAGAATTTACAATAGATATCACTCATGTAATGTAAGAGTGAAGTATTTGGCAATGTACTATACCTATATTTCTCTGTCGTATCGGAGCATCATGAATTGTGGTATGTGTTAAAGGGGCCCACTGAGACTCTTTCGTCCGGGGCCCTTGAAAGCCTGGAGCCAGCCATGCCCCCCCCACAACTTTAGCCAAATAACCCCCAGTTTTCAATGCGTTACTATTATTATAAAGTAAATTAAGGTTGACAAGCTTAAGTAATAAGAATTGATGTTGTTGGCATTGAAATGGGCACTGTAGATGTGTTTACTGTTCTCCACTCACTGCCGACTTTTATTCCCCATTAACTTGCATTGGGGTCGGGTTGAGTTTCAGTCGGAACTCCGACTTTTTCCGATAGTCGGCCTATTTCATTCAACTCGACTTTTGATAAAGTCGGGTGGTCCGGAACTCGACTCGACCCTCCCGGAGGCAAAGTCGCTCATCTCTAGTATTCACCAGTAGAGTTGAGCAAATTTGTTCGGGTTCCCGCTTATTTGGCAAGCTATAGTGCTTACAGAATAAGCTGCAGATGGAACCCGGCTTCCTGGATCACGACGGCTGATCAGGAGATCGGCGCTGCAGGTGCATGTGTCGTGGCTGTGTCACAGTCACAGCACATGCATGGAGAGCATGTGTGTTGGGCTCTCAATCCACTGGTGGATTTCAATACCATTTGCAAGTTGAGCTAGCTTACTTACTGCTTCTGGGTCTCTGTGCCCAAGACGTCTGTGTCATACATGGATACAGTTCTTATGCAGATCTTGTCTAGCACTGTACACTTTCTTTGCATTTTAGCTGATAAGGTTCATCTTGGATTTTTCCTTCTGCAAGAGTGTGACCCTTCTTTGAGATGATGCAGCTGTTATCTTTAAAAGTAACTACATTCCCTTTTTGCTGAGCTTCTTTAGTGACAGAAGATTGCTTTCAAGGCTGGGAACATAGAGAACATCCTAACATCCTTTACTGGGCTCTTTCTGCTTTGTGCTGAGGAAACTGGACAGTGGAGTTAGAGGGCTCCTAATCCTTCTGAAGTCATATAGTGACCATTAGCTAAGATGACCTTTTCTGACTTGCTTACATTAAAGGAAACCTGTCACCTCGTTTTGTCGTGATATGATGCGGCCACTGCCTTTCACGGTTTATCTACAGCATTCTGTAATGCTGTAGATAAGCCCTCTGTCCGACCTAAAAGATAAGTAAAAGAGGTTTTATTAACTCACCTGGAGGGGTGGTCCAATGCGGTCCGGTCCGATGGGTGTCGCAGGTCCGGGTCCGGCACCTCCCATCTTCATGAGGTTTTGTCATCCTGCTTGCTTCGTGTCATGCTCCTGCGCTGGCGTACTGATCTGCCTTGTTGAAGGCAAAGCAAAATACTGCAGTGTGCAGGAGCTGGGCTTCTCTGACCTTTCCTGGTGCCTGTGCACTGCACTACTTTGCTCTGCCCTCAACAGGGCAGATCAGTATGTCGGCGCAGGAGCGCGACATGAAGCAAGCAAGATGACGACATCGCATGAAGATGGGACCTCCAACACCCATCGGACCGGACAGCATCGGACCGCCCCCCCAGTGAGTATAATAAAACCTCTTTTTCTTATCTTTCAGGTTGGACTGGGGGCTTATCTACAACATTTCAGAATGCTGTAGATAAGCCCCGAAAGGCAGTGGACGCATCTTATACCGGCAAAATGAGGTGACAGGTTCCCTTTAAGGTCAGTGAAGAAATCATTGTTATTTGTCATATGGCTGCTTGCACCAGAATCTATACACCATATATGCTTTGCACATGGGCCTGTACAGTCATGGCCAAAAGTTTTGAGAATGACACAAATATTATATTTTCACATGATCTGCTGCCCTCTGGTTTTTATGTGTGTTTGACAGATGTTTTTATCACAGACAGAAATATAATAATTGCAAACATATGAGTAACAAAAGCTTATATTGACAGTTAGAATGAGTTAATGCAGCAAGTCAATATTTGCAGTGTTGACCCTTCTTCTTCAGGACCTCTGCAATTCTCCCTGGCATGCTCTCAATCAACTTCTGGACCAAATCCTGACTGATAGCAGTCCATTCTTGCACAATCAATGCTTTCATTTTGTCAGAATTTTTAGGTTTTTGTTTGTCCACCCGTCACTTGATGATTGACCATAAGTTCTCAATGGGATTAAGATCTGGGGAGTTTCCAGGCCATGGACCCAAAATCTCTATGTTTTGTTCCCTGAGCCATTTAGTTATCACCTTTGCTTTATGGCAAGGCGCTCCATCATGCTGGAAAAGGCATTGTTGATCGCCAAACTGCTCTTGGAGGGTTGGGAGAAGTTGCTCTTGGAGGACATTCTGGTACCATTCTTTATTCATGGCTGTGTTTTTAGGCAAGACTGTGAGAGAACCGATTCCCTTGGCTGAGAAGCAACCCCACACATGAATGGTTTCAGGATGCTTAACAGTTGGCATGAGACAAGACTGGTGGTAGCGCTCACCTTGTCTTCTCCGAATGAGGCGTTTTCCTGATGTCCCAAACAATCGAAAAGGGGATTCATCAGAGAAAATAACTTTACCCCAGTCCTCAGCAGTCCACTGCCTGTACCTTTTGCAGAATATCAGTCTGTCCATGATGTTTTTTCCTGGAGAGAAGAGGCTTCTTTGCTGCCCTCCTTGAGACCAGGCCTTGCTCCAAGAGTCTCCGCCTCACAGTGCGTGCAGATGCACTCACACCTGCCTGCTGCCATTCCTGAGCAAGCTCTGCACTGCTGGTAGCCCGATCCCGCAGCTGAAACACTTTTAAGAGATGGTCCTGGCGCTTGCTGGTCTTTCTTGGGCGCCCTGGAGCCTTTTTGGCAACAATGGAACCTCTCTCCTTGAAGTTCTTGATGATGCGATAGATTGTTGACTGAGATGCAATCTTTCTAGCTGCGATACTCTTCCCTGTTAGGCCATTTTTGTGCATTGCAATGATGACTGCACGTGTTTCTTTAGAGATAACCATGGTTAACAGAAGAGAAACAATGATGCCAAGCACCAGCCTCCTTTTAAAGTGTCCAGTGGTCTCATTCTTACTTAATCATGACAGATTGATCTCCAGCCATGTCCTCATCAACACCCACACCTGTGTTAATGGAGCAATCACTGAAAAGAGGTTAGCTGGTCCTTTTAAGGCATGGCTGCAATGATGTTGAAATGTGTTTTGGGGGATAAAGTTCATTTTCTAGCCAAATATTGACTTTGCAAGTAATTGCTGTTAAGCTGATCACTCTTTATAACATTCTGGAGTATATGCAAATTGCCATTAGAAAAAGTGAAGCAGTAGACTTTGTAAAAATTAATATTTGTGTCATTCTCAAAACTTTTGGCCATGACTGTACTGTCATTAAATGCAGCTTCAGCACATGCAGAATCTTCCTTTACAGCTGTTTTAACCCTTTGATGACTGTTCAGCTTTTTAAGCTGACTCATTCTTGCTTTCCAAATTCTGCAGTCTGCTTTAAGGTGGCCTGGCTTTTTACAGACAAAACATTCACAAGTTTCTCTTAGATTGCTCTTAAATTTAGGGAAATCCTGTGTCTTTAATACTGTTTCTGCTCTGTATTCAATACTGCTGCTTACATTCTGTGTTTTTCTCTTGAATTCATCCACAAGTTTGCCTTTAACCTACTCTAGTGTCAGCTCATCATCTGGCCGTGCATCTATTGCAGTCATGAGTGTGTCATAACTCTCTGGAAGATCACTTAAGAGAAGTGCAGCAACATGAAAATCTTTAATTTCTTCTCCAATACCCCTGAGATGCTCTATTATTTATTCTATAGTCCTGCATATTATGTCCATCACTTAGCTTAAACTAATACAGCTTTGTTATGAGATAAAGCTTATTGCTAAGATTTGACTTTTCTTGCACTTTCTGTAACTTATCCCACATCTCCTTTGCAGTTGCACACTTGCACATATGCACAATCTGATTATCATCTACACTCTGGGAGATAGTGCTTTGTGCTTTCTGATCCTTCTTTAGCCAATGGTCTGGTAATGGATGAGGCACTTGTTCCTGAGTATATTTCCATGTACCTTCTCTTATGAGCAGCATCTTCACCTTGAATTTCCAGGACTAGTAGTTCTGGTTAGTGGGGCTTGACACTGAGAACTTGACAGGATTGCTGCTTCTCTGTTGCTCTGTGCTGCTTTTGCTGTGGGCTTCTGTTGCTGTGTTACTCTGGGGTTCTGTGTCACTCTGGGCCCATAACCTGTTGGCAGCAGATTATTTAGAATACTCTACACGTTTGTGAAAAAAGAGCTTCTTTATTCAGGAACAATCAGGAGCAATATATGATAAGCTTAATAAAATCTGGAATAAATCATTTGTGTGTCTCTATTTGTGCAACATCTACAGCAGGCTGCTGTTACGGGTCTGCAACTCAGGAATAGAGCAGGAGGGAGTAGCTGACCCTGCACTAGGACTAGACTCAATCCCTACGATGGAGCCGGCGACCTATTCCTTGTGAATAGACCCACCGACGATCCTAGTCTTGACTTAAGCGAAGACCTAAAGATGGGTGGAAGGGAATCCCTGAAAGATCTAGGGACAGGGAAAACAAAAACACAGGTAACTGCCTAGCAGGGAAATAAAGGAAGCTGCAAAAACAAAAAGGAAAAACAAAAGACTAAACTAGCAGAACTAGAGTTCTCAGAACTGCACAAAGTTAAACACAGAAAGCTATCAAAGTTCCTAGCCAGAGCTCTAGCGGATTAACACTGGTGTCCAGCAAGGACTGGAAGGCAGGTGCATGGTAATAAAGGGTGATACAATCACCTGACCAAAGACAAGCCCAGAACAAGGGGAAAAAGACCAGCAGCCAGAAAACCACAACAAGATGGCGGATGGTCAAAACTAAATAGATTCTAACAGCTGCTTCTCTCATACACAGCCACAGGAAAACAGGAAATATAGTCACATGCTCTTCTTGTGTGATCCTCTGGCAGATTTTTTTTGTTCTAACTTTATAAACAGCATACAAATCTAGTAACTTAAACACTCATAGACAGGAATGGAGTTGTTGCGCCAAACATATTCCAACAGTCCTAAACACAAAGGGAAACGGACAAGGGTAAAAGAAACAGCGATCCACATTTCAAAAATGTATAGAGTGAAAGGATTTGACAAACCAATAGGGAGATAAAAAAAGGAGGACACAAAACAAACTTCAAAACAGAAATCTCTGGAGAGGAATCCTAGACAACTTCTCTTTCCACAGCTTAAACCTCCATACCGACACCAAGAAATATCAAACTATCACTGGCAACTACCCAAGCTAAGAGGTGAGTACTTATACCAGAGGGGAGTGGAGAAACAAGGAACATGTGATACAACAGCATGCATCTGAAAAATGAAAAAAAAAAAGATTCAGAAAACATTTTGACTTATCACTTTTGAAATTTAAAACCAAATATTGGGAGGGAGAAATTGATTGTATGGCAAGCATTGTTACTGCTAAGATAATATCTCCATAAAGACATCAAAGACAATTAGTAGATACATTGATGGCATACTGTAGTGCGGCGTGGGATGGTACTGTAGCTGCAGGCGATTCACCTGTCTCCTTTTACACCCCTGCATGTGACATGAAAGTGTGGGTTCTGGCTGGGTGTGTAGACTTTACAGTGAGGGCAGCATGCCTTTACAGGCTGCATGTAGCCGGTGGTGTGGGCTAGCCTGGACCATGTGTTTTACAGTTCAATGAGGGAGACTTCCACTTCAGCACAAACTCTTTACTGGGTGGTAACTTGGTAAAGGTTATATACAAGGATAGCGGGTACAAAGTCTTCTGGACATTTCTTTTACAGTTTAAAGCATTCTTTGCTTCCAATATCCTTCCTCCATAGTTTACTCCAGGGATAGTGAGGCATAGTTTGGTCCTATTCTGCCACAACCCAGCTTTAATGCTACAATCCTGATCAGCAAGTCTCCTTACTTGTTCTTTGGTACCCCGTTCCATTTATTCCACTACAGGCCCTGGAATCCTCGCACTTGGGACCCCCTCTAGTCCATCGTAGTTAATCCTGCTTAGATCTGTTACCTTCTGCGTTACAAGCTCCACAGTTTGTGACTCAGAGTCCTATTCAAGGACTCCTCTGTGAAAGGCCACTCTGTCTAGCCAGTGACTTCTCTTCAGGATCACACTATCCCTCGTCCTTAGTCTCCCCTCAGTTAGGATCACCCTTCTATGCTGCTTTGCTCACTTTAGTCTCCAAACTAACAGGAACTATGTCACTTTCCCTAGACCTAACCTCTCCACTACAGGCTAGTCCCAAACATTAATTCTGTCTTACCCTAATGTCACTACCTAAAATACAGTCAGCTGTCTCTATACGACCTATCTTATACATTATAATATCCTACATTATTAAATCCTACACTCTACATTATATTGCAATACTTATCACACTTTATACTAGACCTGGGCAAAGTGTGGTCCGCTGGCCACATCCGGCCCTCTGGCTGTTCCAGTCTAGCCCTCGGACTGAGACAGCCAAGGGGCTGAAAGCAGTGGCCCACTCGCCGCACTGTGCCATCTCCAACCTGCTGTCACAGTTGTCACTGCTGTCTGCATCCTCAGGACAGCAGTGAACGAATAGGTTGAGGTTTGGACCACCAGCCCCTTCTTCCACCAATCAATGTGTAAAACATATGATAAGATTACATCATTTCATCACGTCATCTCGCTCCATTTCATCACATCAGCTGTGCACTACAGAGAGTCAGTGGACCGGAGACAGGAGCAGAGCGCTGGTGGAACAAGAGCAAGGTGAGTATCTGGTGTTGCTTTTTTCATGTGTATGGGATGGATATGGGGAGGCTATGAGTGTCTCATTATGGACATGGGGAGGCTATGGGGGTCTCATGCTGGACATGGGGAGGCTATGTAGAGCTCATACTGTATAAGGAGGATATATGGGCTCATGCTGTATATAGAAAGGCTATGTGGGGCTCAAGCAGTATATGGGGAGGCTATGTGGGGCTTGTGCTGTATATGGGGAGGCTATGTGGAGCTCATGAAATATATAGGGAGGCAATGTGGGTATCATGCAGTATATTGGGAGTCTATGTGGGGCTCATGCTGCATATAGGGAGACTATGTGGGGCTCATGCTGTAATTAGGATGGCTATATGGGGCTCATGCTCTCTATAGGGATGCTACGTCAAGCACATTAAGTTTTTAGGGAGTCAGTGTGGGTGTCATGCAGTTGTTAGTGAGACTATGTTCCGGTCATGTTGTATACAGGGAGGTTATGTGGTGCTCATGCTGTATATACGTAAGCAATGTAGGGCTCATACTGTATACAGGGAAGCTATGTGGGGCTCATGCTGTATATAGAGAGGCTATGTGGGGGATCATTCTGCAAATAGGAGGCTATATGGGGCTCATGCTCTATATAGTGAGATTATGTTAGGCTCATGCTGTATATAGGGAGGCTATGTGGAGCTCATGAAATATATAGGGAGGCAATGTGGTTCTCATGCAGTATATAGGGAGGCTATGTGGGGCTCATGCTGCATATAGGGAGACTATGTGGGGCTCATGCTGTAATTAGGATGGCTATATGGGGCTCATGCTCTCTATAGGGATGCTACGTCAAGCACATTAAGTTTTTAGGGAGTCAGTGTGGGTGTCATGCAGTTGTTAGTGAGACTATGTTCCGGTCATGTTGTATACAGGGAGGTTATGTGGTGCTCATGCTGTATATACGTAGGCAATGTAGGGCTCATACTGTATACAGGGAAGCTATGTGGGGCTCATGCTGTATATAGAGAGGCTATGTGGGGGATCATTCTGCATATAGGAGGCTATATGGAGCTCATGCTCTATATAGTGAGATTATGTTAGGCTCATGCTGTATATAGGGAGGCTATGTGGGAGCTCATTCTGCATATAGGAGGCTATGTGAGGCTCATTCTGCATATAGGAGGCTATGTGGGGCTCATGCTTTATATAGGTAGGCTATGCTGGGCTCATGCTGTATAAAAGGAGGCTATGAGGAACTCATGCTGTTTATAGGATAGCTATGTGGGGATCATGCTATATATAGGAAGGCTATGTGGGGCTCATGCTGTATATAGAGAGGTTTTTTTGGTGCATATTGTTTATAGGGAGACTATGTGGTTCACATGCAGTATATAGGGAGGCTATGTGGGGCTCATGCTGTATATAGGGAGGCTATTTGATGCTCATATTGTTTATGGGAAGGCTATGTGGGGTTCATGCTGTATTTAGGGAGGTTATGTGGGGGTTCATTCTGCAAATAGGAGGCTATGTGGGGCTCTTACGTATTGGTAAGATTTTCCTAGAATAGTTTGTGGACTCCATATACAGAGCCCTCACCTTCTAGAAGAGCAGAATCCCTCCCTCAAATGACCTAATTTTGGAAATTATACCCCTTTGGGAATTTATCTACAAGTGTATTGATGATTTTGACTCCATTGGTGTTTTCGAGAAACAAGCAACAGTGGATGTTGCTGAGTGAAAATTGTGAACTGCCGTTGTAGTAATCAGTAGGCTGTAGTGACAAGACATGCCAAACATGTGGATGCAATATGTGGTTTAGGCACACTGGGATTCAGAAAGGATAGAGGCATTTGGATTTGGGAGTGAAAAATTTGCTGGATTTCTTTTGGGGGGCAAAGAGCCATTTTGCTTTTCCAGTGCCTTTGTACTATCAGTAAAATGGAAGCCCCTTGTATTTTCATTGACAAATGACAGACCTGAGTGGAGACTTGCTTATTTCTGGATTGATTTGAAGCTTTTGTTAAGAACATTTTACATAATGTTTGGATCACATTTATGTGGCATTCTACGCTGAGCACTTACACTAGGGTTTACATCTAAATCGCCTAGTGACATGATTCAGATGAAACCTCTGAGGGATCCATTTATTATAATGAGGCAGCAGAGTTACTCTGGACTTCGTCTGGCCTCTGTTCAGTGTTGTCCTTCTTTTCAGAGGTGCATAAAACTATGGCCGATGGCACTTTTATGCACACCTAAAAAGATGGACACCGTGGGCTCATATGTCAGACAGCGTCCACAGTGCCTCAATCTGCATAATTATGGGGAATCTTCCACTGGCCGGGGGTTCCATTTGAATTACCTATTTCAGAGATTTACACAGAAACCCTGGTGCATAACTCAGCGTAGAGTGCAGGATAAATGTGAGCCGAGCCTTACTGTGATCTTTGGTTGACAGAATAAAAAAATCATCAGTAGGTGAAGAATTGGTTTTATTTATGTTTTACGCAGTTCCTCATGCAGTATAAGTGATTAGATGACTTTATTTGTAGGATTGATTCGATTACAGCGATACCAGATTTATATAGTTCTTTATATTTGGCAGCTGTCACACATTAAAAGATGCTTTTTATTGCTAGCGTTTTGCATCACCATATTTTGAGAGGTATGATGGCTTTTTTTGCCAGATGAGTTGATGCTTTTATTTTTATTCCTTTTGGGGCACATTCCATTAACCCCTTTATCCCATCTGACATACTATTCCGTCCATGTGACCCTGGACCTAATTCCCAAGGACGCGGCCGGGTTTTAGCTGATTATCACAGCTGACACCCAGCAATATGTGCCAGGAGCAGTCACGGACCGCTCCCGGCACATTAACCCCTGGCACACTGCGATCAAAGCTGTGCACACTGTCAGACCAGCGATATGATATAATACAGTGATGTCCCACCCTGCGGCAATGTAAAAAAGTTTAAAAAAAATAATAACGTGTAAAAAAAAAATTCATAAATAAAAAAAAAATATTCCCCAATAAATTCCTTTCTTCATGTAAAAAAAAAACCAAAAACAATAAAAGTACACATATTTAGTATTACCACGAAAGTAACGAACCGCCCTATAAAACTGTCCCATTAGTTAACCCCTTTAGTGAACCTCTTAAAAAAAAAAAACAAGGCTAAAAAACAATGATTTATCATCATACAGCCGAACAAAAAGTGGAATAACACGATCAAAAAGACTAATATAAATACCGCTGAAAACGTCATCTTGTCCCACAAAAAACGAGCTGCCATACAGCATCATCAGCGAAAAAATTAAAAAGTTATATCTCGCAGAATAAAGCGATGCAAAAATAATTATTTTTTATATATAATTGTTTTTACTGTATAAAAGCGCCAAAACATAAAAAAATGATACAAATGAGGTATCACTGTAATCGTACTAACCCTAAGAATAAAACTGCATTATCAATTTTACCACACGCGGAACGGTATAAACACCCCCCCAAAAGAATTTCATGAATTGCTGGTTTTTGTTCATTCTGCCTCCCAAAAATCGTAATAAAAAGCGATCAAAAAATCTCATGTGCCCAAAAATAGTACCAATAAAAACGTTACATCGTCCCGCAAAAAATAAGACCTCACATAACTCTGTGGGCCAAAATAAGAAAAAATTATAGCTCTCAAAATGTGGTGATGCAAAAACTATTTTTTGAAATAAAAAGCGTCTTTTAGCGTGTGACAGCTGCCAAACATAAAAACCTGCTATAAATAGTAAATCAAACCCCCTTTATCACCCCCTTAGTTAGGGAAAAATAATAAAATTAAAAAAATGTATTTATTTCGATTTTCCCGTTAGGGTTTGGGCTATAGTTAGGGTTAGAGTTGGGGCTAAAGTTAGGGTTAGGGTTGGGATTAGGGTTAGGGGTGTGTTAGGGTTAGGTTTGTGGTTAGGCTTATGATTAGGGTTGGAATTAGGGTTAGAGGTGTATTGGGGTTAGGGTTGGAGTTGGAATTGGGGGGTTTGCACTGTTTGGGCACATCAGGGGCTCTCCAAACGTGACATAGCGTCTGATCTCAATTCCAGCCAATTCGGCGTTGAAAAAGTCAAACGGTGCTCCTTCCATTCTGAGCTCTGCCATGCACCCAAACAGTAGTTTACCCCCACATATGGGGTATCAGCGCACTCAGGACATATTGCACAATAACTCTTGGGGTCCTATTTCTTCTGCTACCCTTGGGAAAATAAAAAATTGGGGGCAAAAATATAATTTTTGTGGAAAAAAATATGATTTTTTATTTTTATGGCTCTACTGTTGTGAATATGTGGGAGACGACTTCGGAGCTGAGGCTCCCTCCGGTGGTTGCTGAGGGTATTGAACCAATTAAGGAATGGGTGTCAGGTGGGGCTGACTGGCCTGATATAAGTGGGCTGACCTCCCATGATCCTCGCCGGTAATCAATTGTTGCTTCCAGGTCTTTGTTGGAATTTCAGCTTGCTTTCCTGCTATCATTCAGATAAGTGACTTTTTTTTCTGTGGTTGGATTTTCCTTGCTTTTTGCAGGCTTGCCTTGGACTTCAGCTGGGTCCCCTTTGGGGGCTTGCGCTGGTTTCTGTTCTCATTTTGTATTTGCACTTGTTCTCTGTTCCATTGATATTTTTTATTGCTGGGTAGCTGTGTGTCACACCAGAGATCAGATATAGGTGGTCGAGATCGTTTGGTCTCAGGTTTTTTGTAATCAGAAGTGCTGGTATTTTTATTAGGGTTTTTCTGGGTTGCAGACAGAATTTCTCTCCTGTACTTTACTTTCTAGACAGATTTGGGCCCCAACATTTGCTCATTCTCATTACATGTTTGGGAGCTTCCTATTTCTTTGGGGGCTTTACTCCGGGGCAGTTAGCTTTCCTCTTTCTATCTTCAAGAGTAGCCAACTCTCCAGCTGTGCCGAGGCGTCTAGGATCACCGTAGGTACGCTCCACGGCTACTTCTAGTTGTGCGGTCAGTTTAGGGATCTGCAACCCATTAGGCTCCAGCCTCTCTGGTGTCTTGCTGCTTTGGTGGTATTTTGCTCCTGTCCTCCTCAGCTACCAAATCATAACAGTATTAACGGCCAGACTGAAAATTCTATGGTACTCAACAGAAGGGAAGGATAGTGAGCATAAAGGAAAAAAAAAGGGAGTTGTCAGAAAAATTTTTTTTTTCTTTTTTCTGCTTGTTACATTTTTTCCCTCTTTCTCCCTGGGTGCTGAGGAGGAATTTTTATTTGTCCTCAATGGAGATTGTGCAGTTGTCAGGTCGTGTTGAGCGGCTCGCCGCTGAGGTTCAGAATATTGCTGCCTATATCACTAGGTTGCCGGTTGTGGAACCTAGGATCCCCATGCCAGATTTATTTTTGGGGAATCGGTCTAAATTTCTGAATTTTAAAAATAACTGTAAGGTTTTTTTTTGCCCTGAAGCCTCAGTCCTCAGGAAACGCTGCACAGCAGGTTCAAATTGTCATCTCCCTGTTGCGCGACCCTCAGGATTGGGCTTTTCCCTGACACCTGGGGATCCTGTTTTGAATGATGTTAATGTGTTTTTTCAGGCTCTGGGGTTATTGTACGATGAACCTAATGTCACTGATCAAGCGGAAAAAACCTTGTTGGCATTGAATCAGGGTCATGAAGCTGTTGAGCTGTACTGTCAGAAATTTCGAAAATGAAAATGGGCAGTCCTTACTAAATGGAATGATGATGCTCTGGCAACTCTTTTTCGGAAGGGTCTGGCAGAGACTGTAAAGGATGTTATGGTGGGATTCCCTGTTCCCTCTGGTTTCAATGACTCTATGTCATTAGCTATTCAAATTGACAGACATTTGCGTGAGCGCAGAGGTATGCGTGAGATTGTGTTTCCCTGTGAGTCACCTCCTGAGCCCATGCAGTGTGATGGAGTGACTTCTGGGACACAGCGTCATGAGTTTCGAAAGTGTAATAGGTTGTGTTTCTACTGTGGTGATGTTTCTCATGCTATTTCCATCTGCCCCAATCGGGGAAGATGTTTTGCGTGCTCAGTTGTCTTGGGTAGTATTCAGACTAAATTTCTGTTGACTGTTACCCTGATTTGCTCCATGTCCACATTTTCGGCTCAGGCTTTTGTTGATTCAGGAGCAGCTATTAACCTGATGGATTTTGACTTTGCCAAACGTTGTGGGTTTCCCATGATACCCCTTCGGAAGTCTATTCCTTTGCTGGGCATTGATTCTACCCCTTTGGGGGAGAATAAACCCCAGTTTTCTACCCAGGTGATAATGCGGGTTGACTCGGACCATCAGGAGAGTTGCAAATTTTTGGTGTTGCATAATTTGCATGACATTATTGTGCTGGGTTTCCCTTGGTTACAGACTCATAATCCTGTTTTGGATTGGAAATCTGTGTCTATGACCAGTTGGGGTAGCCAATGTGTTAATACTGACACTCCTGTTTTTTCTGCCCCCCAGTCTCAACATGTTTTTTCTGCCTCCCCCAGTCTCAAGATGTCCCTGACTATTTGACCGAATTTTCTGATGTGTTTAGTGAGAGTAAGTCTGCATCCTTGCCTCCTCACAAGAGTTATAATTGCGCTATTGAGTTAGTGCCTGGTGGTAAATTTCCTAAGGGTCGGCTTTTTAATTTATCTGTACCTGAACATGATGCTTTGCATTATTATATCAAGGAGTCTTTGCAGAAGGGTCATATCAGACCTTCCTCTTCACCCTTGGGCACCGGCTTTTTCTTTGTGGCCAAAAAGGATGGTTCATTGAGGCCGTGTATTGACTATCGTCTCCTGAATAAAATCACTGTTAAATATCAATATCCGTTACCCTTGATTTCTGACCTATTATCCAGAGTGAAAAGTGCTAGTTGGTTTACCAAGCTTGACCTCAGGGGGGCGTATAATCTTATTCGCATCAAGCACAGTGGTGAATGGAAGACGGCGTTTAATACCCCAGAGGGGCATTTTGAGTACCTAGTGATGTCTTTTGGGCTCACTAATGCCCCTTCCGTCTTCCAGTTCTTTATGAATTATATTTTCAGGGATTTCGTGGATAAATTTCTGATCGTTTATTTGGACGATATCTTGATTTTTTTCCAACGACTGGGACTCTCATGTGGAACATGTTTGGACGGTGTTCCGGATTTTGAGAGAAAATGCACTGTATGTGAAGGGACAAAATGTCTTTTTGGCGTACAGAAGGTTTCATTTCTGGGATTCATTTTGTCTCCGTCTGTTATTGAAATGGACCCGGTAAAAGTTCAGGCCATTTGTGATTGGGTTCAACCTACTACATTGAAGGCTCTTCAGAGATTTTTGGGTTTTGCTAATTTTTATTGCAAATTTATTGGTAATTTCTCCGGTATTGTGAAACCACTGACTGATTTGTCCAAAAAGGGTTCTAATGTGGTGAATTAGCCTCCTGAGGCAGTTTCTGTGTTTTAGGAGCTTAAGCATAGATTCACTTCTGCTCCTGTTCTGTGGCAGCCTGATGTTTCTCTACCATTTCAGATGGAGGTTGATGCTTCTGAGATTGGGGCAGGTGCCGTTTTGTCCCAAAGGGATCCAGAAACCTCTAAGAGTAACCCTTGTGCCTTCTTCTCTCGAAAATTTTCCCCAGCTGAACGTAATTATGACATGGGAAATCGGGAGTTATTGGCTATGAAGTGGGCCTTTGAAGAGTGGAGACATTGGCTGGAAGGAGCCAAACATCAGGTGGTGGTCCTCACGGACCATAAGAACCTGGTTTATCTCGAATCACCCAAGCAACTTAATCCTAGACAGGCCAGGTGGGCCTTGTTTTTTACACGTTTTAATTTTGTGGTTTCTTTTCTCCCGGGCACTAAGAATGTTAAAGCGGATGCCCTCTCGAGGAGTTTCTTTGCGGATTCTCCTGAGGTAACTGAGCCTGCTGTTATTCTAAAAGAGGGTGTAGTTCTTTCCGCTATCTTGCCCAATTTGAGACTGGCTCTGGAGGGATGTCAGGAGGATAAATCTGAACGCTGCCCTGTTGGGAAATTGTTTGTCCCAGACCAGTGGAAAAAGAATTTTATGTCTGAGATTCATTGCTCCGCATTGGCTGGTCATGATGGTATTTTTGGTACCAGAGATTTGGTGAGTTGGTCCTTTTAGTGGCCTACTTTGTCTCGTGACGTCAGGGACTTTGTGCAGTCCTGTGGTACTTGCTCTCATTCCAAACCTTGCTCTCGCTCTAGTGGTTTGTTAATGCCATTACCTGTGCCAAGAGGCCATGGACCCATATCTCTATGGATTTTATTTCCGACTTCCCTGTCTCTCACAGAATGACCGTTATCTGGGTGATCTGTGATAGATTTTCCAAGATGATACATCTTGTGCCACTACCTAAGTTGCCTTCCTCCTCCGAATTGGTGCCTTTATTCTTTCAGCAGGTAGTTCGGTTGCACGGCATTCCAGAGAACATTGTGTCTGACAGAGGAGTCCAATTTGTTTCCAGATTTTGGAGGACACTTTGTTCTAAACTTGGAGTTCAGTTATCTTTCTCCTCTGCATTTCACCCTCAGACCAATGGACAAACTGAGAGAACAAACCAGACCTTGGAGACTTATTTGAGATGTTTTGTGTCTGCTGATCAGGATGACTGGGTCTCTTTTTTGCCTTTGGCTGAGTTTGCTCTTAATAATAGTGCTAGCTCTGCCAACTTGATGTCTCCTTTTTTCTGCAATTCTGGGTTTCATCCTCGATTTTCTTCAGGACAGGTGGAGGCTTCTGTCTGTCCGGGTGTTGACTCTATTGTGGAGCGAATGCAGCAGATTTGGGACCAAGTTGTGGAGAGGTTGTCTCTCTCTCTCAGCAGAAGGCCCAGCAGTTTGCCCACCGGCATAGGACTGATGGTCCTTGCTTTAAAGTGGGGGACTTAGTTTGGTTGTCGTCAAGAAATATCCCTATGAAGGTTGTGTCTCTAAAATTTAAGCCAAGGTTCATTGGACCATATAAGATCATGGAAATTCTTAATCCGGTTTCCTTCCGTTTGCTTCTTCCAGGGACATTTAAGATCTATAACGTATTCCACAAATCCTTATTGAATAGGTTTGTTGAGCCAGTGGTTCCTATGGCTGCGTCTCCCGACCCTGTTTTGTTTGAGGGCAATTTGGAGTATGTGGTTGAGAAAATATTGGATTCTCGTTTAGCTAGGCGGAAACTCCAGTATTTGGCTAAGTGGAGAGGTTATGGTCAGGAGGACAATTCTTGGGTGTCTGCTTTGGACATCCATGCTAGGAGACTTATCCATGCCTGTTACCGAGCTCATCCTGATCGGCCTGGTTGCGCACGTGAGAGTTCGGTGACCCCTCCTCAAGGGGGGGCACTGTTGGGAATATGTGGGAGACGACTTCGGAGCTGAGGCTTCCTCCGGTGGTTGCTGAGGGTATTGAACCAATTAAGGAATGGGTGTCAGGTGGGGCTGACTGGCCTGATATAAGTGGGCTGACCTCCCATGATCCTCGCCGGCAATCAATTGTTGCTTCCAGGTCTTTGTTGGAATTTCAGCTTGCTTTCCTGCTATCATTCAGATAAGTGACTTTCTGTTTTTTTTTCTGTGGTTGAATTTTCATTGCTTTTTGCAGTCTTGCCTTGGTCTTCAGCCGGGTCCCCTTTGGGGGCTTGCGCTGCCTTCTGTTCTCATTGTGTATTTGCACTTGTTCTCTGTTCCATTGATATTTTTTATTGCTGGATAGCTGTGTGTCACACCAGAGATCTGATATAGGTGGTCGAGAGCGTGTGGTCTCAGGTTTTTTGTAATCAGAAGTGCTGGTATTTTTATTAGGGTTTTTCTGGGTTGCAGACAGAATTTCTCTCCTGTACTTTACTTTCTAGACAGATTTGGGCCCCAACATTTGCTCATTCTATTTTCTGTCTGTGTTCGTGTTTTCCTCTTGTCTAACCGCCATTACATGTTTGGGGGCTTCCTATTTCTTTGGGGTCTTTACTCCGGAGCAGTTAGCTTTCCTCTTTCTATCTTCAGGTGTAGCTAACTCTCCGGCTGTGCCGAGGCGTCTAGGATCACTGTAGGTACGCTCCATGACTACTTCTAGTTGTGCAGTTAGTTTAGGGATCTACAACCCATTAGGTTCCAGCCTCTCTGGTGTCTTGCTGCTTTGGCGGTATTTTGCTCCTGTCTTCCTCAGCTACCCAATCATAACACTCTACGTTTTAAATTTCTGTGAAGCACTTGGGGGTTCAAAGTACTCACCACACATCTAGATAAGTTCCATTGGGGTCTAGTTTCCAAAATGGGGTCACTTGTGGGGGGTTTCCACTGTTTAGGCACATCAGGGGCTCTCCAAACGCGACATGACACCCGCCGACCATTCCATCAAAGTCTGCAATGCGAAACGTCACTACTTCATTTCCGAACCCCGACGGGTGCCCATATAGTAGTTTTCTCCCACATATAGAGTATCAGCGTACTCAGGACAAATTGGATAACAACTTTTTGGGTCCAATTTCTCCTGTTACCTTTGGGAACATAAAAAACTAGGGACTAAAAGATCATATTTGTGGAAAAAACATGATTTTTTTATTTTCACGGCCGGGCTTTATAAACTTCTGTGAATCACTTGGGGGATTAAAGTGCTCACCACACATCTAGATAAGTTCCCTTGGGGTTCTAGTTTCCAAAATGGGGTCACTTGTGGAGTGTTTGCACTGTTTAGGCACATCAGGGGCTCTCCAAACGCAACATGACACCCGTAGACAATTCCATCAAAGTCTGCATTCCAAAAGGTCATTACTTCCTTTCCCAGCCCTGCCGTGTGCCCAAACAGTATCCCCCCCACATATGGGGTATCAGCGTACTCAGGACAAATTGGACAACAACTTTTGGAGTCCAATTTCCTTGGGAAAAATCAAAAATTGGAAAATTGCGGACTAAAAAAATAATTTTTTGTGGAAATTTTTTTTTTCACACCCAGGCATTATAAACTTTAGTGAAACACTTGGGGGTTCAAAGTACTCACCACACATCTAGATAAGTTCCTTAAGGGGTCTAGTTTCCAAATGTGACATGGCGTCCAATCTCGATTCCAGCCAATTTTGGTTTGAAAAAGTCTAATAGTGCTCCTTCCCTTCCGAGTTCTGCCATGCGCCCAAACAATGGTTCCCCCCACATATGGGGGTATCAGCATACTCAGCACAAATTGGAGAACAACTTTTATGATCCAATTTCTCATGTTACCCTTGGGAAAAGAAAAAATTGGTGACTTAAATATCAATTTTGTGGGAAAAAAATAGGATTTTTTATTTTCGTGCCCGGGCATCATATACTTGTGTGAAGCACTTGGGGGTTCAAAGTGCTCACCACAGATCTAGATAAGTTCCTTAGGGGGTCTAGTTTCCAAAATGGGGTTACTTGTGTGTGGTTTCCACTGTTTAGGCACATCAGGGACTCTGCAAACTGAACATGACACCCATCAAAGTCTGCATTCCAAAACGTCATAACTCCCTTTCCGAGACCTGAAGTGCTCCCAAACAGTATTTCTCCCCCACATATGGGGTATCAGCGTACTCAGGACACATTGCACAACAACTTTTGAGGTCCAATTTCCTTGGGAAATATCAAAAATTGGGGACTAAAAAATCATTTTTGTGGAAAAAAAATTTTTTTTCTCACCCAGGCATATTAAACTTTAGTGAAACACTTTGGGGTTCAAAGTGCTCACAACAGATCTAGATAAGTTCCTTAGGGGGTCTAGTTTCCAGAATGTAAACAAAAAATGACTTGGCACTCAATCGAGAAAAACGGAACAATGTAATTTTTGTGCTTTCTGAAGTTTATTTGCATCTGTGTGAGATAAAAGAAAATACATAAATGAACGTTTTCGGCCTTTCACTAATGGCCTTCATCAGATTGTATGTATAAAGCTGAAACATAACAACAAAACAGCATAGTCAAAATTTAGACATAAATGCAAACAAAAAACACAATAACTAGATGGAAACAAAATAAAATAGTGATAATAAAACCTAAACATAGTATGAAAGAGACATGTATCAGAGGTAAGATAAATATCGATCATACAGCAAGAAATATATCAAAAATAGCGAAAATAGCTAGAAGTATAAGGAAGTATATTAAGGAAATTAATTCAATATGTTGTATATCCACATAAAAAAATATTCAATGAGTATAGAATAGACAATCCACCATAGAGAGTGCCTAATAAATGCCTGGTACAGAAAGGATATAGTGATCCAGTGTTGGTGATGGACCGACCTTGGTCACAGATATAGGTATAGCCTGAAATATGAATAGGACACCTGGAAATAAAGCAATATGATATAGTAAACATGTGGAATGGTATAATAAATAGTGTACCCAGTGTAAAGTATAATTGAAAAAAGAAAGGAGAGAGATAGACAAAAAGGAAAAAAAAAAAGGAAAAACAGAAAGAGACAAGAAGAAAAAAGAAAAAAGAAATAAGCTAGGGTAATGGAGTAGAATAGCCTACCGTACCTCATCAAAAACGGATGTGAGTAAACACTGAATGTTGGTTACAAGAAGGTAACATGAGGTAACATGCTACCTGGTTAAAGTGTAGCAGCGGAAGCACAAATGTACTGGACTGGGAAAACAAGAAATAAAATGAGGGGGGACTATATAAAAGGTACACAAAATATACAGAAAATATACAAAAAATATACAAAAATTATGCCATAAATAGGAAAGAAAAAAGAATAACCTAAGTCCACAATGCTGTAATACAAAGGAAAAATTATAACAAGAATACCTGTGGAATGGCCTCAGTAACAAATCTTATAAGCGCTGTGAGCTAACATAGCAGAGTGGGAGCGCTGAAAAATAAAATTACAAGCAATGAGGACAAGCGGTCGACATGGGGTAAATAGGGGGCCAAGCGTAAGATTCCTGCGTTACCTGAAGGAACATGCAGCCGCATGTGAGGACCAGCTAGTAGTGGAAAATGAGGTTAAATGCTATCTGGTTTAAGTATAACAGCAGAAGCAAAATGTACTAAACTGGGGAAATAAATAAGAAAAAATGAAAAAAATGAAGGGGGGATTATAATATACAGAAAGATATGCCATGAACAAAAAAGAAAAAAGAATTACCTAAGTTCCAAAATGCTGTAATACAAAGGAATAAGCAAAGTTGCTGTGGAAAAAAACGAACCTAGGTTACAAAAGGAAGGAAACTCCACAAAAGTTTAAAAGGGCACTAGGAGCTGCGTCATGATGACACGCTCCCAGCAAGCAGGAGAGACGGAGAGACTGCGCATGCGCCACCCAACGGTGTATAAGAGACACCACGGAGGCGACAGGCTAAAAGGGAATCGATGTTGGCATAACAGGGAGGTTTAGAATGGTGGAGAAAGGCTGCAAAAATGGAATCACTCTATTCCATTTTTTAAACCCGGAAGTGGAAGCGCTACTGGCGTTCCACTACCAGCTGGTCCTCACATGCGGCTGCATGTCCCCTCAGGTAACGCAGGTATCGTTGCACTTGGCTCCCTTTTTACCCCACGTTTACCTCTGGTCCTCATTTCTGGTATTTTATTTTTCAGCGCTCCCACTCTGCTATGTTAGCTCACAGCGCTTGTAAGATTTGTTACTGAGGCCATTCCACAGGTATTCTTCTCATTTTACCTCCCGTGGGCACCATTCTCTGTATTGTGGAGTTTCCTTCCTTTTGTAACCTAGGTTCGTATTACAGCATTGTGGACTTAGGTTATTCTTTTTTCTTTCCTATTTATGGCATAATTTTTGTATATTTTTTGTATATTTTCTGTATATTTTGTGTACCTTTTATATAGTCCCCCCTCATTTTATTTCTTGTTTTCCCAGTCCAGTACATTTGTGCTTCCGCTGCTACACTTTAACCAGGTAGCATGTTACCTCATGTTACCTTCTTGTAACCAACATTCAGTGTTTACTCACATCCGTTTTTGATGAGGTACGGTAGGCTATTCTACTCCATTACCCTAGCTTATTTTCTTTTTTCTTTTTTCTTCTTGTCTCTTTCTGTTTTTCCTTTTTTTTTTTCCTTTTTGTCTATCTCTCTCCTTTCTTTTTTCAATTATACTTTACACTGGGTACACTATTTATTATACCATTCCACATGTTTACTATATCATATTGCTTTATTTCCAGGTGTCCTATTCATATTTCAGGCTATACCTATATCTGTGACCAAGGTCGGTCCATCACCAACACTGGATCACTATATCCTTTCTGTACCAGGCATTTATTAGGCACTCTCTATGGTGGATTGTCTATTCTATACTCATTGAATATTTTTTTATGTGGATATACAACATATTGAATTAATTTCCTTAATATACTTCCTTATACTTCTAGCTATTTTCGCTATTTTTGATATATTTCTTGCTGTATGATCGATATTTATCTTACCTCTGATACATGTCTCTTTCATACTATGTTTAGGTTTTATTATCACTATTTTATTTTGTTTCCATCTAGTTATTGTGTTTTTTGTTTGCATTTATGTCTAAATTTTGACTATGCTGTTTTGTTGTTATGTTTCAGCTTTATACATACAATCTGATGAAGGCCATTAGTGAAAGGCCGAAAACGTTCATTTATGTATTTTCTTTTATCTCACACAGATGCAAATAAACTTCAGAAAGCACAAAAATTACATTGTTCCGTTTTTCTCGATTGAGTGCCAAGTCATTTTTTGTTTACATTCTGGAAACTAGACCCCTAAGGAACTTATCTAGATCTGTTGTGAGCACTTTGAACCCCAAAGTGTTTCACTAAAGTTTATAATGCCTGGGTGAGAAAAAAAATTTTTTTCCACAAAAATGATTTTTTAGTCCCCAATTTTTGATATTTCCCAAGGAAATTGGACCTCAAAAGTTGTTGTGCAATGTGTCCTGAGTACGCTGATACCCCATATGTGGGGGAGAAATACTGTTTGGGAGCACTTCAGGTCTCGGAAAGGGAGTTATGACGTTTTGGAATGCAGACTTTGATGGGTGTCATGTTCAGTTTGCAGAGTCCCTGATGTGCCTAAACAGTGGAAACCACACACAAGTAACCCCATTTTGGAAACTAGACCCCCTAAGGAACTTATCTAGATCTGTGGTGAGCACTTTGAACCCCAAGTGCTTCACACAAGTATATGATGCCCGGGCACGAAAATAAAAAATCCTATTTTTTTCCCACAAAATTGATATTTAAGTCACCAATTTTTTCTTTTCCCAAGGGTAACATGAGAAATTGGATCATAAAAGTTGTTCTCCAATTTGTTCTGAGTATGCTGATACCCCATATGTGGGGGGAACCATTGTTTGGGCGCATGGCAGAACTCGGAAGGGAAGGAGCACTATTAGACTTTTTCAAACCAAAATTGGCTGGAATCGAGATTGGACGCCATGTCACATTTGGAAACTAGACCCCTTAAGGAACTTATCTAGATGTGTGGTGAGTACTTTGAACCCCCAAGTGTTTCACTAAAGTTTATAATGCCTGGGTGTGAAAAAAAAAATTTCCACAAAAAATTATTTTTTTAGTCCGCAATTTTCCAATTTTTGATTTTTCCCAAGGAAATTGGACTCCAAAAGTTGTTTCCAATATTTTTTTATGTGGATATACAACATATTGAATTAATTTCCTTAATATACTTCCTTATACTTCTAGCTATTTTCGCTATTTTTGATATATTTCTTGCTGTATGATCGATATTTATCTTACCTCTGATACATGTCTCTTTCATACTATGTTTAGGTTTTATTATCACTATTTTATTTTGTTTCCATCTAGTTATTGTGTTTTTTGTTTGCATTTATGTCTAAATTTTGACTATGCTGTTTTGCTGTTATGTTTCAGCTTTATACATACAATCTGATGAAGGCCATTAGTGAAAGGCCGAAAACGTTCATTTATGTATTTTCTTTTATCTCACACGGATGCAAATAAACTTCAGAAAGCACAAAAATTACATTGTTCCGTTTTTCTCGATTGAGTGCCAAGTCATTTTTTGTTTATATTTTGGGCTGGAGACCCTACTTGTGCACCATTTATTCCTAGTATTTTCTTTGAGTGCCGTGTTTATTATCTTTGATATTAGTTTCCAGAATGGTGTCACTTGTGGGGGGTTTCCACTGTGTAGGCACATCAGGGGCTCTCCAAACGCGACATGGCGTACAATCTCAATTCCAGCCAATTTTGGTTTGAAAAAGTCAAACGGCGCTCCTTCCCTTCCAAGCCCGGTCGAGCGCCCAGACAGTGGTTTTTTCCCCACATATGGGATATCTGCATACTCAGGAGAAATTGCACAAAAACTTTTTCTGTCTAGTTTCTCCTTTTACACTTGTTAAAATAAAAAAATTGTTTGTAAAAGATCATTTTTGTGACTAAAAAGTTAAATGTTCATTTTTTTCTTCCAAGTTGCTTCAGCTTCTGTGAAGCACCTGAAGGGTTAATAAACTTCTTGAATGTGGTTTTGAGTACCTTGAAGGGTGCAGTTTTTAGAATGGTGTCATTTTTGGGTATTTTCTGCCATATAGACCCCTCAAAGTGACTTCATATGTGAGGTAGTCCCTAAAAAAATGGTTTTGTACAATTAGTTGTAAAAATGAGAAATCGCTGATCAACTTTTAACCCTTATAACTTTGTAACAAAAAAAATTTGGTTTCAAAATTGTGCTGATGTAAAGTAGACATGTGGGAAATGTTATTTAGTAACTATTTTGTGTGACATATTTCTGTTTTAAGGGAATAAAAATTCAAAGTTTGAAAATTGCAAAATTTTCAAAATTTTTGCCATATTTCCATTTTTTTCATAAATAAACGCACATTATATCGAATACATTTTACCACTATCTTTAAATATGTCACAAGAAAACAGTCTCAGAATCATGAAGATCCGTTGAAGCGTTCCAGAGTTATAACCTCATAAAACGACAGTGGTCAGAATTGTAAAAATTGGCCCGGTCATTAACGTGCAAACAACCCTCGGGGGTAAAAGGGGTTAATTGATCTCTTTCTATTCTGATTTTGGGAAGGCAGAATTAACAAACACCAGCAATTCTGGAAATGTTTTTGGGAGGTTTCTTTTGTCATTCCGCGTGTCAGTAGAGGTCAGTAAATTTATAGTGATACCACATACTGTATATGTCTTTTTTGTGTTTTGTCACAATAAAAACTATTTTATTAAAAAAAAGTTATTTTTGCATCGCTTTATTCTGAGAGCTATAACATTTGATTTTTCTGCTGATTGATCTGTATGGCAGCTTGATTTTTTGCAAGACAAGATGACGTTTTCAGCTATACCATTTTTCCATTCACCTTTTTTAGCATGTTTTATTTATTTATGGGTACAATATATATTTTTTATTATTATTTTACAGTTTCTTTAAAAAAATATATATATTTTTTTTACTTTTTTACTAAGTCAATCTTTGGGACGTCCCCTTTTTGCAGTCTGATCCCTGCTATAATGCATTGCAGTGCACTAGCAGTGACAGTCTTCTCTCACATAAACTTGTTAGATCATGCACTGTCCATGATAAAACAAGTATGCTAGAGCCTGGTGACACGGATGTCATCATGACGACATCGCGTCACCATGGCAATGATCAGACCTCTGTGATGATGTCACGGGGACGCCGATCGGACTGCAGAGGGGGCTCCCTCCCTCTGCTTGCCTACTAAATACTACAATCTCAGTATTTAGGAGGTTAAAGTACCAGGAGTGGTCTGGGCACCACTCCTGCACAAAGTGCCGGATGTCAGCTGTCAGAATCAGCTGACACCCGGCATCAATTGCATGCACACAGCCACTGTGCACGCAAAATCACCATGATGTATCCATACATTTAAGGTTGGTAAGTACCTAGCGACCTGAACGTATGTATACGTGAAAGATCGAAACAGGGTTAAGTGATACAATTAATATTAATATAGAATAATTAAAATTAATATGTTAATATTGTTGCACAACTTCTGAATCCACACCTTTGCAGTAGAAAACTTCACAGAGCAGGCTTCATGGGATAACAAGCTTTTACTTCTTACAACATGAGGTAAAAGAATAATGCACAGTCATTTTAGCATTGCATAAGGAAACAGGAACAAAACGAGAGTGAAAGTAGAAGTGAGACTATTTCTTATACAATACATTAAACAGAAGGAAACGTTACACAACATCGCCATCTATTGCCAGGTTAGCATAAAGTCCTCATTTTACTTATAATAAGTCCTAATCTGTTGCATATGACAACTCCCTTTCTCAACAGTAAGGACTTATTCAATCAAACCCAACTTTTTAATTAGTCTCTGATGTTTATCAGCATTCAACGCCTTCATGAAAATGTCTGCTGTCATTTCTTCAGTAGGACAATACTCCAGCTTCAAGACTCCTTTTGTCCTGATGATCTCTAAAGAAATGATATTTCACATCAATATGCTTGGTTCTTGGATTGACTCTTTCCATCTGAGCAAGAACAAGACATCCTTGATTGTCCTATTTTAGTTTTGTTGGTTCCAACTGTGGTTGTCCTAGGTCTGTCAACAATTGTCTTAACCACAGTACTTCTTGACTTGCATGTGCTGCTGCAACATATTCTGCTTCTGTTGAAGATAGTGTCACAATTGACTGTTTCTTACATGTCCAACTTATTGGTCCACCTGAGAGAAAAAAAATATGTCCACTGGTAGATCTTCTGTCAGTTGGATCTCCAGCCCAATCTGCATCAACATATCCTGTTAAAATGCAATTATCACCTGTGGGTAATTTCAGCTTAACATTGCTAGTTCCTTTCAAATAACGTATTAAGGGTATGCCACACTAAGCGAGATCACTAACGAGATCGCTACTGCGTCACCATTTATGACGCAGTAGCGATCTCGTTAGCGACCTAGCTGTGAGACTCCAAACACAACTCATCAGCGATCTGTGATTCCAAACACATCTCATCAGCAATCTGTATAACGACCTCTGCGGTCGTTGGGAAAACCTAGTCCCACCTGCGATGCTGGTGAAGTCGTTCATAAAGGGTGTCACACTCAGCGATTCAGGCTCACCAGCGGGACACCAACGACCAAAAAACGGCTCAGAACGTTCATTAGCGATCAACGACATCTCAGCAGGGGCCACATCGCTGCTACATGTCACACACAGTTAAGTCGCTAACGAGATCGCTGTCACGGGTGTGTCGCGGCGAAGATCGTCGCGATTGCACACCCTGACTTCGCACAGCTGGGTTTCTGGTGCTGGGTGTTTTTCGGCACTGAGGGAGTTAATTCTTTCTCTCTCGGTGCTGGACTGACCAGCCTCGCCCAGCTGCGATTGATGTTTTGTTAATTAGCTTCCTTCATATACCTGCTGTCTGCTGGGGAAGTTGTCGGTGAAAGCATTCATTCAGACCAGCAGAGCGGATCGTTTCTGAGAAGACTTAAGCTAAGAGTGCCTGTTGTGGTTTTTCCTCTCCTCGCTTATTGTTTATCTCCTTAACCTTTTGTGTTCCTCTGTAGTGGAAGTTTTGTATGCAAGGCAGTGTTTTCTTTACCCCTTGTCTGTCTCGTTTGTCTTAGACTGTGTGTAAGCTGTGACCTGCCCATTCCTTGTGGTGGTAATCAGGGTCCTTCTCAGGACTAGATTACAGTGGTCAGGGATCTACAGGAGACAGGGTTACGCTGGCGGCCTGGACCTCTGTACCATTAACAGTACCTTCAGGTAGAGGGACTAGTCAGGACCCCAGTTCAGGGTCAGCATAGACCCCGTTCCACCTCTATCCTGAGACAGCGTGACACGTACACAGTATAGACCCACAATACATAGGATATTATGTCAGGTAAGACATTGCTGGCAGATACTATGTATACATGTTGATATTTTCTATTATATGAAATATAGAATGTTGTTACATTAGATATATGTTACTATCATAGAATATATCTGTTATACGTCGTGACATTTTCACCGACCACACTAAAAGATTCTCCCCAGCTACCATGGATCCAGTAGCCCAGTTAGCTCAGCAGTTGCAGAGTTTGTCCATGGAGCTGACGGACGTTAAGTCCAAGGTTTGGTACCCCCGGGAGCAAACCAGATCTGAACCTAAAGTAGCTCTCCCGGACAGGTTCACTGGTGGGCGGGATAAATTTTTTACCTTCCGGGAGGCATGTAAATTATATTTTCGGCTACGGCCTCTGTCTTCGGGGAGTGAAGATCAGAGGGTGGGAATTGTCATCTCGCTCTTACAAGGGGACCCTCAATCCTGGGCGTTCTCTCTTCCTCCGGACTCCCCGGCTCTCCAGTCAGTAGATCGATTTTTTACAGCCCTGGGTCTGGTATATGATGACCCGGATCGGGTCTCCCTTGCTGAAATGAAGTTACGTAAGATACAGCAGGGAGATCGTCCGGCGGAGGAATTTTCTTCTGAGTTCCGTAGATGGGCCACAGATACTCAGTGGAATGACCCAGCTCTTAGGAGCCAGTTTTGTCAAGGATTATCTGACAAATTAAAAGATGTGTTGGCTCAGTATGATTCTCCCCCGTCACTGGAGGCCGCTATGGCCCTTGCTATTCGCATTGATAGACGGCTTCGGGAGAGGTGCGAGGTAACTCCGCCCCCTGTGATGACTCCACCTTCTACTATAGTCCCTTATATTGAGGTTCGCCTGGTTTGTTCTGAGGAGCCTATGCAGTTAGGAGGGACATCGTTTCGAGGGAGGGGATCGGCGGTGCGCCACAAGACAGGAAAGTGTTACTTCTGCGGGAGAAAGGAACATTTTGTTGGGGGGTGTCCATCCGTACTTTGCTGAGCAAGGAGTCGCCGGAAAACTGTTGATCCCAGGTTGTGTGGTGGACGACAATCTGGGAGTATGTATTTCGTCCCCAAGTCCATCTCAGTTTCTCGTACCAGCGGAGGTGGTGGTAGGTACGAGAACTGAGAGGATTTCTGTTCTTCTGGATAGTGGGGCCGCGGCTAATCTGGTGGACGCTCGGTTTGCCCAGGTGCAAGGTATGCAACTGAGTGTATTGGCCAAACCTATCCCTATATTCTCTATTGACGCCAGGCCTCTCGGTCAAGGTAGCTTTGTACAAGCGTGCATAACATAGACCTTCGAGTGGGGGCAATACATAAAGAACTATTGTCTTGTTATGTGTTGGAGGGCCTTCCCACTCCTATTGTGTTGGGACTTCCTTGATTAACTAAACATAACCCAGTTATTAATTGGCAATCCAGAGAGATAAGCCAGTGGGGTGAATTTTGCAATAGTAACTGCATGAACACGGTCCTCGGTGCGGTCGTGCCTAGAACCTTACCTCCTTTTCTGGAGGACTTTGAGGATGTGTTTTCAGAGGAAGGGTGTCAAGAATTACCTCCTCATCGCGCGTATGACTGTGCTATAAAATTGCTTCCTGATGCTAAGTTACCAAAATCTAGGTTATATAACCTTTCTGTTCCTGAGAGGCAAGCTATGAAGGATTATATTTCGGAAAGTCTGGCCGAGGGGCATATTAGACCTTCATCTTCCCCAGTGGCCGCGGGGTTCTTCTTTGTGAAGAAAAAAGATGGAGGCCTACGCCCTTGCTTGGATTTCCGTGAGCTTAATCGGATTACGGTCCGAGATCCGTATCCGCTCCCACTTATTCCTGATCTCTTCAATCAGATTGTGGGCGCCAAATGGTTCTCTAAGTTGGATCTCAGGGGGGCGTATAATCTGATTAGGATAAAGGAGGGGGATGAGTGGAAGACGGCGTTTAACACTCCGGAGGGACATTATGAGAACCTTGTCATGCCTTTCGGTCTGACTACTGCCCCGGCGGTGTTTCAACATTTTGTTAATGACATCTTTCGCCACCTAGTGGGACAGTTTGTTGTCATTTATCTAGATGACATCTTAATTTACTCGCCGGATCTTGTGTCTCATCAGGAGCATGTGAGACAGGTGTTGCAGATCTTGCGAGACAATAAACTGTACGCCAAATGGGAGAAGTGTGTATTCGCCGTACAAGAACTTCAGTTTTTAGGATTCCTGGTGTCAGCTTCCGGTTTCCGTATGGACCCTGGGAAAGTGAAGGCAGTGCTTGAATGGGATCGGCCAGAGGATCTTAAGGCACTGCAGCGTTTCCTGGGTTTGCTAACTACTACCGGAAATTTATTCGTAATTTCTCATCCGTTGTCAAACCTCTCACTGACATGACAAAAAAAGGGACGGATTTTTCTAGGTGGTCTGACAAAGCTTGTCAAGCATTTTCCTCCTTGAAAAAATGTTTTGCTTCAGCACCCATACTCATCCAACCTGATGCATCACAACCGTTCATTGTGGAGGTAGACGCATCTGACGTAGGAGTGGGTGCGGTATTATCTCAAGGTCCATCCACTGGTAAATGGCATCCGTGCGCTTTCTTCTCTAAAAAATTGTCGTCCGCCGAGAGGAATTATGATGTCGGCAATAGGGAACTTTTGGCCATTAAGTTGGCTTTTGAAGAGTGGCGTCACTTTTTGGAAGGGGCAGTCCACCCGGTCACCGTCATTACTGATCACAAGAACCTGCTGTATTTAGAGTCTGCAAAACGTCTGAATTCCAGACAAGCTAGATGGTCGTTGTTTTTTACCAGGTTTAATTTTGTCGTCACATATCGTCCTGGGTCAAAAAATGTAAAGGCTGATGCCTTATCTCGTAGTTTCCCGGGGGCCGGGAAGACGGATGACCCGGTTCCTATTCTTCAGGAGGGAGTTGTGGTGTCGGCTGTATGCTCTGAGCTTGAGGAGGAGGTATTGGAGGCTCAGGGGGACGCCCCTGTAGGACCTCCAGGGAAACTGTTTGTTCCAGATCAGTTAAGACAAAAGGTTATCGAGGCACATCATAATTCTGCTTTGGCAGGACACCCAGGGAGTAAAGCAACTGTAGATCGCCTTTCTCGCCGGTTTTGGTGGCCTAACTTAAATAAAGAGGTGGTAACTTTTGTCGCGTCCTGTGGGGTATGTGCGCGCTCTAAGACCCCACATACCCGTCCGTCTGGGGCCCTTTTACCGTTGAAAATCCCGGAGCGTCCATGGACCCATCTGTCTATGGACTTCATTACGGACCTCCCTCCGTCTTCAGGTAAAACTGTCATACTAGTTGTAGTTGACAGGTTCAGCAAAATGGCACATTTTATTGCTCTTCCTGCTCTTCCTAATGCTAAAACTCTGGCGCAGGTGTTCATTGGGGAGATTGTGAGACTTCACGGGTTGCCTTCCGATGTGGTGTCGGATCGGGGGTCTCAGTTTGTGTCCAAATTCTGGAAGGCATTTTGTTCTCGTCGGGGGATGCAGTTGTCATTTTCTTCGGCTTTTCATCCGCAGACCAATGGTCAGACAGAGCGTCTGAATCAGAGCTTAGAGACATATCTCCGGTGTTTTGTCTCAGAGAACCAAGAGGACTGGTCTTCTTTCTTGCCTCTGGCAGAGTTCGCTCTTAACAATAGGCGGAGCGAGTCCACTGGTAAGTCCCCGTTTTTTGGGGCATATGGTTTTCACCCCCAGTTTTGTACTTTCAATGGGGGGGGTTCTTCTGGGGTTCCTGAGGAGGAACGATTTTCGTTGTCACTTGCTTCAGTGTGGAGAGGAGTGCTTAATAATCTGAGCACTATGGGGAACCGATACAAACGTATGGCTGATAGGAGGAGAGTGTCTGGTCCGGACCTAAGTGTGAACGATCTGGTATGGTTGTCTACCAAGAATATAAAACTTTAGGTTCCCTCCTGGAAACTCGGTCCCAGATTCATCGGGCCATACAGGATCAGTTCAATAATTAATCCGGTGGCTTTCCGTCTTGACCTCCCTCCTACGTTTAAAATCCACAATGTGTTCCACAAATCGTTGCTTAAGAGGTACGTGGCACCAGTTATACCGTCACCTCTACCTCCTCCTCCTGTGGTGGTCAATGGTAATTTGGAGTTTCAGGTATCGAAGATCATTGACTCACGTCTGAATCGCCGGTCCCTTCAGTACCTTGTTCATTGGAGGGGGTATGGTCCTGAGGAGAGGATGTGGGTTTCTGCGTCAGATATTAACGCAGACCGATTGGTTCGGGCCTTCCACACTACTCACCAAGATAGACCAGGCCCTGAGGGTCCAGAGGCCCCTCGTAGAAGGGGGGGTACTGTCACGGGTGTGTCGCGGCGAAGATCGTCGCGATTGCACACCCTGACTTCGCACAGCTGAGTTTCTGGTGCTGGGTGTTTTTCGGCACTGAGGGAGTTAATTCTTTCTCTCTCGGTGCTGGACTGACCAGCCTCGCCCAGCTGCGATTGATGTTTTGTTAATTAGCTTCCTTCATATACCTGCTGGTCTGCTGGGGAAGTTGTCGGTGAAAGCATTCATTCAGACCAGCAGAGCGGATCGTTTCTGAGAAGACTTAAGCTAAGAGTGCCTGTTGTGGTTTTTCCTCTCCTCGCTTATTGTTTATCTCCTTAACCTTTTGTGTTCCTCTGTAGTGGAAGTTTTGTATGCAAGGCAGTGTTTTCTTTACCCCTTGTCTGTCTCGTTTGTCTTAGACTGTGTGTAAGCTGTGACCTGCCCATTCCTTGTGGTAGTAATCAGGGTCCTTCTCAGGACTAGATTACAGTGGTCAGGGATCTACAGGAGACAGGGTTACGCTGGCGGCCTGGACCTCTGTACCATTAACAGTACCTCCAGGTAGAGGGACTAGTCAGGACCCCAGTTCAGGGTCAGCATAGACCCCGGTCCACCTCTATCCTGAGACAGCGTGACACGTACACAGTATAGACCCACAATACATAGGATATTATGTCAGGTAAGACATTGCTGGCAGATACTATGTATAAATGTTGATATTTTCTATTATATGAAATATAGAATGTTGTCACATTAGATATATGTTACTATCATAGAATATATCTGTTATACGTCGTGACAATCGCTACTGCGTCATAAATGGTGACGCAGTAGCGATCTCGTTAGCAATCTCGCTTGCGATCTCGCTTAGTGTGGCATACCCTTTACTCTCTTCATGGCATTCCAATCAGCTTTATTTGTTTTTTATACCTTTCTACTCAGTATTCCTACTGCTGCTGCGATGTCTGGTCTTGTAACGGTCGCTAGATACAGTAGTTTTCCTAGTAGTTCTGTATTCTTCATTGTTTGGTAGCATATTTTTTTCACTGTTAATCTCTTTGAGATAATTAGTTTCCATTGGAGACTTTACTGTTTTTGTTTCCTTTAGTCCAGATTTTTCTGTTATGTCTTGAATCATGTGATTTTGATTCAGTAGGAAACTTCCGTCTTCTTCTCTTTCTATTTGTATTCCTAGGTACTGTTTTATATTTCCTAAGTCTTTGATTTCAAAATGTTGTTTCAGGATTTTTAGAATGTTTTCTTTATCCCTTTCTTGTTTAAAACAAATCAAAATGTCGTTGTTATAACCCTCTTGTCAGATTTTGTTTCAGTTTGCTGTCACATGACCTTTTTTCCCTATTTAGTCTGGCTCCGCCCTTCTGGCTTTGCTGGACTTCATTGTATTATCTACTCTTAAGCTAGCCGGGTTCTTAGGTGCCTTACTCTGTCAGTTTTGCTTGATCTTAGGATCTCTTAGTATTTTTTTCTGTTTTATTTTCCCTGCTACAATTTCTGTTAGGAGGTGTCCACCTTTTCACCCAGTCCCTAGATCTTGTAGGGATTCCTCCCTCGCAACTATAGGTCTTCGTTCAGACTAGCTGAGGACTTTAGCGGGTCTGGTCGCAGGATCAGGTTCCCCGTTACATCGTAGGGATCCAGCTCAGTCCTATTGTAGGGACAGAATTCCCACCTTTCCTTAGTGCTTGTAGCAGATCATAACAGTCGTCTACATATATGAGTACATAAATCCATCTATTACTCAGCCTTTTTGTGTACAAGCAAGGATCAGCTTTGCTTCTTTGAAATTTTTCATTTGTTAGTACTTCCGTGATTTTGTCATTCCACTCTTTAGCTGCTTGTTTTAACCCCTTCCCGACCTGTGACGCCACGTAGGCATCATGAAAGTCAGTGCCAATCCGACCTGTGATGCCTATGTGGCGTCATGAAAGGATTGCGTTCCTGCGGGTCGGGTGACCGGGGTCACTGAAAGGTCACCCGACCCGCTGGCACAAGACCCTTTGTGCTTCACCACAGGGGGGCTGGCTTAACCCCCCTGTGGCCACGATCGCTCTGATTGGCTGTTAAAAGTGAAACAGCCAATCAGAGCAATCTGTAATATTTCACCAATGAAATTGGTGAAATATTACAATCCAGCCATGGCCGATGCTGCAATAGCATCTGCCATGGCTGGAGACAGCGATCTGACCCCCCCCCACATCGATTCACGGCGGCAATCGGCCACCGCCACCGAAAGATGGCAGCGATCGGTCACCGCCGTCACTAACAGCTCTCCTCGTCCTGGCCTCCGCTGCCCCCACCTTCCGATCTCCCCCCCTCACTTCCGACCCCCATACTCACCTCTCCCGGTCCACCGATGTCCCTGGATCCTTCCCGGCGGCTGCCCGGGATTCTTCATGGGCGCTGCCATCTTGGAAAATGGCGGGCGCATGCGCAGTGCGCCCTGCAGAGTCAAGAAATTTATTTTGATCACTGTGATAAACTGTCACAGTGATCAAAATAAAAAAAAGTAAGTGAACCCCCATGTCATAGGTAGGGACAAATAATAAAGAATTTTTTTTTTCCTATTAGGCCCTGTGCACACGTTGCGGATTTTGCTGCGGATCTGCAGCATGTCAATTCTTTGTGCGGATTCCGCAGCGATTTTACACCTATTCCATTATAGGCGTAAAACCGCAGAGAAAAACCGCAGCAAATCCACGCTAAATACGCAGGTAAAAGGCAGGTCATTTTACCTGCGGATTTTAGAAAAATCCGCAAGTGAATCCGCAACGTGTGCACGGGGCCTCAGGGTTAGGGTTAGGCTGGGTTCATATTGCATTATGGTAGTCCGTTAGATGGACTGCGTTTCACCGCGGTATAACGCGGTGTAAAGCAGTCCGTTAACGCTGCCATTCACCCCATTTGTGTGCGCATCGCAACGCATGCCGTGAAGCGGCATGCGTTCGCGACGTGTCGTCATTCAGTGACGGAGCCTTGGACGCAGGCTGCAGCGTCTGGGCTCCATCACCGCTAGCACAGATGAATCATCGCTGATTCCTCTGCACTAGCGGGTATAGCATAACGCGATCGCGTTATGCTATACCGTTACCAGCCCGTCAACGCTATGTGTTGAACGGGCTGGTAAAACGCAATATGAACCCAGCCTAAGGGTTAGAACTAGGGTAAGGGTTGGAATTAGGGTTAGGGTTGGAATTAGGGTTAGGGTTGGGATTAGGGTTAGGTTTGTGGTTAGGGTTAGAGTTAGGATAAGCGTTAGGGGTGTTTTGGGGTTAGGGTTGGGATTAGGGTTAAGCTTGTGGTTAGGTTTATGGTTAGAGTTGGGATTAGGGTTAGGGGTGTGTTGGGGTTAGGGTTATGGTTAGGGTTTGTATTAGGGTAAGGGGTGTGTAGGGGTTGGGGTTAGGGGTGTGTTGGGGTTAGGGTTGGAGTTAGAATTGAGGGGTTTCCACTATTTATGCACATCAGGGGGTCTCCATACGCGACATGGCGCCACCATTGATTCTTGCAAATTTTGCGTTCAAAAAGTCAAACAGTGCTCCCTTTATTCCAAGCCCCGACGTTGCCCAAACAGTGGTTTACCCCCACATATGGGATATCAGCGTACTCGGGAAATATTGCACAACAACTTTGGGGGTCTAATTTCTCCTGTTACTGTTGGGAAAAAAAATTGGGGACTAAAAAGTTATATTTGTGGAAAAAAAATGATTTTTTATTTTCACGGCTCTGCATTATAAACTTCTGTGAAGAACTTGGAGATTCAAAGTGCTTACCACACATCTAGAGGAGTTCCTAGGGGGATCTAGTTTCCAAAATGGGGTCACTTGGGGGGGTTTCTACTGTTTAGGCACATCATGGGCTCTGCAAACGTAACATGACACCCGCAGACCGTTCCATCAAGTCGGCATTTCAAAACGTCACTACTTCCCTTCCGAGCCTCGACGTGTGCCCATACAGTAGTTTTTCTCCCACATATGGGATATCAGCGTACTCAGGACAAATTGGACAACAACTTTTGGGGTCTAATTTCTCCTGTTACCCTTGAGAAAATAAAAAAATTGTGGACTAAAAGATCATGTTTGTGGAAAAAATATGATTTTTTTATTTCCATGCCCCGGCGTTATTAACTTCTGTGTAACCCTTGGGGGTTCAAAGTGCTCACCACACATCTAGATAAGTTCCTTGCGGGGTCTAGTTTCCAAAATGGGGTCACTTGTGGGGAGTTTCTACTGTTTAGGCACATCAGGGACTCTGCAAACGTAGCATGACGCCCGCAGACCATTCCATCAAGTCGGCATTTCAAAACGTCACTACTTCCCTTCCGAGCCCCGAAGTGTGCCCATACAGTAGTTTTCTCCCACATATGGGATATCAGCATACTCAGGACAAATTGGACAACAACTTTTGAGGTCTAATTTCTCCTGTTACCCTTGGGAAAATAAAAAAATTGGGGACTAAAAATCATGTTTGTGGAAAAAATATGATTTTTTTATTTCTATGCCCCGGCGTTATAAACTTCTGTGTAGCCCTTGGGGGTTCAAAGTGCTCACCACTAGAGTTGAGCGATACTTTCCGATATCCTAAAGTATCGGAATCGTAATGGTATCGCCGATATCACTAAAATATCGGCGATACCCGATACCGATACCGGAAGTCCCATGTAAGTCTATGGGAACAAAATATCGAAATTAAAAAAAACCCATTCTTGCCTTGTTGGTTAATTGTACATGAAGGAAAACAACAAAGACTAATGTAGAATGTATTGGGGGAGGTTGAGGAGACATTAAAGGCATAGATGTTTGACCCAATCCAATGGAATAGCATTAATTTTTTTTTTTTAGGAAATACGTTCGGATTGACGAACAAATTGACAATGTTGTTAACCTTTTTTCTATTTTGGCAAATATGTCTGTTTCACAACTTCCATGGTCTTCACCTTTTTAACTTTTCACACACTTTCTCCTTCATAATTTTCAGCAGCATCATCTTTCTCATCAAATTATTCTTCATCTTCACCTTATTAATCTTCTAAAACTTCTTGCTATTCATCTTTTTGTTAACATTACTTATATTGTTCTTATTAAACAGTTATTATTCTTCATATTCTACTTCTTCATGTTCTTCCTATTCATCCTTTTCATCATATTCTTATTTGTGACAGACATTCCTGTACTTGTAATCTGTAAAACTCTGAATTTTCATCCTTCCGTTCTTGCTGTCACGAAAGATTTTAATTACAACAGTATTTGTCCGCGTTCAGTTTAGCCTGCAGCAGCATCAGGCATTTTCCAGGGGCACCACGAGGAGGAACGGACTCACCCCCATACACTGCTTAGTCTTCTTCTGCTTAGAATTTAGAGCATATATTTTGCTCTTCATTTTGGTCTTATACTTAATGTTCTTCTGCTTTTTGATCTTCTGCTTATTGTTCTTCTGTCTCTTGTTCTGTATCTTGTAGTTTGTCTTAACCTTCTTTGTCCTGTTGGTGATGGTACAAAAGCCAATGGAAGTAACGAGGACCAGCTGACTGTGCTGGAACCCGGAGGGTCAGCAGAAGGAAAAGAGCCAATGGCACAACCGAGGACCAGCTGACGTTACTGGGACAGGGTTACTAGGCAGGAGGTACCTGTGCTCCAAAGCACTACCAAGGACCAGCAGACGTTGCTGGAACTCGGATACCGACATGGAGGCACCTAGGCCAAAGGCACTGCGGAGAACCAGCTGACGGTACTGGAACCCGGATGGGTAGCAGAAGGTACAAGAGCCAATGAAAGTAATGAGGACCAGCTGACTGTGCTGGAACCCGGAGGGTCAGCAGAAGGAAAAGAGCCAATGGCACAACCGAGGACCAGCTGACGTTACTGGGACAGGGTTACTAAGCAGGAGGTACCTGTGCTCCAAAGCACTACCAAGGACCAGCAGACGTTGCTGGAACTCGGATACCGACATGGAGGCACCTAGGCCAAAGGCACTGCGGAGAACCAGCTGACGGTACTGGAACCCGGATGGGTAGCAGAAGGTACCCATGGAAATTAAAGTTGAGGCAGCAGGACTGTTTGCCGTTCACACAGCAGGGGAACAGCTGACATTACTGAACCCAGTAACACAGGAGCAAGTGTAGACTGTGCTAACAGCACTTCCGAGAAACAACTGGCGGTGTTGTAACCCAGGGATGAGAAGAGAACAGGGTGGAGGCAGCAGGACTGTTTGCCGTTCACACAGCAGGGGAACATCTGACATTACTGAACCCAGTAACACGGGAGCAAGTGTAGACTGTGCTAACAGCACTTCCGAGAAACAACTGGCGGTTTGTAGCCCAGGGATGAGAAGAGAAACATGGTGGAGGCAGCAGGACTGTTTGCCGTTCACACAGCAGGGGAACAGCTGACATTACTGAACCCCATTAAACACAGGAGCAAGTGTAGACTGTGCTAACAGCACTCCGAGAAACAACTGGCGGTGTTATAACCCCAGGGATCAGACAGAAACATGGTGGAGGCAGCAGTACTGTTTGCCGTTCACAGACAGCAAGGGGAACAGCTGACATTACTGAACCCCAGTAACACGGGAGCAAGTGTAGACTGTGCTAACAGCACTTCCGAGAAACAACTGGCGGTGTTGATAGCCCAGGGATGAGAAGAGAACATGTGGAGGGCAGCAGGACTTGTTTGCCGTTCACACAGCAGGGGAACAGCTGACATTACTGAACCCCAGTAACACAGGACAAGTGTAGACTGTGCTAACAGCACTTCCGAAAACAACTGGCGGTGTTGTAGCCCAGGGATGAGAAGAGAACATGGTGGAGGCAGCAGGACTGTTTTGCCGTTCACACAGCAAGGGAACACCCTGACATTTACTGAACCCCAGTAACACAGGAGCAAGTGTAGACTGTGCTTAACAGCACTTCCAGAAACAACTGGCGTGTTGTAACCCAGGGATCAAAGAACATGGTGGAGGCAGCATGACTGTTTGCCGTTCACACAGCAGGGGAACAGCTGACATTACTGAACCCCATAACACGGGAGCAAGTGTAGACTGTGCTAACAGCACTTCCGAGAAACAACTGGCGGTGTTGTAGCCCGGGATGAGAAGAGAACATGGTGGAGGCAGCAGGACTGTTTTGCCGTTCACACAGCAGGGAACAGCTGACATTACTGAACCCCAGTAACACAGGAGCAAGTGTAGACTGTGCAACAGCACTTCCGAGAAAACAACTGGCGGTGTTTGTAACCCAGGGATGAGAATAGAACAGTGGAGGGCAGCAGGACTGTTTGCCGTTCACACAGCAGGGGAACAGCTGACATTACTGAACCCCATAACACAGGAGCAAGTGTAGACTGTGCTAACAGCACTTCCGAGAAACAACTGGCGGTGTTTAACCCCGGGATGAGAAGAGAACAGGGGAGGCAGCAGGACTTTTGGCCGTTCACACAGCAGGGGAACAGCTGACATTACTGAAACCCCAGTAAACACAGGAGCAAGTGTAGACTGTGCTAACAGCACTTCCGAGAAACAACTGGCGGTGTTGTAACCCAGGGATGAGAAGAGAACATGGTGGAGGCAGCCAGGACTGTTTTTGCCGTCACACAGCAGGGGAACAGCTGACATTACTGAACCCCCGTAAACACGGGAGCAAGGTGTAGACTGTCTAACAGCACTTCCGAGAAACAACTGGCGTGTTTTAGCCCAGGATGAAAGAACACTGGTGGAGGCAGCAGGACATGTTTGCCGTTCACACAGCAGAGGAACAGCTGACATTACTGAACCCCAGTAACACAGGACAAGTGTAGACTGTGCTAACACACTTCCAGAAAACCCACTGGCGGTGTTGTAACCCAGGGATCAGAAGAGAAACATGGTGGAGGCAGCAGGACTGTTGCCGTTCACACAGCAGGGGAACACTGACATACTGAACCCCAGTAACACGGAGCAAGTGTAGACTGTGCTAACAAGCACTTCCGAGAAACAACTGGCGTGTTGTAGCCCAGGGATGAGAAAGAAACATGGTGGGCAGCAGGACTGTTTGCCCTTCACACAGCAGGGGAACAGCTGACATTACTGAACCCCATAACACAGGAGCAAGTGTAGACTGTGCTAACAGCACTTCCAGAAACAACTGGCGGTGTTGTAACCCGGGAATCCAGAAGAGAACATGGTGGAGCAGCAGGACGTTTGCCGTTCACACAGCAGGGGAACAGCTGACATTACTGAACCCCAGTAACACGGGAGCAAGTGTAGACTGTGCTAACAGCACTTCCGAGAAACAACTGGCGGTGTTGTAACCCAGGGATGAGAAGAGAACAGGGTGGAGGCAGCAGGACTTTTGCCGTTCACACAGCAGGGGAACAGCTGACATTACTGAACCCCAGTAACACGGAGCAAGTGTTAACTGGCAACAGCAACTTTCCGAAGACAAACTGGCGGTGTTTGGAGCCCAGGGTCCAAGGAGGATGTTTAAATACTAGATCAAGTATTTTCCTTGTTACGTGTCAATTAAAAATGTCTATACTCCAAACAAGAGAAATATAACCTTTAGTACCATAAGATGATGATTTTACTTTAAAAAAATATATGTAAATTAATAATTGACAAACATAAACGCATACATTAACATGTTGTAAAAGCAATGCAAACCACAAAAAAAATCGTTAAATAATCTGCTATACGGTTTTAAATAAAAGCATACAAGTAACATATCAGAATCCATTAAATGATGGATAAGTAACAGTATGTACACCATTTTCATTTGCTGAATAATATCACTAAAAAGTTTTTAAAAATATCTAAAATTTTCCATCATGTAATACTGATAAAATGTGCCAATCATTTATATTAACAAAAAAAAAACCTTTTAAAAAAGTGCATATAAAACAGCATTTATGCCTGACTGTGGACTAGCAAGCATGACAACGGATAGAATAAGGTATATAAATGAGTCTGCATAGCCACAGATGGAATGGCGATGTAATACTGTACCTCAATAAAGTGTGCGTTACTACTACATCCTTTTTTTTATATAGCTTTCTAAAAGGGTACGTGCATGTATGCTTGCGCCTTTGTTTGGACGCACAGACTGGCTTCCTGCTGTGACCGCGTTGGGTATTGGAGCGTCTGTGCGTCTTATGACGCAGACAACATTCACGGTGCGCATCGTTCATCATCGCAAGCGAACCGACAACACAAAGGCGTTTGTCATGACTGCTTTACTCAGTAAACATGCACCATGATGAAACATACACCATGTGCCCTATTACATAACCAAGCTACAAGAAAAATGCGTGTGAGTGTGACACAGCTGTTTTGTTAAGGACAGTATTATATCGACATTGTACAGGTGTCGCTATCAGTCTGATAAATAGATATCATTCACCTATTCTATCAGTTGTCGTTTCTTTCAGCACCACTTACAGGTATATATTTGCTATTGTGACTATGCACTATTGACTTTACCAAGGTAATGCATGATTTTTGTTAGCGATTATCATGTTACATGAAAGGACCTTTATGATATGGGCTGTTAACTTTCTAATCAAATAGTATTTTTTAAATGACACAAATATAAGTAAGTTAGAGAGGACTATTCCTACACATTGTTTGCACAATATTACAGGTGTACATCACGTCCCTTAATCAACCATTGGATATTATATTTACATTGTATGCTTTTATTTCCAAAGGCAAGAACACTGAAGTATAAACCTTCGCACTGCAGCAGTTGTCAAAGTTCAACCCACATTATGCACTTCCAACATTGCAGTATTTGAGTCATCATGATGTGAGTTGGATTTGTCTAAGCAATGGAGTGACAAGGTTGACCATCAGTAATCCTATAGCATAAGTAGGCTTTTGTGTTTGCATTTGTTTTCGACATGTGCATATCTGTAATAATAATTCACAATTATTTTGTTTTAACCGATTTGTGACAGACAAATCATTTTATTGTTTGAAAGTTTGACGTTTCAAAATGTTTACAGCTTAGAAAATCATGGTGTAGCCTCATATCTATGTGTAGCACTAGACACTTTGAGATGTCATGTTTTTTTCACCATGATTAGGTAGCTACAGTAATTTTTGCCGGACACACACAGGGAACAGCAGCGTTTACTGAACCCCACAAACACATCAGCGATTGTTTTCATCTGTGCATCTAACACTTCTGAGCACAACTGGCGCTGTTGAAGCCCAGGTCAAGGAGGTGTAGGCAGAGGCCTAGTATGAGACGTTTGAAGTTGAAGTTGTAGTTAGCAGCAGTAAATTTTTTGCCAGACACACACAGGGGAACAGCAGGCGTTACGAACCCCACAAACACATCAGCGATTTGTTTTCATCTGTGCATCTAACACTTCTGAGCAGCAAACTGCGCTGTTAAAGCCCAGGGTCAAGGAGGGTGTAGGCAGAGGCCTAGTATGAGACGTTTGAAGTTGAAGTTTGTAGTTAGCAGCAGTAATTTTTGCCAACACACAGCAGGGGAACAGGCAGGCGTTACTGAACCCCACAAACACATCAGCGATTGTTTTCATCTGTGCATCAACACTTCTGAGCAGCAACTGGCGCTGTTGAAGCCCAGGGTCAAGTGAGGGTGTAGGCACAAAATATTGAGTTATTGCCATTGTTACTGGCCATTGCAAATGTATGTACTTCAAACAAGAATAAATTAAGTTTTACTACGACAATAAAAAATGATGAATTTTCATTACAAGAATAAAAAATTATTTATACTTGCAGTCCTCTGTGGTTGATAACGTTTAATGGCTAACTGAAAATATGGTAACAAATTCAAAAGCTTTTCGAGACTACTCAGGTGTCTTCATCAGGCTAAGAGTAAAGCCAAAAATGAAGAATCACATATTTCTACACACAACAGGACACAGGAATAGCTAAGACAAGTGAGGGAGGGACAAGTGAGGGGAGACCGGCAACAAAAAGGAGAACAAGGATGAATTATCAGCGCCACACAATCACAGATAAATTAATGAATTTACCTGTGGCAAAGACTTTTGTATGCCCCGTTCCATAGCATCAGGATATGAATTACTGGTATTAAAATATAACTCAAATATGAGAAACGTACAAAGGTTTCAGAATATAAAACTCATCATGACCTTTGACACTGTTAGTGATGGAATGAATAGATCACATGGATTTATGTCATTCTATATCAATTAAGGAATCTGCGTCTATGACCTCCAGGGTCCATGAAAACCCCAAAAAATACGCCAATGAGAGGGCAATCAAACTTTCTATCCTTATCTAGGAACTGTTCCAATATTTATGTTCATCCGCCTGTGAGATAAATGACAGTTCTGATACACGCACTTACCTTGGTCTTACCTATTGCACTATTCCTGTGTCCTGTTGTTATAGAAATATGTGATGCTTAATTTTTTTAGTTATCTTTCCCTGATGAAGAGACTGAGTAGCCTTGAAAGCTTGCAATTTGTTTCCATCTTTTCAGTTATCCATAAAAAGGTATCAACCACTGCTGACTCTGAAGTCTAAATATTTTTCTATCTACTGGCTAACACGGTACAAAGATACACATGTTTTCTAATTTCAAGAAGGAAAAATAAAGAAAATACAAATAAAAACGCATATATGCACATGCCAAAAATAAATGGAACAACACAACACCCAAAAAATTGGTAACAAATATAGTGTTTAAATTTAAGAATAAAAGTAAATGTTTTTTTTATGAATAATGCTTAAGGAAGCTATGTTTAAACCATAACATAGTGAAGACAATGATTTTGTTAATAGTCACTCATCATCAATCATCGCAAATTTTATGTGACAGTCACAGACAATTCAATTATTTAAGTTCATAAAATCGTAACTTTCTAAGCATGTATGACATGTCCAGCATGGACTCATCAATGTGATTGATGACACAATAATGAAACAAATAAAAAATAACCATTAAAAAAACATAGCATTGTTTGTCACAATTTAAGTGTGTGCCTGCAAGTGAGGTGAAACAAAGGCTACGGATAGCAAAGGTATATTCTATGTCGGTATCAGACAGTGGACAGCCTCGATGGGTAATGCCGATGTTATACTGTACGTCAATAAAGTCGCGGCTGAAATCGTGCATTTTTTTGCTTGTAGAGTGTTGAAGAGGTAAAAGAATGTCTGGTTGCGCAAGCTTATTCCGTCAACACAAACCTTCCTACTGTCACGCGTAGGGTAGGGTAGCGTGTGGCAATTAGCTGACTATCAAATGTGAGGTTAGGCTGCGTTATTGCGCACTAGGGACGCAAAAAAAATACAGCAGTAATAATTTAAATGTGTAAAAACTACACCTATGACAAACCAAAAAATTACGTTCCCCCTTTAACAATGTACAAGACTAACAAGCCTAATGGTTGACGCTGACTTAATTGAGATACAGTATTACATCAACATTGTCCATGAGTAACTATGCACTGTGATACCTATATACCAGTATTAATTTATATCTCTTGTGGTTGTTTCAACAGCACTTGCAGGTATAAGTACCTATTGTCAGTATGCATGATGCACTTTCTAGATGTAATAATTTATTATTGACATTATTACCATGTTACATGCGGCCATTTCATATATGGTGTTTGAAGTTACATTTTGGCATCAAAATGTTATTTTATAATGTCTGTCATAAATAAAACTCGTGATGATGATGATGAGGATTTAATGATTCGTACATCCATTGAGTGCATTATCTTACAGGTACAGATAAAGTTTCCTTAAAAAGCATTAATTCATAAGTCTGAAATGTACTTTTATGCATTAATTTAAAAATGTGAAGAGTAGACTATGTTTTATTTTTTGTTACCATTCTAATAGACATGTGCAGATATGCGCTGTGATGACAAATTATTATTTGTCCATATTTGTCATAAAAATTTATCATTCTAGGCCTGCAAAACTTCACAATTTCAGTTTTCAGCATAACAAGCAGGGTGACGGCTCTTCCCTATTTTGGAGCAGTTGGTCATGTGTTTTTTCTGTCCATGTGTCGGGAAAAGGAACTTCTTGCCGTTGACACAGCCCGGGGAACAGCTGGCGTTACTGAACCCCACTAACAGTAGAGCTTGTGTTTTGTTCTGTGGACACGACACTTCTGAGCAGCAACTGGCAGTGTTGGAGCCCAGGGGGTAGAGTTCAGGTGGTAAGAAAGATGAACATAACAGGAGACATGGATAACGTTGCGAACCAGTTATTTAATCTGAAAACGGACAAGAAATTCTGGCGAGATCCATGCCTTGTTCATTTTCAGAAAAGTAAGCCGGTCTACATTATCGGGGGATAGTCGCATGCGACGGTCTGTTAGTACAACCACCTGCAGCACTAAAACGCGCTCCGATAATACACTGGCAGCAGGGCAAGCCAGCACCTCCAATGCATACTGCTAAGCTCTGGCCATGTATCCAGCTAGAGACCCAAAACTGAATGGGGAAGAGCCAACTGGAGTAAAACTGAGAGGGAAAGCCAAGTAGTCTGTCACCATCTGACGGATACGTTGCCTCCCGCTGACTGGAGCCCTCTCGGATGGTGTAGACATTTGTGGCGCTGCCACAAAACTTTGCCACATTTTGAACATACTGGTCTTTCCCTGTGCAGAGGCACTGCGTGTGCTCCCTCTTGTTGCAGAGCTCTCTACACTGCCTCGACGCACAGAGCTGCTTTGTAAAGCAGTAGCCAGCAGCAGTGCTCTCGGCAGTAAGGTAAAAACATTAGGGATTGCACCAGTGTGTCTTGGTACTCCCGCATTTTTACGCTCCCCGGTTCAACGGTGGTGATGAGCTTTTGACGTTGTCCCCCGGGAGCGAGGGTCTAGGAGGGTGTACACCCAATAATCAGACGTCGTGAGAATGTGGCGATGCGGCGGTCGTTTCTTAGGCACTGCAGCATGAAATCAACCATGGCTGCAGACTCCCAACTGGCAAAGAAACGCGTCCTCTGCAAGAGGCGTTAAACTTCTGCCTGCTCTGCATCACCCCACCCTCGCTCTACATACTGACTAGAGCGTTGTGTACCTCCCACTGGAGCGATGGGCTTCCTCCTCCATTGACTCCTCCTCCTCATCCTTCCTCACAAAGTGAGCCCTGCCCAGCCCTTTGGTGAGGAACCACGTTGCGCTGACTTCCAGAAGGTGATGGAATTTGTACTCCTCATCCTCCACCTCTTCCAAAACCTCATCCCTTATTGCTTGCAGTGTTTTTTTGAAGCAGGCAGATAAGGGGACAGTCAGGCTGACTAGTGCATCAATCTGCACTCCCCCATCCGCGTTGACTCATCAAACGCACGCAAAACGTGGCACATGTCCTTCATAGTGGCCCACTCATTAATGGGAAGTGTGGACGGCGCAAATTGCGTGTTGATTGCGCCTGATGCAGCTGATACTCCATAACTGCTGGCTGCTGCTCACACAACCGCTCCAACCCTATGTAACGTTGAATTCCACCTGGTGGATACGTCACATATGATGCGATGTTCAGGAAGGCGCAATCTGCGTTGCAGAGCTGCAATGCGCGATCGGGCCAGCTGGAACGTCGCAAGTGAGCGCACTCTAGGCGGACCTTGTGCAGCAGTGCATCAAGACCCGGGATAGTCCCTCAAAAAACTCTGCACGACCAAGTTGAGCACATGTGCCAGACATGGTATGTGAGTGAGGTTGCCAAGGCCCAGAGCTGCCACCAGATTTCGGCCATTGTCACACACTACCAAGCCTGGCTGGAGATTCGCTGGCAAAAACCACACGTCGCTCTCCTGCTTGATGGCATTCCAGACCTCCTGCCTGTGTGGCTTCGATTCCCCATGGGAATTAATTTCAGAACGGCCTTTTGCCGTTTGGCCACGGCTGTGCTCATATCGGTCGCATCAGTAAGCGTCCACGGGTCCATGTGGAGGTAGACCGTGACGGCTCCTGCAGCGATGATTCTGAGGAACTGGAGTAGGAGGAGGAGTCAATGTGGACAGACTTGATTCCGGCAATCCTTGGAGTTGGCAGAACACGTACAGCGCCACTCGCAAGATCTGTACCCGCTCCACAACATTCACCCAATGGGCAGTGAGTGAAAGGTATCGTCCCTGGCCATGGGTACTGGTCCACTGCATCGGTGGTCAGGGGGACCTTGCTACTGACGGCGTTTAGTAGCGCATGTTTAATTTTTCCCCTCAACATGCTTTGCAGACCAGGGACGCTTGCCTGCTGAAATAAAATCGGCTGGGCACATTGTATTGTGGACTGCCAATGCCATTAATTCACGGAAACTGTCAGTCTCCACCAGCCTGAATGACAGCATTTCAAGGACAGGAGTTTTGCAATGCCAGCATTCAGAGCCTGTGCTCGTGGATGGTTTGCCGAGTAGGGCCGTCTTTTATCCCATGCCTGTGCTACCGATGGCTGTTTTGTGGCCTGGGTGTGTGAGGATGACAGGGAACTTGCAGCTGTGGGTGGAATAACACTGTGTCTCTGGACAACAGTGACAGAGGTTCTTCCATGGCGATCCTTTGAGGAAGCCTTACCAGCTGTGTGTGAACTGGAGGAAGAGGCTCCAAACCAGGAGCTGAAGATGTAGGTGCTGCTGTAGGTTGGCCTACATCTCCAGTGTGTCTTTGTAACTCAACAAAGTGCTTTGACCGCACATGTTTCCACATATTTGTTGTATTAAGGTTACTGACACATTTACCTCTTTTAATTTTTTGATTACACAGCTTGCATTTTACATAGCAAATATCATCTGCAACTGTATAAAAAAGGACCACCAGAGCAATGTCCCGGGGCGCCCGGTTGGCTGTTGTAAGAGGGAAATGCTCCGAACGGGTGCCAAACTGGAGGCTACAGGCAAGCGAGTCTGCAGCCTACCTCTCCCTACTGTTTGGACCGTTGGTGCAATCTCTTCCTCAGAGCTGCTCCCACCACCTTCCTGTTCCTCACGCCATGTGGGTCTTGGACCTCATCATCTCCACCACTACCCTCTTCCATCACCTGCTGTTGTTGGGTGGTCTGGCCGCACACCATGCTCAACAGAAACTGGCAACTGAGTCTTCACATCATCAGATGCGTTCTGCGGTGTGCTGACCATCGGCACTGGCTCACCCGCCTCTTCAGATTCAGAGAGACACAGCTGTTGCGCATCACTGCATACTGCCTCTTCTTCACATTCCAGAATGCTGCTTGGCTGGGCCCCTGTTTCCAAGCCAACAGATTTGAGAAAAGAAGCAGAGACTCAGCTGGCTCCTGTACAGAGCTCTCTGACTGCCTGGGCAATTTGGCAGGCGGTGAAGAGACTGATGGTTGTTCAACAGTGCTGTGGTCCTGAGAGGAGGTGGAAGGTATTGAAGTCGATGCATTGGCTGCCATCCAACCAACAACGGCTTCAATTTGTTCTTCACGCAGCAGGGGGGTACGCTGAGCTCCTACAAAAGTGCGCATAAAGGAACGCTCACGGGGAAAACTGGTGGATGCTGTGTCACTGGTGCGGCAGCAGCCACAGAATCCCCACGTCCTCTCCCTGCTGCAAATCCACGGCCTCGACCACGACCACGTGCCTTACTCACTGACTTCTTCATCTTGGTAGATTGATAAAGAAAGTCAGAAAAGTTAAGGCCTAAGTGTGGTTATTCCTCACAACTACAGTGAACCCTGCAGACAACTATTCACTATCTGTGAAAAGCTCCTTTGTGTACTTCTATAGTGTTTGCAACCAATGTATTGTATACGGATGGAAGCGCGTCACACTAATAGATTAGATTTTTTTCCACTAAAATGGAGCAGCACCAATTAGAGAAAAATGTGAAGGATGAGGCAGTGACACACGCTCAGCAGACTACAACCGGCAGTGGTTGAAGTACAAACTGGAGCGTAATCTGCACTCACAAAATGAAAAGCTCACAGACTACAGTGAACACTGAAACACAACTATTCACTATCTGTGAAAAGCTCCTTTGTGTACTTCTATAGTGTTTGCAACCAATGTATTGTATACGGATGGAAGCGCGTCACACTAATAGATTAGATTTTTTTCCACTAAAATGGAGCAGCACCAATTAGAGAAAAATGTGAAGGATGAGGCAGTGACACACGCTCAGCAGACTACAACCGGCAGTGGTTGAAGTACAAACTGGAGCGTAATCTGCACTCACAAAATGAAAAGCTCACAGACTACAGTGAACACTGAAACACAACTATTCACTATCTGTGAAAAGCTCCTTTGTGTACTTCTATAGTGTTTGCAACCAATGTATTGTATACGGATGGAAGCGCGTCACACTAATAGATTAGATTTTTTCCACTAAAATGGAGCAGCACCAATTAGAGAAAAATGTGAAGGATGAGGCAGTGACACACGCTCAGCAGACTACAACCGGCAGTGGTTGAAGTACAAACTGGAGCGTAATCTGCACTCACAAAATGAAAAGCTCACAGACTACAGTGAACACTGAAACACAACTATTCACTATCTGTGAAAAGCTCCTTTGTGTACTTCTATACTGTTTGCAACCAATGTATTGTATACGGATGGAAGCGCGTCACACTAATAGATTAGATTTTTTTCCACTAAAATGGAGCAGCACCAATTAGAGAAAAATGTGAAGGATGAGGCAGTGACACACGCTCAGCAGACTACAACCGGCAGTGGTTGAAGTACAAACTGGAGCGTAATCTGCACTCACAAAATGAAAAGCTCACAGACTACAGTGAACACTGAAACACAACTATTCACTATCTGTGAAAAGCTCCTTTGTGTACTTCTATAGTATTTGCAACCAATGTATTGTATACGGATGGAAGCGCGTCACACTAATAGATTAGATTTTTTTCCACTAAAATGGAGCAGCACCAATTAGAGAAAAATGTGAAGGATGAGGCAGTGACACACGCTCAGCAGACTACAACCGGCAGTGGTTGAAGTACAAACTGGAGCGTAATCTGCACTCACAAAATGAAAAGCTCACAGACTACAGTGAACACTGAAACACAACTATTCACTATCTGTGAAAAGCTCCTTTGTGTACTTCTATAGTGTTTGCAACCAATTATTGTATACGGATGGAAGCGCGTCACACTAATAGATTAGATTTTTTTCCACTAAAATGGAGCAGCAGCAATTAGAGAAAAATGTGAAGGATGAGGCAGTGACACACGCTCAGCAGACTACAACCGGCAGTGGTTGAAGTACAAACTGGAGCGTAATCTGCACTCACAAAATGAAAAGCTCACAGACTACAGTGAACACTGAAACACAACTATTCACTATCTGTGAAAAGCTCCTTTGTGTACTTCTATAGTGTTTGCAACCAATGTATTGTATACGGATGGAAGCGCGTCACACTAATAGATTAGATTTTTTTCCACTAAAATGGAGCAGCACCAATTAGAGAAAAATGTGAAGGATGAGGCAGTGACACACGCTCAGCAGACTACAACCGGCAGTGGTTGAAGTACAAACTGGACGTAATCTGCACTCACAAAATGAAAAGCTCACAGACTACAGTGAACACTGAAACACAACTATTCACTATCTGTGAAAAGCTCCTTTGTGTACTTCTATAGTGTTTGCAACCAATGTATTGTATACGGATGGAAGCGCGTCACACTAATAGATTAGATTTTTTTCCACTAAAATGGAGCAGCACCAATTAGAGAAAAATGTGAAGGATGAGGCAGTGACACACGCTCAGCAGACTACAACCGGCAGTGGTTGAAGTACAAACTGGAGCGTAATCTGCACTCACAAAATGAAAAGCTCACAGACTACAGTGAACACTGAAACACAACTATTCACTATCTGTGAAAAGCTCCTTTGTGTACTTCTATAGTGTTTGCAACCAATGTATTGTATACGGATGGAAGCGCGTCACACTAATAGATTAGATTTTTTTCCACTAAAATGGAGCAGCACCAATTAGAGAAAAATGTGAAGGATGAGGCAGTGACACACGCTCAGCAGACTACAACCAGCAGTGGTTGAAGAACTAACTGGAGCGTGATCTGCACTCAAAAAATCAAAACCTCACAGACTGCAGTGAACACTGAAACACAACTATTCACTATCTGTGAAAAGCTCCTTTGTGTACTTCTATAGTGTTTGCAACCAATGTATTGTATACGGATGGAAGCACGTCACACTAATAGATTTGATTTTTTTCTAATATAATGGAGCTGCACCAATTCCACTAAATAAAATAAAAAAAAAAGAGTCAGTGACACGTGCAGATGCCTACAAACAGCGGTGGATGCAGAGCAAACTGCAGCGTCACCTGCACTGTCACACACACACCTTGCACAGAGCTGTTAAAACAACACTGGCAAAATGAAGCTTTACACAGCGGTTGGTAAACTAGCCTGCCTCAAGCACAGTAGTACACAAAATCGCAATATCTAACTGTCCCTCAGAGTGAGCAGAGTAGCGTTCTGTCCCTTACTGAGTTCACAGCACAGTGACGCTAAAATGGCGGCGGCGCCTTTTATAGTGCATTCTGACATCATTTCAGCAGCCAATCACAGCCATGCCATTAGTTAAGATGACCGCAGCATTACAGGATGTGCCCACACTTCGTAGGATTCCTCATTGGCTGACTAAAATCACATTGCCTCTCAAAGAATTATGGGAACTTCCGATTCCGGTATACGATATGGAAAAAGTATCGGAATTAAGTATCGGAATTCCGATAACGCGAATATCGGCCGATACCCGATACTTGCGGTATCGGAATGCTCAACACTACTCACCACACATCTAGATAAGTTCCTTGCGGGTCTAGTTTCCAAAATGGGGTCACTTGTGGGGAGTTTCTACTGTTTAGGCACATCAGGGACTCTGCAAACGTAACATGACGCCCGCAGACCATTCCATCAAGTCGGCATTTCAAAATGTCACTACTTCCCTTCCGAGCCCCGAAGTGTGCCCATACAGTAGTTTTCTCCCACATATGGGATATCAGCGTACTCAGGACAAATTGGACAACAACTTTTGAGGTCTAATTTCTCCTGTTACCCTTGGGAAAATAAAAAAATTGGGGACTAAAAGATCATGTTTGTGGAAAAAATATTTTTTTATTTTCATGCCCCGGCGTTATAAACTTCTGCGTAGCCCTTGGGGGTTCAAAGTGCTCACTACACATCTAGATAAGCTCCTTGGGGTCTAGTTTCCAAAATAGGGTCACTTGTGGGGGGTTTCTACTGTTTAGGCACATCAGGGGCTCTGCAAAAGCAACATGACGCCCACAGAACATTCCATCAAGTCTGCATTCCAAAATGGCGCTCCTTCCCTTCTGAGCTCTCCCATGCACCAAAACAGTGTTTCCCCCCCACATATGGGGTACCAGTGTACTCAGGACAAACTGTAAAACAACTTTTGTGGTCCAATTTCTCCTGTTACCCTTGTGAAAATAAAAAATTGCGGGTTAAAAAAATCAGTTTTTGAAGAAAAAAATGATTTTTTATTTTCACGGCTCTGCATTACAAACTTCTGTGAAGCACGTGGGGGTTCAAGGTGCTCACCTCACATCTAGATAAGTTCCTTGAGGGGTCTAGTTTACAAAATGTGGTCACTTGTGGGGTTTTCTACTGTTTAGGCACATCAGGGGCTCTGCCCGCCCGCAGACCATTCCATCAAGTCGGCATTTCAAAGCGTCACTACATCCCTTCTGAGCCCTGACGTGAGCCCAAACAGTGGTTCCCCCCCACATGTGAGGTACTAGCGTACTTAGGACAAATTAGACAACTTTTGGGGTACAATTTCTCCTGTAACCATTGTGAAAATAAAAAATAGTGGGCTAAATAATCATTTTTTGAGAAAAAAAATGATTTTTTATTTTCACGGCTCTGCGTTATAAACTTTTGTGAAGCACCTGGGGTTCAAAGTGCTCACTGTGCATCTACATAAGTTCCTTAGGGGGTCTAGTTTCCAAAATGGGGTCATTTGTGGGGGAGCTCCAAAGTTTAGGCATACAGGGGCTCTCCAAACATGACATGGTGTCCGCTAACGATTGGAGCTAATTTTCCATTCAAAAAGTCAAATGGCGCTCCTTCCCTTCTGAGCCCTGCCGTGCGCCCAAACAGTGGTTTATGACCACATATGTGGTATCGGTGTACTCAGGAGAAATTGCCCAACAAATTTTAGGATCCAATTTATACTGTTGCCCATGTGAAAATGAAAAAACTGAGGCTAAATGAAAATTTTTGTGAAAAAAAAGTACTTTCTTTTTTTAAGGATCAATTTGTGAAGGACCTGGGGTTTCAAAGTGCTCACTATTCATTTAGAAAAGTTCCTTGGGGGGTCTAGTTTCCAAAATGGGGTCATTTGTGGGGGAGCTCCAATGTTTAGGCACACAGGGACTCTCCAAATGCGACATGGCAACCGCTAAATATTCCAGCATATTTTCCATTCAAAAAGTCAAATGGCAATCCTTCCCTTCTGAGCCCTGCCGTGCGCCCAAACAGTGGTTTATGACCACATATGAGGTATCGGTGTACTCAGGAGAAATTGACCAACAAATTTTATGGTCCATTTTATCCTGATTCCCATGCAAAAATGAAAAAATTGATGCTAAAAGAAAAATTTTGTTGGAAAAATTAAAATGTCCATTTTTTTCTTCCACGTTGCTTTAGTTCCTGTGAAGCACCTGAAGGGTTAATAATCTTCTTGAATGTAGTTTTAAGTAGCTTGAGGGGTGCAGTTTTTATAATGGTGTCACTTTTGGGTATTTTCTGCCATATAGACCCCTCAAAGTGACTTCAAATGTGAGGTGGTCCCTAAAAAAATGGTTTTGTAAATTTTGCTGTAAAAATGAGAAATCGCTGGTCAACTTTTAACCCTTATAACTTCCTAACAAAAAAAAATGTTGTTCCCAAAATTGTGCTGATGTAAAGTAGACATGTGGGAAATGTTATTTATTAACTATTTTGTGTCACATAACTCTCTGGTTTAACAGAATAAAAATTCAAAATTTGAAAATTGCGAAATTTTCAACATTTTGGCCAAAGTTCCATTTTTTTCACAAATAAACGCAAAAATTATCGACCTAAATTTACCGCTAACATGGAGCCCAATATGTCAAGAAAAAACAATCTCAGAATCGCTATGATCCGTTGAAGCGTTCCTGAGTTATTACCTCATAAAGGGACACTGGTCAGAATTGCAAAAAATGGCCAGGTCATTTAGGTCAAAATAGGTTGGGTCATGAAGGAGTTAAACCATATATGCTTTTCTGTAGTTTACAAACTTTGTTTGGATTTCTTTCATCTTTGAATCCTGGAGGTTGTTCCATGTAAATGTCTTCTGTTAAATCTCCATTTAAAAAAGCTGTCTTTACATCCAGATTTCTTAGTTCCATCTGTTCCACTGCTGCAACTGTAAGTAAAGTTCTTATTGTAGTGTGTTTGACAACTGGAGCAAATGTTTCATCATAGTCTTGTTCTGGAAGTCGAGTTATGTCTTCCCAAGAGATGGAGTCATACATTTTACTTGTACTTGCCTTGTATGCCTCTTATTGAACGACTTGGTTCTGTGTCTGTTTGTAGTTGTGATTCTTCACTTTCAGTATTTTGTTCTTCATTAATTTCTACTTTTTTCTCATCAGATATTTCTTCAGTTATGTCACTATTGTTTTTCTCATTTTTTGTTTCAACTGAAATCATAATGTCTTCATTTAAATCTTCAATGAATGTCACACTGTTACTCACCGTAACTCTGTTTTGGGATCTACGATTCTATATCCTTTGCAATTTTCACTATATCCAACGAATATTCCTTCCATGGATCTGTTTTGAAGTTTGGAACGTTTTTCTGTTGGAATGAATATAAAAACTTTACATCCAAAAACTTTTAAATGATTGACACTAGGTTTCATACCTTGCCACAGTTCATATGGAGTTTTCTTCAGTTTTCTGGAAAAAAGTCGGTTCTGTAGATATGTAGCTGTCATTGCTGCCTCACCCCAATATTTCTCTGGTAGTTTAGAATCTGTCAGCATACATCTCATCATCTCTTTTAGATTTCCATTTTTCCTTTTTGCTACTCCATTTTGTTCAGGTGTGAATGGAACAGTTTTTTGATGTTCTATTCCATTTTGTCTTAAGTAGTCCTCTATTCTGTGACCTGTAAATTCACCTCCATTATCACTTCTGATGACAATTGGCTTCATTTGAAATTTGTTACTTTATCTTGTTACATAGTCTACAAGTTTATCAAAAACTTCACTTTTGTTCTTAATTAAGTATGTGACTGTGTATCTTGAGTAGTCATCTATAAAAGTCAACATGTATCTATTGCCTCCTGATGTAGTCACTTTCATAGGTCCACATTAGTGTTGAGCGATACTGCTCGATATCTAAAAATATCAGATCGGAATGGTATCGCCGATATCACTAAATATCGGCGATATCCGATTCCGATACCGGAAGTCCCATGTAAGTCTATGGGAACAAAATATCGCAACTAAAAAAAACCTTTATTTCCTTGTAAACACTAAATATACACACATAGAATACATATATATATAATATATATATATATATATAATATACATACATGTCATTGTGACATATATATATATACATATATGTATAGTTTATACACTTCTACATAGTAAAATATCCTCTGATTCAATTGCCGGGTAAAGCCGGCTTCTGTGAAAAGACAGAAGCACCCGACATGAAATGACACTTGGTGTACATAGGGTTAACCATGTCTTTTCATGTCGTTTGCAATCTGATTTGCACAAACAATTACATCAGTCTATGTGTGCAAAATTTCACACCTGTAGGGGTTAATTAAAGGTGTAAATTCATTGTAAAAAAAAACGGACTTTTTTGCTACGAATTTACACCTTTAATTAACAGCTACAGGTGTGAAATTTTCCACACATAGACTGATGTAATTGTTTGTGCAAATCAGATAGCAAAGGACATGAAAAGACATGGTTAACCCTATGTACACCAAGTGTCATTTCATGTCGGGTTCTGCATTTTCACAAAAGCCGTCAATTGAATTAGCGGCTATTATACTATGTAGAAGTGTATGAACTATAAATATATATATATATATATATAAGTCACAAATTCAATGACATGTATATATATATATATATATATATATATATATATAGAAGGTGTAAAATTGTTTAAAAAAAATGCGTGGGCTCCCGCCCTATTTTCGCAACCAAACAGACAAAGCCAGCGAATGAGGGCAGATAATAATAGCCCAGAGAGGGACCATTATTTTTGCCCCCCCCCCCCTGGCTACTAACATCTGCCCCCAGACACCCCAGAAAAGACAAATCTATAATTAGATTCGCCCTTTCTGGCACTTTGCCCGTCTATTCCCATTGCCCTGTACCGGTGGCGAATGGGTTAATATGGGGTTAAAGCCACATTGCAATTGAAAGGTGACCTTAAGCCAGGTTAATAATTGAGAGCTGTCAATTAGACAACTACAATTATTAATCCTATTGCATGAAATAAAAATAAAACACACACACTTTAATTAAAAATCATTTTAATGAAATAAAACACATGTTTTTGACCATCTTTTATTTGACTGCAAAAACCATTTCCTGTAATAAAAATAAAATAAAAAAGCAAAATTATTCTTACCTATCCCATGCACAGTCAGGTCCCACGGTGTAATCCTTCAGAAAGGGTTAATGTTTACTGCAGGGACCGCAGCTAATGCTGCAGCCTCACAGTAAACCCCCAAATGAATGAGTTCCTCTCCTGGCTGACAGGAGAGGAAGTGGAAAGCTTAATTGATTGCTTTCCACTTTCACTTCAGGTCAGCCAGGGACACAATCAGTGACGTCAGAGGGAACTGATTAACAAAAATAGGGGTTCCCTTCGAATAAAAAATGGCGTCGGGTCCCCCCTATTTTTGTTAACCAGCCTGATGAAGCAGACTGCTGAGCAGTGGCGTACCGTGAATGAAGCAGACCAAGCAGCTGCTATGGGGCCCGGACAGGTGAGGGGGCCCTCGACGGTCGGGTAGCTGTGCTGACACAGTACTACCAGGGGGTCGGCGGGGGAGGGGGAGCGCAACTCTTCTATATACTCACCCCTCCTGGTGCGGTCTCTGCAGCCCCTGCTCTTCTCCCACGGTCTCCGACGCCTGTGTTCAGCGGTCAGGTGGTACCGCTCATTACAGTCATGAATACGCACATATTCATGACTTTAATGAGCTGTCCCGCGTGACCGCTGAACACTGGCGGCGGAGACCGTGGGAGAAGAGCAGGGGCTGCACAGACCGCGCCGGCAGAAGGGTGAGTATAAGGGATATTTACCTGTCCCGTTCCACCGTTGCTCGCGTCCTCTTGCTGCAATGTTCAGGTCAGAGGGCGCAATGACGTCGTTAGTGCGCACCGCGCCCTCTGCCTCATCATTCACTGCTGGAGGACCCCGAAGACAGCGGCACTCAGCAGTGGAGAGAGGACAGGTAAATATCTCAGGTGCCGGGGCCCTGAGCGAGCGGTGACATCGGCACCTGGTGTCACCCCCTGCTCAGGACACCGGCACCTGGCCCCCAGCGACGAAAGGTGAGTATGTCTTTTTTTTTTTTTTTTGGTTGCAGCAGCTGCGGCAGCATAAGGGCCTATACTATGGAGCATCTATGGGGGCACAATCTATGGGGGCATAATACATTTTTTTGTTTAATGTGTCCCCTCACTGTGCTGGCACTTTACATTTACAATGGCTGTGGGTTTTTTTTTTTGGGGGGGGCCCATTCAGACTTTTGCTATGGGGCCCCATGATTTCTATGTACGCCCCTGCTGCTGAGGCATGGTATTTAAGGCTGTTAAGGAGCCAAGATCCATGGAACTTGCCAGCAGCGTCGGACTGGAGTACCTTGGGCCCACCAGAGAAAAAATATTCTTGGGGCCCACCATCATACTTCCCAACCTTTGAAGAAGGGAAAGAGGGACAAAGGCTGTGGCACGCTGTGCCTGCTGCAGCAAATTTTAGGCCATGCCACGTTGCATCACAGACTGTCCAGGAGTTGGTGGATGCTTTAGTCCAGGTGTGGGAGGAGATCCCTCAGGAGACCATCCGTCGCGCTCATCAGGAGCATGCCCAGAAGTTGTAGGGAGGTCATACAGCATACCTCCCAAATTTTGAAGACAGGAAAGAGGGTTAAAGGCTGCGGCGCGCATAGCGCGCCGCTGCAAATTTTAAGCCACGCCCCGACCACACCCATTGCACAGCTAATCACACCCATATCCTCGCCCCAACCGTACCCATGCCGATACAGCTGACCCTCCGATGACGGTTGGGGGGCCCACTGCTGGCACCGGGCCCCCCCAACGCCTGTTCAGGCCCCATAGCTTCTGGGCGGCAGAGCAGGAAGATCGATTCGCACTGCTCTGCTGCAGAATGTAACTGTATCGGCGTGCTGTGCACGCCGATACAGTTACTGTAGCGTAGCTCCGGGTGGGCCCCCTCAGAGCGCGGGGCCTGGGGCCACCGCCCCCTCTGCCCCGCGACCTATCCTTTCAAATCAGGGCCCACCACGCAGGAGCTGGGGCCCAACGGAGGTTTCTCCGGTGTCCCGGTGGCTCAGTCCGACCCTGCTTGCCAGCCTGATAATACCAGGCCACAGCAATCTGCTTATCTTTGCTGGTTAACAAAAATAGGGGATCCCCTCGAAAAAAATTGGCGTGGGGTCCCCCTATTTTTGTTAACCAGCCAGATGAAGCAGACCGCTGAGGCCTGGTTTTTCAGGCTGGTAAGGATCCAATATCCATGGACCTTGCCAGCCTGATAATACCAGGCCACAGCAGTCTGCTTATCTTTGCTGATTAACAAAAATAGGGGATCCCCTCTAAAAAAATTGGCGTGGGGTCCCCCTATTTTTGTTAACCAGCCAGATGAAGCAGACCGCTGAGGCCTGGTTTTTCAGGCTGGTAAGGATCCAATATCCATGGACCTTGCAAGCCTGATAATACCAGGCCACAGCAGTCTGCTTAGCTTGGCTGGTTAACAAAAATAGGGGATCCCCTCGAAAAAAAAACGGCGTAGGGGTCCCATTTTTGTTAACCAGCCAAGTAAAATGCAGACTGCTGCGGCCTGGTATTAAAAGACTGTCAAGGCCCATGGATTTTGGCCCTCAACAGCCTGATAATACCAGGCTACAGCAGCCCCACATTTGGCGCATCAAAAGATGTGCCAATTGTGGCACTTCACCCGGCTCTTCCCACTGCCCTGTAGCGGTGGCAAGTGGGGTAATAAGGGGTTAATGTCACCGTTGATTGCACGGTGACAATAAGCCCGGTTAATAATGGAGAGGTGTCAATAAGACACCGATCCATTATTAATCCCAAAGTTATTAAATGTATAAAAAAAAGACAAAGCAAGAAAAAAGTCTTTTAATGAAATAAAAGAGACAACACAGTTTTCATTAATTTTATTATACACTCATTCCTGCGACGCCATCGATCTCCTGTAAAAAAAGAAAAAAAACAAACCAACAGTATACCACCTGTCCGACGCAGTCCATAGTAACGAGTGTCCCACGACGATCCAGCTCTGCTACATCGCAATGACAGCAGCAGAAGCCCCGGCGGTGACGTCATCGGACTGACTGCTTTACGGCCGGGATTACCCAGCAGTCACTGCAGTTATCGCGAGAAACTGCATGTGACCGCCGGGGAAAGATGATGGCGGCCATCAAGCAGTCCAGCCCGTGACCGCCGGAGATCTTCTGCCAGGTAAGTGCCGCTGACTCCTGACAGACCCGACCGACGGACACTGACAGTGACAGTGACAATCCCGATTCCGGTATCCGATAAGACGAAAATATCGGAACTAAGTATCGAAAGGCCGATAGAGCTAATATCGGCCGATACCCGATACTTGCGGTATCGTATCGCTCAACACTAGTCCACATGCGTCAGTACGCACCAAATCAAGTGGTTTTTCGTTTTTCATCTCACTTTCTTTTGGAATAGATATCCTTGTGGCTTTGGATTGTATACAACATTCACATCTTATGGTAATTGAGCAATCTGATATCTTTAAATCTTTTGTCAATTATTTTCTCTGTAGTTCCCTTATACTGTCCAGGTGTCTATGTCCTAGACGTCTATGCCACATGTGAATACAGTTTTTGTGATCATGTGTTCATACCTTCATCTGTTCCTTTGGTTTGTCAAAATGATATAATTATTCATCTGCCTTGACTTTGGTTATCAACTTGTTTCCTGCAATAATTGCACACTCATTGTCTTTGAATTTTACTGTAAGTCCTTTTGCTGTTAAACGTTTCACAGATAATAATCCGCCTTCCAATTTTGGAAAATACAACACATCCTGTACAAGTATCTTTGAATCTTGTCCGAACTTGTTTGAACAATTTAGCATACCTTGTCCAATACCTTCTGTGGTTATTTTGCTTCCATCTGCAAGATAAATGGCTTCTTTCTTATCTAAATCAAGATCAGTAAAGAAATTCTTGTCACTTGTCATATGACTCATTGCTCCTGAATCAATAAACCAACCAACTGATGATTTCTTGTCTGTTATTTTGTATGTGCCATTCCAATTATTCTCACAAATCGGAAATTGTGTTTTTTACTTTCTGTGTATGCTTTTTATGTTGTAATTTTTGTTGTTCTGTTTCCATATGGTACAGTCTTTCTTTAAATGACCTATTTTCTTACATCTGAAGCATTCTCTTGTCTCTTTATTACAGGGTTTTTTAAATTCTGTAGCTTTAAGAGCATTTTCACTGTCCTTTTCAGTAGAAGAATCATTGCTTTGTTCTTTTCTTCTCTGATATTCATCTATGAGTCTTGTTTTCACAAACTCTAATGTAATGTCAGTTTCTGGTCTCGTCTCTAGTGCATTTATTAAAGCAGTATATGAATCTGGTAAACTGCACAACAATATAGCTGCTATATGACTTTCTTTAATGTCTTCATCAATAGATCTTAGCTGTGATATCACTTCCATAATAGAGAATATATGCTTCTGCATGTCACTGTCTGAACTTTATCTCATACTGTAAAGCTTTCTTAATAAAAATAATTTGAGATTTAAGCTGGGTCTCTCATATAGCTTTTGTAATGCTTCCCACATTCCTTTCGCTGTTTCTTCATTTCTTATATGTATTAATTGAGCATCATCCACTAATAAGCTAATGGTGGCTCTCGCTTGTCTATTTTTCTTATCCCATGTCTGATTATCCTGATCAGGTCTGTTTGTAGTGATTACTTCCCATAAATCATCTTTAGACAATAACATCTCTACTTTGAACTTCCATAGCTGATAGTTCTCACCATTCAGTTTAGCTACTGTGAGTTTTAGCTCTGTTATTCATCATCTTTATTTAGACTTACTTGTTTAGAGAGTTGTACTGAAGAATTCTTCTGCATTCACCAGGGTCTTGCTGAGAGTTCCAGTGTCCTGGGTATCTGGTATTCTTGGTGTTTGGGATCTGTGGTGTCTGGATTCTCTGGTTGACTGGGTACGCTGTATCTGGGTGCCTGTGTCTGGGCCCATAACCTGTTGCACAGCTTCTGAATCCACACCTTTGCAGTAGAAAACTTCACAGAGCAGGCTTCATGGGATAACAAGCTTTTACTTCTTACAACATGAGGTAAAAGAATAATGCACAGTCATTTTAGCATTGCATCAGGAAACAGGAACAAAACGAAAGTGAAAGTACAAGTGAGACTATTTCTTATACAATACATTAAACAGAAGGAAACGTTACACAACATCGCCATCTATTGTCAGGTCAGCATAAAGTCCTCCTTTTACTTATAATAAGTCATAATCTGTTGCATATGCCAACAAATATTGGACTGGTAGTGTGGCGAACAGTCTTGTTGAGATCTGAGGTGCTGGTGAAGTGGGATGGCAATCCCTGTAGTAGAGTAATGTTCATTAACCGCACGCTCTTGATAGATGCTTGTCAGGACTTTATTGTACAGATGTAAGGAGATGGTTGGTCCTGTCAGTGGCACCCCCTTTTTCAGCCGTGTGGCCCCCTGTGCATTTCTTATGTACCTAAGTTATGTACCTGTACTGTTCTCAGTGTGTATTATACCTTGCAATGTATTGTATTATATTGTGGATGTTCTCCTTTCAATGCCATAAGAGCTAGGGATAGCAATGGTTAGCAAGGGGCAAAGTCTGCAGTCACAAGAAAGGAGGAAGCTGTTGCTTCCCCAGAACTGCCAGGATCTTTGACCAGTGCAGTGTAGACAGACGGGGCACTGCCAGACCCCCAGATGGAGAGGTCTGTTGCTCTGGGCTAAAGACCACCAAGGACTAAAAAGAACTGCAACACAGGCCTTCTGGACTTTGGAGCTGCCTTCGCAGAAGGGGTCTCAGGCGCCTAGATTCCAGCGGTTGGACGACTGTGATCCTTGGCTGCTGAGGCCGTTGTGGGTACGACTGCAGCAAATGTCAGTGAGAGCATGTAATCCAGCGTTTAAAATTGTCTTATATGTCCATTCTTAATACTCTCTTCAATAAAAAGTTAAATTTTCCCTGTTGGAATACTGCTGCATCTCTTGACTCTTAATTGCCTGGACTGCTGTGGCCCGAGGAGAGAAGGTAACTCTGTTTTGGGGAAAGGCTGAATCCATCCCATAATGCATGTACAAGGGGCCGGGGTGTCTACAGACTGTGTTTAGAGGGTGAGCTCGGTCCAGACTACCACCCCGGTGCTCCTTGTCTTACACAGGTACAGATGCAGCAATAACACAATTTATGAATAAGGAATTTGTGCGTAGATAGAGAAAAATGGTGAGGCGATAAGAGCAAACGTTTTGACCCTCATAGGGTCTTATTCATATAGTTGCTGTTGGCAAGGTTCACTGAACGGCATAAAGGATATTCTGTTTGCAAAGGACACCTGGGTCCAGGGTAGGTGAGGCGCACCTGCGCCTTGGATTGTAGGCTGCAACGACTTTTTTCTCTATCCCTGCAACAGCAACTTATTCATGAATAGTGTAATTGCTGCATCTGTATCTGTACAATAAAGTGCTCACAAGCATCTCTCAAGAGTGAGCGTTGATTGAACATTATAATATTAATATTGAGCAGAATTAATTTCAGCCTATTGGTTTGGCTCGCTACAACATTTACAGTCTTATAAGCAAGTTACTTGGATGGAAAAGTGCAGACAACGAGGAGACAGTGGTACTTAAACAATACTATTTAACCCCTTCACCCCGAGCCTGTTTTCACCTTCATGACTGGACCAAATTTTACAATTCTGACCAGTGTCACTTTATGTGGTAATAACTCTGGAACGCTTCAACAGATCCCACTGATTTTGAGACTGTTTTTTCGTGACATATGGTACTTTATGCTAGTTTTTAAATTTCTTCTATATGATGAAATTATTTGTGAAAAAAATGAACTTTGGTGAAAATTTTGCAATTTTCAAACTTTTAATTTTTATGCCCTTAAATCAGTGAATTATATCACACAAAATAGTCAATAAATAACATTTCCCACATGTCAACTTTACATCAGCACAATTTTTGAAACATAATTTTTTTTTTGTTAGGAAGTTAGAAGAGTTAAAACTTGACCAGCGATTTCTCATTTTCCAACAAAATTAACAAAACCATACTTTTTAGGGACAACATCACATTTGAAGTGACTTTAAAGGGCCCATATGACAGAAAATGCCCAAAATTGACACCTTTCTAAAAACTGCACCCTCAAGGTGCTCAAAACCACATTCAAGAAGTTTATTTACTCTTCAGGTGCATCACAGGAATTTTTGGAATGTGGAAGAAAAAAATAACTTAACCTTTTGTCACAAAAATTTTACTTTAGAGCCAATTTTTTTTAATTTTTCCAAGGGTAATAAAAAAAAAACTGGACTCCAAAATTTGTTGTGCCATTTCTCCTGAGCATGCACTTTGGGCATATGGCAGGGCTTGGAAGGGAAGGAGCGCCATTTGACTTTTTGAATGTAAAATTTGCTGGAATCATTAGCGGACGCCATGTTGCGTTTATAGCGCTCCTGATGTGCCTAAACAGTGTAAACCCCCACAAGTGACATTTTGAAACTAGACCCCTCAGGGAACTTATCTAGATGTATGGTGAGCACCTTGAACCCCAACATGCTTCACAGAAGTTTATAACATTGAGCCGTGAAAATAAAAAATCACATTTTTCCAACAAAAATATTTAGCCCCAATTATTTTATTTTCACAAGGATAGCAGGCGAAAACGACAGCAAAATTTGTTGAGCAATTTCTCTTAAGTATGCAGATATTCCATATGTGGGGTTAAACTACTGTTTAGGCTCACGGCAGGGCTCAGAAAATGAATGACGTTTTGGAACACAGACTTTGATGGAATGGTATGCTGGTGTCATGTCTAGTTTTGAGAGCCCTTGATGTGCCTGAACAGTGGAAAACCCCCACAAGTGACACCATTTTGGAAGCTAGAGCCCTCAAGGAATGTATCTAGATGTGTGGTGAGCACCTTAAATCCCTAGCTGCTTCACAAAAGTTTATAACGTACAGCAGTGAAAACAAAAAAAAAATGTTATTTTAGCCAATTTTTTTTTTATTTTCGCAAGGATAACAAGGGAAAATGTGCCACAAAATTTCTTATGCAATTTCTCCTGAGTACGCTGATACCCAATGTGTGGTCGAAGACTAATTTTGAGGCACAGTACAAAGCTCAGAAGGGAAGAAGCGCCATATAGGAGTTCACATTTTGCTGGCTGGACTGGTTTGAGGGTGCCATGTAACATTGATAGAGCCTCTGTGGTGCTAGAACAGCAGAACTCTCCATAAATGACCACATTTTACAAACTACAACTCTCAATGAATTCATCTAGGGGTGCAGTGATGATATAGACATCATAGGTGGGTCACAGAATTTTTTTTACTATTGAACAATGAAGAAAAAATAATTGTATTTTTACCACCCAGATTTTGTTTTTGCCCCAGATTTTACATTTTCACATGGGGAAATGGGTAAACATGGCACCAAAATTTGTCCCACAATTTCTATTAAATTTAGAAATACCCCATATGTTGCTGTACAGCACTGTTTAGCCATACGGCGAGACTTGTTAGGGATGAATGCTATTGCCAAATAGCGCTCTGTCCCTCCAGAGTCTCGCTATATGGCTAAGCAGTATTGTTATACAGGAGACATCCTGGAGCGCAGAATTTTCAGTTTTTGGACTCCATATACAGGACCCCCAAGTACTAGAAGAGCAGAATCCCCCTGAAGTGACCCCATTTAGGAAATTATATCCTTTTGGGAATTTACCCCTTTGGGAATTTAGGTGTTATGACGATTTTGACTCCATGTGTGTTTTCCAGAAACATACAGTAGTGGATGTTGATGAGTGAGAATTAGGGTTGAGCAAAACAGGTCGATCAATTTCAAAAAACACCGAGCACCAAAATCAGGTTTCGCCGCTTGCAGGTGCCTTTTTTTCACCAATCAGCAAGGACGTACACTGTGGGCAATGAGATGTTGTGTGCAGCGGTGCCGAGCGGGTTTGAGCGGCGCGGGATTCAAATCCCCCATCAAAGCCACGCCGGCACCACTCATTGGTTGAGCCGCCCGACGGCTCAGCCAATGAGCGGCGCTGGATTCAAATCCCCGCCAAAGCGGCACCGCTCATTGGCAGAGCCGGCGGGCGGCTCAGACAATGAGCGGCGCGGGATTCAAATCCCCCACCATTGGCTGAGCGGTGCCGCCCGGTTTTGTGTGTGTGTGTATATGCAGGCTTCGTCCGATGGGACTACAAGTCCCATCCGGCTATGCCTGCTACACTGTCAGTGAGTGACACATTAGCCAATGATGGGACAGTAGTAGTCCCATCATCCGGCTAATGTGTTGAATGTAAAAAAAAAACATACATTACATACACAACATACAGAACATATAACACAGAACATACATATAATATACAGTCATGGCCAAAAGTTTTGAGAATGACACAAATATTAATTTTTACAAAGTCTACTACTTCACTTTTTCTAATGGCAATTTGCATATACTCCAGAATGTTATAAAGAGTGATCAGCTTAACAGCAATTACCATATATACTCGAATATAAGCCGAGATTTTCAGCCCATTTTTTAGGGCTGAAAGTCCCCCTCTCGACTTATATTCGAGTCATATACCAGGGGGTCGGCGGGGGAGGGGGAGCGCAGCTGTCCTATATACTCACCCCTCCGCCGGCGAGGTCTCTGCAGCCCCCCTGCTCTTCTCCCACGGTCCCGGCGCCTGTGTTCAGGACTCAGTGGTACCGCTCATTAAAGTCATGAATATGCACATATTCATGACTTTAATGAGCGGTAACACGTGACCGCTGAACACAGGCGCCGGGACCGTGGGAGAAGAGCAGTGCAGAGACCGTGCCGGCGGAGGGGTAAGTATAAGCGATATTTACCTGTCCCGTTCCACCGATGCGCTGCTGTGTCCTCGGTCCTCTTGCTGCGATGTTCAGGCAGAGGGCGCGATGACGTCATTAGTAAGCGCCGCGCCCTCTGCCTGATCATTCACTGCTGGAGGACCCGGAAGACAGCGGCGAACCCAGTGACAGGTAAATATCACAGGTGCCGGGGCCCTGAGCGAGCGGTGACACCGGCACCTGTCCCCCATAGAGCGCCGGTGTCCCCGCCTGCTCAGGACACCAGCACCTGGCCCCCAGCGACAAGAGGTGAGTATGTCTTTTTTTTTTTTTCGGTTGCAGCAGCAGCAGCAGTGTATGAGGCCTATACTAGGGGGCATCTATGGAGGCATAATACATGGGGCATCTATGGGGGCATAATCTATGGGGGCACAATCTATGGAGCATCAATGGGGGCACAATCTATGGGGGCACAATCTATGGAGCATCTATGGGGGCATAATCTATGGGGGCACAATCTATGGATCATATATGGGGGCACAATCTATGGAGCATCTATGGGGCACAATCTATGGATCATATATGGGGGCACAATCTATGGAGCATCTATGGGGGCACAATCTATGGATCATATATGGGGCACAATCTATGGAGCATCTATGGGGGCACAATCTATGGATCATATATGGGGGCACAATCTATGGAGCACCTATGGGGGCACAATCTATGGAGCACCTATGGTGGCACAATCTATGGAGCACCTATGGGGGCACAATCTATGGATCATATATGGGGGCACAATCTATGGAGCACCTATGGGGGCACAATCTATGGAGCACCTATGGGGGCACAATCTATGGAGCATCTATGGGGGCACAATCTATGGAGCACCTATGGGGGCACAATCTATGGAGCATTTTTGGGGGCACAATCTATGGAGCATCTATGGGGGCATAATACATGGGGCAGCATATAGGGCATAATCTCATTTTCCACCCTAGGCTTATACTCGAGTCAGTAAGTTTTCCCTGTTTTTTGTGGCAAAATTAGGGGGGTCGGCTGATACTCGGGTCGGCTTATACTCGAGTATATACCGTGCTTGCAAAGTCAATATTTGGCTAGAAAATGAACTTTATCCTCCAAAACACATTTCAACATCATTGCAGCCCTGCCTTAAAAGGACCAGCTAACCTCTTTTCAGTGATTGCTCCATTAACACAGGTGTGGGTGTTGATGAGGACATGGCTGGAGATCAATCTGTCATGATTAAGTAAGAATGACACCACTGGACACTTTAAAAGGAGGCTGGTGCTTGGCATCATTGTTTCTCTTCTGTTAACCATGGTTATCTCTAAAGAAACACGTGCAGTCATCATTGCAATGCACAAAATTGGCCTAACAGGGAAGAGTATCGCAGCTAGAAAGATTGCACCTCAGTCAACAATCTATCGCATCATCAAGAACTTCAAGGAGAGAGGTTCCATTGTTGCCAAAAAGGCTTCAGGGCGCCCAAGAAAGACCAGCAAGCGCCAGGACCATCTCTTAAAAGTGATTCAGCTGCGGGATCGGGCTACCAGCAGTGCAGAGCTTGCTCAGGAATGGCAGCAGGCAGGTGTGAGTGCATCTGCACGCACTGTGAGGCGGAGACTCTTGGAGCAAGGCCTGGTCTCAAGGAGGGCAGCAAAGAAGCCACTTCTCTCCAGAAAAAACATAATGGACAGACTGATATTCTGCAAAAGTACAGGCAGTGGACTGCTGAGGACTGGGGTAAAGTTATTTTCTCTGATGAATCCCCTTTTCGATTGTTTGGGACATCAGGAAAACGCCTCATTCGGAGAAGACAAGGTGAGCGCTACCACAAGTCTTGTCTCATGCCAACTGTTAAGCATCCTGAAACCATTCATGTGTGGGGTTGCTTCTCAGCCAAGGGAATCGGCTCTCTCACAGTCTTGCCTAAAAACACAGCCATGAATAAAGAATGGTACCAGAATGTCCTCCAAGAGCAACTTCTCCCAACCCTGCAAGAGCAGTTTGGCGATCAACAATGCCTTTTCCAGCATGATGGAGCACCTTGCCATAAAGCAAAGGTGATAACTAAATGGCTCAGGGAACAAAACATAGAGATTTTGGGTCCATGGCCTGGAAACTCCCCAGATCTTAATCCCACTTGTGATCAATCATCAAGAAACCGGTGGACAAACAAAAACCTAAAAATTCTGACAAAATGAAAGCATTGATTGTGCAAGAATGGACTGCTATCAGTCAGGATTTGGTCCAGAAGTTGATTGAGAGCATGCCAGGGAGAATTGCAGAGGTCCTGAAGAAGAAGGGTCAACACTGCAAATATTGACTTGCTGCATTAACTCATTCTAACTGTCAATAAAAGCTTTTGTTACTCATATGTTTGCAATTATATTTCTGTCTGTGATAAAAACATCTGTCAAACACACACATAAAAACCAGAGGGCAGCAGATCATGTGAAAATATAATATTTGTGTCATTCTCAAAACTTTTGGCCATGACTATACAACACATAACATACAGAATATACATATAACATACAACACATAACATCAGAAAAAGGTCAGGTCCTGTGCACACTTATTTATATATGGTGCTTCTGGGGAAAAAAATGTTTAGTCCTGATGTGATGTACCCCGAGCACTCAAAGAAGTATCACAATGAGAGTTGATAGTCTTTCATTATCATTTATTGATAGAAGTGCGTTTTTTCAAAGGTGCAGTGAACAATGCTCCAGTATCCAATTCATTACATCTTCATAAATTCATCAAAATTGCACATTCGAAAAATATGTTTAAAGATGCTGCTAAGCAAAGTAGAACTCCCCGACGTTTCGGCCTGATTGGCCTTTTTCAAGGGGAAACGTTCTAATAAATGGAAACAAAAAAAGGTCTAGATGCAGAATTACAACGTAAAAATCCAACATAAAAATATATTTTATACTATATGCTCATCTCTGTGAATCCAATCCATAAGTCCTGGCTATATTTCACATTATATCCTGGTTATATTTCACATTATATGGATACATGGAACAAACAACTATTTCATCAATATCGTATTAGAAAGAAAATACATGGTCAAATAGTCACAAGTTCATCGCTACAATAGCATGAATCATACATCTATTTTTTATCCCCAGAAGGGGAAAAAAACTTCAAGCTACTTCTATTCAGGCCTATCAAGAGTTAATGTGCTCAGTGTCTCCCTGTGAACTCCTATTCCCTGTCGATGGCACGGCAAGCGTGAGAAAGTTCTCCTGCTCGCGGTGCCATCAGACAGGTCTTGGGAGTTCGCAGCCAATGAACTCACTTCACCTTTCTGATGTCAGCGCGAACACCGTGGGAAAATTTCATGTACTGTAAGCTGCACACGCACTGTACTAATTGTATATCTCACTGACATCTGTATATCTATCTATTCTATGTGTATAAAAAAGCACTCTGAGAATGCCAAGACATATAGTGTCAAAGGAAATAACTTCCAAATGCATTGTCCCTCAGCAAGATGTACTTACAAAAAATAGTGAAGGTTATTAACTTACAAATTGGCCAATTCATGTGTGCCTGTCAACCAAGGCAAGGTGACACTTTTCTGATGGGTCGTGTCATAACCCTTCCATATCCTACTGTACATGCCACTTTCAGGTTAAAAAGCCTACAATAATAGATATAGGAAAGATGTGTATCTTCGTACCGTGTTAGCCAGTAGATAGAAAAATATTTAGACTTGAGAGTCCTCAGTGGTTGATACCTTTTAATGGCTAACTGAAAAGATGGTAACAAATTGCAAGCTTTCGAGACTACGCAGGTCTCTTCATCAGGCAAAGACTAAAACAAAAGCTGAAGAATCACATATCTATACACAAGAGGACACAGGAATAATGCAATAGGTAAGACAAGTGACGTGAAGCAGAACTGTCATTATGGCAGAGGGATGAACATAAATATGACTAGTTCATAGATAAGGAGTGAAAGTTTTATTACCCTCTGATTGGGGTCTGGCACCGTGTTGTGATGACCCTAAAAGGTCAGGGAAGCAGATTCCTTAATTGTTGTAGAAAGACGTAAAACTCTGGGATATATTCATCCCAGCACTAAGAGTGTCAAAGGTCATCATAAGTTTATATTCCCAGACTTTTTTATCCTTCTCAGATTTGAAGTTAGATGTTAATACAAGTAATTCCATATCCGTCATACTATGACCGGGCATACAAAAGTGTTTTGCCACAGGTAAATCCATTCTCCTTTCTCTTATTGTGTGGCGATGAGAATTCATCCTTGTTCTCAGTTTTTGCCCGGTCTCCCCCACATACAGACCCCCAGTTGGACATTTAGTACATATAATTAGGTACACCACATTAGATGTGATGCAGCTGAAAGTACCTGGGATCTTGTAGTCCTGATGGGAGTTGGGGATCTTTATCCTGTCCGTGGTCATTATAGATGTACAGGTTTTGCATTTCTTTTGTTTGCAAGGAAAGGTACCTGCAGCTGTTGGAGAGGACAGGGAGCTTCTGACAATGATGCTTCTTAGATTTGGGGGCTGCCTAAAACATAGTAGTGGGGGGCCCAAATCTAAGAAGCATCATTGTCATGATTTTTTTTTAGCCAGCTATTTTTTATTTTCCCAAGGGTAACAGGAGAAATTAGATCCCCAAAATTGGTGTGCAATTTGTCCTGAGTACGCTGATACCTCATATGTTGGGTTAAACCACTGTTTGGGCGCACGGCAGGGCTCGGAAGGGACGGAGCGCCATTTGACTTTTTGAACGCCACGTCGTGTTTGGAGACTCCCTGATGTGTCTAAACAGTGGAAACCCCCCACAAGTGACCCCATTTTGGAAACTAGTCCCCTTAAGGAACTTATCTAGATGTGTGGTGAGCACTTTGAACCCCCAAGTGTTTCACAGAAATGTATAAACGCATAGCTGTGAAAATAAAAAATCATTTTTTTCTCAAAAATGATTTTTTTTAGCCAGCTATTTTTTATTTTCCCAAGGGTAACAGGAGAAATTAGATCCCCAAAATTGGTGTGCAATTTGTCCTGAGTACGCTATGTTGGGTTAAACCACTGTTTGGGCGCACGGCAGGGCTCGGAAGGGAGGGAGCGCCATTTGACTTTTTGAACGCCACGTTGTGTTTGGAGACCCCCTGATGTGCCTAAATAGTGGAAACCCCTCAATTCTAGCTCCAACCCTAACCCCAACACACCCCTAACCCTAATCCCAACCCTAATCCCAACCTAAATCCCAACCCTAATTCCAACCCTAATTGTAACCCTAACCTTAATTGTAACCATAACTCTAATTGTAACCCTAACCCTGGAAAAAGTGAATAGCGCCCCCCAGAGGCGCATTTTCTCCGGGATCTCGGCTACCGGGGGTAGCAGAGACCCCAGAGAAAATTGCCCATCCCCCCAGCACAGCGGCGGGCGCACCGAGCATGCGCCCGCCATTTTCTCAATGGCGGCGGCACCGGGGGAGGCAGAAGGGCACGGGGGCCACATGGAGGAGATCGGGGGCCACATGGAACAACATTTTTTTTTGTTGTTGCGGTCGCCGTTATAGGGTTAATAACGGCGATCGCAACATCGGTGTCGGTAAAAACCGACCCTATTCATGTTCTCTGGGGTCTCGGCTACCCCTGGTAGCCGAGACCCCGGAGAAAATGCGCCTCTGGGGGGCGCTATTCACTTTTTCCACAGCGCCGTTAATTAACGGCGCTGTGATTTAAGTACCCTTAATGACCGCCGTTAAAAGGCGTATCGGCGGTCGTTAAGGGGTTAAAGGGCCATTATTAAACAGTGGGTCTCCTATACTGTTATTGCCTATGCATTGAGTGACTGGGCTGACAAAAATTAGGATGCATCCCAATACCCCTTTGACGAGATGTAGAGGAGGGCCTCATGAAAAAGTGTTCCAATTATAAGAAAATGGGTCTCCCATAGTGTTAGCCTATGCATTAAATGCAAGGCATGCCCTGCACCAAAGTAACACGCACCCCAATAAGCCTTAAAACCCATGTACCGGATGGCCACAGAAAAAACAAGTTCACATTATTCTTTTGGTACTGCCATACTGTTAGCCTATGCATTGAATGCAAGGCCTGCCCTGCCACAAAGTCACATGCACCCCAATAAGCCTTTGAACCCAGGTACTGGATGGCCACAGGAAAACCAAGTTCACATTATTCTTTTGGTACTGCAATACTGTTAGCATATGTATTGAATGCAAGGCCTGCCCTGCCACAAAGTCACATGCATCCTAATAAGCCTTTGAACCCAGGTACTGGATGGCCACCTTAAACAAAAGTTCCCATTAATATTTTTTTTTACTACCATAAAGTTTGTCCAAGAAGTGAATGCAAGGCCTGGCCCAAATTTGCACACCCCCCAATCCCCCTTGGAAGAAACGTGGAGGAGGGACTCCTAAAAAAATTTTTTCCCATTACAAAGGAGCGGGTCTCCTATACTTGGAATGGCCATACACTAAGTGTATGAGCTGACAAACATTTTCGCCTGTGGGGTACACATCAACATAGTGTGTAAACTATTTTTTTTACAGGCATCATAAACACCTTGGAAAATAGTAATGTGGTTTCCTACAGTTGCTGCTGGGAAGGTGCAGATTTTTAGCAAAAATATGGTGGACGAGTCGTTGAATGTAGTGATCAGGAAAAGGGGCATGGTGACGGCAGGAATGGGAATGTACAGGATTAATAATAGCGGTGGCTATGGAAGGTATGAGATCCAGGATATAGCCTACAATGATTAGTTGTTTATCCGCCCACCAGCACGATTTACCAGAATGCGTTTCATGCCTGTCTGTAGATCGGAGTAACAGATGCGCGTCTGAAGCTCTGCATAAAAGATGCCCGTTAGAAATATGTTGCCAAAGACGCACGTGTACGTATAAAGGGCAAAGTGCAACATGCTCGTGAGATGCTGAATAATACAAAGCAGATCATTGTTGGAGGTAAACCAAACAAACTGATGGATGCTTGTGAAAAACACATTTTAAAGAGGAGTGCACCAGCCGTACCTATCAACACACCCATGTTACAAGGTTCTTCATCTTCACCCATACATTTTACCCATAATATCCAAATTTCACAGCCGATATATATTTGTTCCAGTGTAACGAACACTGTTAAAGGAATGCCAATAAACGTAGTTAAACACGAACCTGGGAAACAACTGATTTCCTCTTTACAAGATATGGACGATTATGGTATTGATGACGACTTGGAACTTCACCTCAACCCCATCAAGAAGGTGAAGATCGCAGCTGCAAACAATGTGCAACAAAGGACGTGATTGTCTGGAAATTCATTTTCTCTTGGGCAAACTTTACCTCTTACAGAATGATGCATACACAGCTCCCATGTCTACTCAGCATGACACTTTGCCAATTGCCACGTATATTGCACACAAAGGCTCTAACCAACCTGTCACGGACACTCGTCTCAAAGGAAAGCAGTTCATCAATAGGGCCCACTCATAAAGAGTCTGTCTTTAGCTCTTTAGAATGCTCAAAAATAACCATTAATAATTTGCCTCCAAGAGTCACAGAGGAAGATATAGTGGAGCTTTTCTGTGTATGCGGTGCCTTGAAGCGCACATGCTTGTTGAGTTCTGGAGTTGCAGAGGTTGTGTTTGTAAGAAAGGAAGATACAGTTGGTGCCTACAAAAAATACAACAACAGATACCTAGATGGACAACCAATGCAATGAAATATTCCTTTGAATGGTAGTGTGATCACTGATAACATCAGACCAGCCCATACTTCTAAAATTAAGTGACACCCCATCAAAGAAAGGAAGCTTAATGTTGAAGAAACATAAACTCCTCCTCCTCCAGTGTTGATTAAAATCCTACAGCTGAAGTTGATCCAGATACTATCTTAGGCCCCTTTCACATGTCCATGTCTCCAATACGTGTGGTGACAGTTTTTTACACGTACAAGATACACATACACACGTAGACCCATTCAAATCAATGGGTCTATGCAGATGTCAATGTGTTTTCACAGACCGTGTGTCCGTGTACAAAACACGCAGACATGTCCGTTTTCACACGGACCAGAAAAAGTCCCGCACACGTGCACACGGAGAACACACTTTGATGTCCTCCGTGTGCACGGACGGCAGGCGGGGAAGTAGCGCTACTGTAAGCAGCTGTCCCCCTGTGGCTGGTGCTGAAGCCGGCAGTCCCCATTCTCCCTGCTCTGCCTGTGAGCAGAGGAGAACGAAGAGTGTTGTATTAATATACCGCTCATCGTTCTCCTCTGCTCACAAGCAGAGCAGGGAGAATGATAACTGCCAGCTTCAGCACCAGCCGCAGGGGGACAGCGGCTTACACTAGCGATACTTCCCCGGCGGCCGTCCGTGTGTCTGTGTGGTACTGATGCGGCACACTGGTGGCACACGGTTGCCACGCGTGTGCCGCAAGCAGTACACACACAGACACACGGACACACAGACACTGATATCTCTGGTACTGTTTTTTCCGGTTCCGGAAATATCAGGACGTGTCAAAGAGGCCTTAAAAGCACTCTTTAAATATTCAGGGTCATCAGCAATCATTCAACCAACTGCATTTAATATTAAGCTCTGATGACACCTACAAAACTTGGAGACTGTAATAACAGAGGATCACAATTCACATATTGGTCCTGAAATTTTTCTAACCCCAAGGATGATTTTGTATATTAATGACCAGGCCAATTTTTACAATTCTGACCACTATCCATTTATGAGATAATAACTCTGGAACGCTTCCATGGATACCAGTGATTCTGACACTGTTATCTCATGACATATAGTACTTCATGATAGTGGTAAAATTTCTTTGATATGACTTGCATTTATTTGTGAAAAATATGGAAATTTGGCAAAAATTTTGAAAATTTTGCAATTTTCCAACTTTGAATTTTCATGCTCTTAAATCACAGACATATGTCACCTAAAATATTTAATAATTAACATTTCTCACATGTTTACTTTACATCAGCACAATTTTGGACCTAAAATTTTTTTGTTAGGAAGTTATAAGGGTTATAAGTTAAACAGCGATTTCTCATTTTTACACCATTTTTTTTTTGGAACCACATCACATTTGAAGTTACTTTGAGGTGTCTATATGATAGAAAATACTCAAAAGTGACACCATTCTAAAATCTGCACCCCTGTAGGTGCTCAAAACCACATTCAATAAGTTAATTAACCCTTCAGGTGCTTCACAGGAATTTTTGGAATATTTAAAAAAAATGAAAATTTAACCTTTTTTCACAAAAAATTTACTTCAGATCCAATTTATTTTATTTTACCAAGGGTAACAGGAGAAATTGGACCCCAAACGTTGTTGTACAATTAGTCCTGAGTACACTGATACCCTATGTATGCAGGTAAACGATTGGGCGCATGGCAGAGCTCGGAAACGAAGGAGCGCCATTTGACTTTTCAATGCAAAATTGACTGGAATTGATGACACCATGTCGCATTTGGAGAGCCCCTGATGTGCCTAAACAGTGGAAACCCCCCATAACTGACACCATTTAAGAAACTAGACCCCCTAAGGAACTTATCTAGATGTGTGGTGAGCACTTTGAACCCCAAGTGCTTCACAGAAATTTATAATGTAGAGCCGTAAAAAATAAAAAATCATATTTTTTTCACAAAAATGATCTTTCCCCCCAAATTTTTATTTTCCCAAGGGTAACAGGAGAAATTGGACCCCAAAAGTTGTTGTGCATTTTATTTTGAGTATGCTGATACCCCATATGTGGGGGTAAACCACTGTTTGGGCACACAGCTGAGCTCGGAAGGGAAGGAGCACCGTTTGACTTTTTCAATACAGAATTGGCTGGAATTGAGATCAGACGCCATGTCGCATTTGGAGAGCCCCGATGTGCCTAAACACTGAAAACCCCCAATTCTAACTTCAATCCTAACCCCAACACACCCCTAACCCTAATCCCAACCCTAACCCTAACACCCAAGCCTAACCCTAATCCCAACCCTAATCCTAACTTTAGCGCCAACCCTAACCATAGCCCTAACCCTAACCATAATGGGAAAATGGAAATAAATACATTTTTTTATTTTATTATTTTTCCCTAATTAAGGGGGTGATAAAGGGGATTTGATTTACTATTTTAGCTGTTTTTTATAGCAGATTTTTATGCTTGGCAACTGTCACACTTTAAAAGGCACTTTTTATTGCAAAAAATAGTTTTTGCATCACCACATTTTGAGAGCTATAATTTTTCCATATTTTGGCCCTCAGAGTCAAGTGGGGTCTTTTTTTTGCGGGACGAGTTGACGATTTTATTGGTACCATTTTCAGGCACATGACTGTTGTGAATGGACTTGAAATGAGTTCTGAACAGAGGCTCCCTCTTGTGGTTACAAGCAGTACTGGACTGTCCAGTGAAGATTGTGAGGAGTGGGAATCAGGTGTTACTGACTGGTCTTATATAAGGGAGTCGCCTTCCCATCAGGGTTGCCGGTGATCAATTGTTCTGGTCTCACTCCATGATTCCTGTTTCCCTTGTAGCCTGCTGTGTCGTGTCTGCATCTCCTGCTAACAGATAAGACATTTTCTTCTTTTTGTTTTTGTGCTTTATTTTTGCATTTTGTCCTGCACTTCTGTGGGGGCCTTCAGGGTCCCCTCTGGGGGCTTTTGCCCTCTCAGTTTAGTTCAGCCACTGATGTTTGTACTTTTGCTTTTTCCAGTTTCTTCAGTGGCTGCTGTTTTGATTTTGTTACACCAGAGAACTAATTTAGGTGGTAGAGGTCGTGTGATCTCAGGTGTTTTTGAAATTAGTAGAGTTGGTGCTTTGCAGGGTTTTTTGGGATTGCAGTAAGTACCCTTCCTATCCTTTTCTATTTAGTTAGTTTGGGCCCCAACGTTTGTTCATACTATTTTCTGTCTGTGTCAGTATTTCTTCTTGTCTAACAGCCATTACATGTTTGGGGGCTTTCTATGTTCTTTGGGGATCTGCTCCGGGGCAGATAGCTTTCCTATTTCTATCTTTAGGTGTAGTTAGTTTCTCAGGCTGTGACGAGGCGTCTAGGACCAACGTAGGAACGCTCCACGGCTGCCTCT
>JARQOD010000010.1:112733234-112767314 GCA_033576555.1 Oophaga sylvatica | reverse complement strand
AGGATGTTTTTGGAGTTTCCCAAAGAATCAGCTTCACCCCGTGTTTTTCATGAAGTCTTTGGGGGCATTTAACCATCTGGTGTGGGTATTAGAGTCAAGGATTCAATCCGGGCCAAGGTTCTTTGGTGGGGGCCTATTCGCTGTTTATTCAGTGGTCATTGTGTCCAAAGTAGCGGGTGTCCCCTTTACGGGGTTTAAAAGAACCCTTACCCATCCAATCCTCCTTTTCCCCACAAAAAAAATAATCGGCCTCCCTTTTTTTTTTTTTTTTTCCGGCTTTTGTGGTTTTGGGGAAGCATGTGAACTTCCTGTTTTTGGACTCTTGGGGAACCCCCTATCGCTGTGATTCATCCCCAGGGACGGGGTTTTCCAAAAAGGAAAAATACAACAACAACATTTTTAAAAAAAAAAAATCTTGTTGTCACCAAAAAAAAACAGGCAAAGACCTTTGCTCCACGAAATCAGCCCCAGGACAACTACTCACGGTTTCTGGATTTCCCCCACCCCAGAAGCCTGCAGGTTTGAGCCAAATCCTGAAAGCCCCAAAAATGAAACTAAAAATTTTTCCTTTAAAATTTTTTTTTTTTTTTTTTTCTTTGGTGGACTTATTATGTTTCTACAACAAAGGGAAAAAGGTGGAATTCTGTCCCAAAAATAGGACTGACTTGATCCCTCGATGTAAGGGGAACCGACCTGCGACCAACCCGCAAAGTCCCAGCTAGTCGAACGAAGCCTTTTTGTTGCGGGGGGAATCCCTACAAATTGGGACTGGGGGAAAAAGAAACCTCCTAAAGAAAGTGTAGCAGGGAATATAAAACAAAAACAAATACAAAGAGATCCTAAGATCAAGCAAAACTGCAAAGAAAGGCACCTAAGCACCGGCATTAAGAGTAGATAATACAATGAATTCCGCAAAGCCAGAAGGGCGGAGCCAGACTAAATAGGGAAAAAAGGTCTGTGACGAAAACTGAAACAAAACCTAACAAGAGGGTTTCCCTAACAATCGGGGGCCTTCAAAACTGAACATGCACCCATCAAAGTCTGCATTCCAAAATTCAACTTCCTTCCGAGCCCTGCCGTGCTCCCCAAACATATTGCCCCCACAAATGGGGTATCAACATGCTCAGGACAAATTGGACAACAACTTTTGCGGTCCAATTTCCTTGTGAAAAATCAAAAATTGGGGACTAAAAAATCATTTTTGTGGATTTTTTTTTCACACCCAGGCATTATAAACTTTAGTGAAACACTTGGGGGTTCAAAGTGCTCACCACACATCTAGATAGTTCCTTAGGGTGTCTAGTTTCCAAAATGGTGTCATTGTGTGGGGTTTCCACTGTTTAGGCACATAAGTGGCTCTCCAAACGCGACATGGCGTCCAATCTCAATTCCAGACAATTTTGGTTTGAAAAAGTCAATCGGCGCTCCTTCCCTTCCAACCCTGCCTGCGCCCAGACAGTGGTTTTCCCCCCCATAAAATGGGGTATCGGCGTACTCAGGAAAATTGCACAACAACTTTTTTTGTCCATTTTCTCCTTTTACCCTTGTTAAAAATAAAAAAATTGCTTGTAAAATCATTTTTGTTACTAAAAGTTAAATGTTCATTTTTTCCTTCCAAGTTGCTTCAGGTCCTGTGAAGCACATGAAGTTTTAATAAACTTCTTGAATTGGGTTTTGAGTACTTTGAGGGGTGCAGTTTTTAGAATGGTGCACTTTTGGGTATTTTCTGCCTTATAGACCCCTTAAAGTGACATTTTAATGTGAGGTGGTCCCTAAAAAAATGGTTTTGTATAATTTGTTGTAAAAATGAGAAATCGCTGGTCAACTTTTAACCCTTATAACTTCTTAACAAAATAAAATTTTGGTTCAAAAATTGTGCTGATGTAAAAATAGTGGGAAATGTTATTTAGTAAACAAATTTTTTGTGAGAAAATTTTTCTGTTTTAAGGGAATAAAAATTCAAAGTTTGAAAATTGCAAAATTTTCCAAATTTTCGCCATATTTCCATTTTTTTTCATAAATAACCGCAAGTTATATCGAAGAAATTTTATCACTATCATGAAGTACAATATGTCACGAGAAAATATTCTTACAATAATGTCTAAGATTCCGTTGAAGCGTTCCAGAGTTATAGCCTCATAAAGAGACATGGTCAGAATTGTAAAAATTGTCCCTCATAACGTGCAAACCACCCTTGGGGGTTAAGGGGATAAGTACATTAAATAGTAAGAAACTAAAAAATGATAGTGTTAGTCCCCTTAAAAATAGTCTGGGTGAAATGGTGGATGAGGATGAGGAAAAAGCCAATATGCTAAATGACTTTTTTCAACAGTATTTACACAAGAAAATCCCATAACAGATAACATAATCAATGATAAAAAAAAATTCTCCATTAAATGTCACCTGCTTAACCCAGCAAGAAGTACGGCGGAGTCTAAAATTCATTTAAAATTAACAAATCCCCGGGCCCGGATAGAATACACCCCCCGAGTACTGCAGAAAATAAGTACAGTCATAGATAGACCATTATTTTTAATCTTTAAAGATTCCATAATAACAGGGTCTGTACCCCAGGACTGGCATATAGCAAATGTGGGGTTTTTCTGCCTTCATACACGTTTGACAAGGTGTGCAATCTAGAATACAGCATAAAACACTTTCTGTTTTCCAAAAGAAGCAGACTATTCTCTGTAGTCTAACTTGTTTATTGGTGAACAGTATAGTACATGAGATAAAAACTATAAAAATACAAATGACATAGATAAGTACTGGGCAAATGATCACACAGTTAACACTTACAGATACAGGAAAGTATACAGTGTGATGCAAACTTTACATGAAAATACACAGGTTTCTAATCACATCTCCTATGAACTGGCTGCTATACAGTTAATAACATCTCTGTACAACACTGCATTGCAAGAAAAGATATTAATCTTACCAGATATGCTTTACCAGGATAGCAAACTCAAGTTGGGGAGTTACAGGAGGACAAATAAACACGTGTGTCCTATGAATTTCACAGAAGAAAATGGCATCTTCCTCTTCCAGTATACATTGCTTCAATCCCACAATGCAACACTCTGCTGTTAAGCCCCCGTCTCACACAGCGATCTCGCTAGCTGAGTCACTAGTTTTGTGACACAGCAGCGATCTCCCCAGCGATATCGCTGTGTGTGACATTCAGCGACGATCAGCCCCCCTGCCGGGTATCGCTGATCGTTGCTGAATGTCCTGGACATTTTTTTGATCGCTGGTCTCCCGCTGGCAGGCACGCATCGTTGCGTGTGACAGGCGGGAGACCAGCGATCCGCTGGTAACCAAGGTGCACAGAGGGTTTCCAGGCGCGGGGCTGTGCCTGGAAACCCGCTGTGTATCTTGGATACCAGTGCCCTGATGCAGGGAGCTGGTAACCAAGGTACACAGCGGGTTTCCAGGCACCGCGCAGCGCCTTGAAACCCGACATGTACCTTGGTTACCAGCTCCCTGCATCAGGGCGCTGGTATCCAAGGTACACTGCGGGTAACTAAGTGATGTTACCCGCAGTGTGGCTGTGCTGATCGCTGCCCTGAGCTGCCTGTTTGGCAGCTCAGCAGCGATCATGTAGCGATACACCAGCGATCCTGATCGTTGTCGGGATCACTGGTGTATCGCTATGTGAGACACAGGCTATAAATGCTATTAAAGACACAGCTATAAATTCAGCTACCACTAGATTGTGCTATAACAACTAAACCAGCACATAATACAAACATATTGCCCTATAATCATAGGGCATAACACTCCCTGCTTGGCATCAACTGATGCCACTTACAGGCTCTTTTGGCGAAAGCAATAAAACTAGTTCCGCAACTGGTATGAGGAATAGTTTACTCTCCCCAGCCTTCCACATTTTGACCTCGACCTTGCACACCTTCTCTTCCTTGCTTGGGAATACTTTGGTGATGAGGCCTAGTGGCCACTCGTTTCGGTGTGACTGGCTGTCCTTCATGAGCACAATATCACAGGGTTTGATGTTCAGCTTGTCGATCTGCCACTTCTTCCTAGGCTGTGAGGTCCTTGTTGCTGAATTCTCCCAGTGGAGCACTGGGAGTGTTGGTTTTCTGAGTGAGTAACATGGCGGGAGTGAGAATGGTTGGATCTTCAGCGGCACTGGAGAGTGCAGTCAATGGTCTGGCATTTATGATGGCCGAAACTTCTGCCAAGAATGTAGTCAAACCTTTGTGTGTGAGTCTTATGCTACCTTCTTGCAAGAAGATAGAGTCTAAGATTCTATGTGCTATTCCTATCATCCTCTCCCAAGCACTTCCCATGTGAGAAGAGTGTGGTAAATTGAAGGTCCAGGTGCATCCCTGCTCACTCAAGTATCTTTCCACACTGGTAATGTCTAGGCTGGAAGAAATTTGAAGTTCTTTCACTGGTCCTTCAAAATTTGTGCCTCTATGAGAGCGAATGTGTTTCACGGTGCCTCTAATGGCAATGAAACATCGGAGTGCATTTATGGAACTTGAATTGTCCATGGATTCAATTACTTTGATGTGGACCGATCTGATGGACATACAGGTGAACATAACTGCTCAGCATTTTGCGTTGGCTTGGGGTCTTCTAGTGTGCCTTGCAACCACAGACCACGGCCCGAATACATCCAGTCCGACGTTGGTAAAGGGAGGATCCATACTAAGTCTGTCTGATGGGAGATTAGCCATCTTTGGGTTTTGAGTCACACCGCAGAGTTTGCAACAAGTCACACAGTTGAAGATGAGTTTACTCACACATCTCTTTGCTCTGACTATCCATAGTCCAGCAGTTCGTAGATTCCCTTCGGTAAACAATCGGCCTTGATGTTTCACCAAAACATGATGGTGCTGTATGAGCAGAGTAGTAACATGATAATGACCAGGAATTATTACAGGGTGTTTTTCCACAAATTCCACCTTGGCTTCTTGAAGACGACCTCCAATTCTTAATAGCTCGTTTTGGTCAATAATTGGATCAAGCTTTTTCAAGACACTGTCTCTAGAAATGGGTTGACCTTTATTAAGGTTGTCTATTTCTTTGGCGTAACACTCAAGTTGTATGGTATGAATTATCGTGTTCTTGGCATTTTCCAGGTTTGGAGCGGTAAAAGTGTGCTTGCAGTGGCGCCAACCTTTACAAGGCTTCTGACTGGCAGGTTATGTTGACTTGTAAGACTGAGCCACATGAATTAAACAAGCAATGGCATGAACAAGCGAGTTCCAGGTTGAAAACCTGCTGAAATGGTGGGATGTGAGGTAATTGTCTGAAGTCACCGTACAAAGAACGGATATCTGAGGGCGGATTTCTTCTTCTGCATCTGGATCTACCAGTTCAAAGGTGTCTGATTCGTCACTGTAAGGCGTTGAACGGTATAAGAATGCAGGGCCCGTAAACCAAGTTGTGTCCTTAAGGTGCCTTGATTAAACAGATCTAGTTGCGTGGTCTGCAGGATTGTGGTGTGTGGACACATAGCGCCACTGTTTAGGGCAAGTGGACCTCCTGATCCTTAGCACCCTATTGCTGACGTAAACATAAAAGCGTTGAGTTTCGTTGCAAATGTACCCAAGCACTACCTTGCTGTCTGAGTAGAACTCAACGTCCTTGATTTCCAGGTCAATTTCTGTCAAGATAAGTTCAGCTAACTCTACTGCTAGCACAGCCGCACAGAGTTCCAGTCTGGGTATTGTGTGCTCCTGGACTGGCGCTAGTTTTGTCCGGCTCATAACAAGCCTTTCATTGCATTGTTCTTTAATGTCAGTAGTTTTCAGATATGTTACTGCTGCAATTGCTTTGGTTGAGGCAGAAGATACAGAGCCTTTGGTACGGAAGTGTATGGTAGTGCCACATAAAGATTTGACAAGGCTTCTAAAGATTTCTTCCATCTTACCCACAAATTTCTTTTCTCCATGGGTAGCAGATCATCCCATTCAGACATCTCTTGATATCCAGACATCATATCCAGAAATTTAACAAGAGAAGAGCATATAAAGGATTACCTGTGGGAATTGTATGTATGAACGTTATGGGTGTTGCGGGTATCACTTCACAAGTAGCCAGTATAATATGGAGAGATCTCTAACTGGAGAGTCCTTATGGACATTACATTGATATAGAGCCTCACTTGGGCTTACTCTGTGGGAAACCATCATACCTTATTATGATATATGATGGTATTATATATGCAATGTGAATTCTGTGCTGTTGTGTGTAAAACTTCTGGTGTCTTTTGTACACATCTTTTTATTCTAATGTTTGTGGTATTTATTGTATGGTGTTTAAAAAAATATTTTGTAAGTTTTCCTAACACTCCTATGTTTCTCTGGTTTTGATATATGATCTAATATGGAGCTATATGTAGTTACTGAGTGAGTTTTTTCACCGCTACATTGTACACAATATGAATCTGGATATTTTTTTTATTAATCTCTTGGGTGAAGTCTCTCAACATCTTTTTGCCTTGGATAGTTACAGGGGTTACAAATCCTAGAGGATCATACAAGCTGTTTATCACGGACAGGACGCCTCTACTGTGAAAGGTTTTTCTTTGTTGATCTGAAAGGTAAATGCATCTCTCTTCAAATCCCAGAGCAAACTAAGGCTTCGCAGCATGGGAAGGGAGTCTGTGTTTAAATCCAAGTCTTTTAGATCAGTTGAGTAATCCTGAAAGGGAAAAGCTGCCATCATTTTTTGGTTGTTGGAAGCAATTTTGTGCAGCCTCAAATTGGACAAATCGAGCATTTCTTGTGTCCTTTTTAGGAGAGTAAGTGCCGATTCATCTTTGGGTGTGGATTTCAAGCAGTCTTCCACGTAGAAGTCCTTCACCACAATCGATCTAACATCCGACCCGTACTTTGTTTCGCCCTCTCTGGCTGAATGTCTAAGACCATAGATGGCAACAGCCGGGGAAGGGCCGTTCCCGAAGATGTGTGCTTTCATCCGATACTCCACAATGTCTTTGTAGGGGTCATTATTGCGGTACCAGAAAAACCTCAAATAGTTTCTATGTTCTTTTTTGACAAGGAAGCAATGAAACATCTGTTGTATGTCAGAAATGAATGCCAATCTCTGCGGAAGCGAAGAAGTATTCCTAGAAATCTGTTATTGAGGTCTGGGCAAGACAAAAAGACATCGTTTAGCAAGACACCTTCATATCTGGTGCTTGAGTCAAATATACTCTTATCTGACCAGGTTTCTTAGGATGATACACGCCAAAAATGGGTAAATCCCAACATTCTTGGGAATCTTGAAGTACAGGTGCAATTTCTGCATGGCCATTCTGAAATATTCTCTCCATGAAGGCAAGAAGTGCTCTCTCATTTCAGGTGCCTTCTACAGTTTGTGTTTGAGGGACACAAATTGACCGTAGACAAGCTCTCTGTTGTTGGGTAAGCCTTGCCTCTGGGGTTTAAATGGTAAAGGGGCCATCCAACTCTTTGGCTCATCTCTTACCATCTCTTGATCCATGATGTCCAAAAACAGTCTGTCTTCTATGGACATTGCTACCTTCTTGTCTTCTCTTGTTCTGTGGAAAACCGTGCACCCTATGTGATCTTGGTCACCGTCACATGTGTGGTCTTCACAGGAAGGATCAGCTAGCGGACAAGGTAGAGGAGCATTGCGTGGCAACTCTTTTATCAGGAAGCTATTCTTACATGGCTGGAAGAGAGATGGAAGTCCATTTTCAAGAGTATTGATGAGCATACTGCTGTCTGAGGTCGGTTTGTGTGCTCCATCTAAACAGACGTCTTCTACATTGACCCATCCCAGGTCAAGTCTCTGAGCATATGAGGCGTTTTGTGGGCCATTAATCTGTCCTCTAGCTTTATGGACTCGTAGTATGTCTCTTCAGAGGACTAAGACAATCGGAGCTTCTTGATCCGGTTCCGGTATCAGATGGACTTTACGCTTCAGATGAGAATGGTGGGCTGCTACCTCTGGCATAGGTTTCTCAGACCTATTGTCAGGAATCTGGGTGCACTCCAGTATTGATGGCAAGGCTAAGCAGGTTTGACCGTCTATAGACTCTACCTTTAACCCAGTTGCTTTTCTCCCCGCCGTCTCGACAGTACCAGCACATGTTTTCAAGGAGTAAAGAGAACCGGGGCCAGCAATGTTGAATGTGTCAAAGAGAAAGGACTTGGCTAGAGACCTGTTGCTCTGATCATCCAAGATTGCATACAACTTGACTGCCTTATCTCAGTAGCTCGCTGGGTAGACTCTGACAAGGCATATCTTCGAGCAGGATCTTCCTGTTATAAGTTCCTTACAGATCTCTGTACACTGACAAGAGATTACTGGAGTGTCTACGTCGGTGACCATCGGCCTTTCGCCGCACTCTTCTACTTGCGATGATACCCCTGAGGGTGGTCCAGAGTGTAACGCTGTGCTGTGCTCCACGCTACCACATTCCTCGCATTTCACACTGGTTTCACAGTTCTTAGCGAAGTGCGAGGTCGTTGCACAGCATCTGAAACATATCTTGTTTTCTTTAAGGAAACCATTGCGGTCTTCTAGAGACTTTTCCCTGAAGGCTCTGTATTTTAGCAGAGGATGTGTTTTTTTGTGTAGGGTCAGTGTTTGCTGAGATCTTCAGGTTTGTCTTCCTCCGGGGAGGACTTGTTTTCTGCCCACTTATGTGCAGCAAGTTAACTCATAGCGTAGTACCGGTTATTACCACTAGATGTCATTAGTGTTCCCATTCGCCCTGTTTCAGGATTCAGGGACGTTTCCCTTAATTGAGCAATGTGTTCTGGTTAAGAACTGCCCCTTTAGCTTCCCGGGGAAATCTAGTCACGCAGACATATTCTCGCGGGCTTTCTAAAGAGTTCACGTGTGTCTTGCTCTCTGTAAATCATTGCTTCTGTCGAGCGGATTCCGGTGAGCGTTTATCACAGTTATGTGTAGTGCTACGCATCTGTGTTAGTTAGCCATAATTCAGCCCTGTGATAGGTGCATGTACTTCAGCTTGTTGTAATGTATTTGCACTGCATGTTAATTCATCCCTATTCAGTCAATGTAATGCTGGCAGCTTAAGTTGTTTAGATATTGTCTGATAGCATTGCTGCTGTTTCTGTTATCTGCCAGAATTGACATATTATACTGTCTTTTCTCTTATAGTTTTTACCTGATCTGCTGTGAATTCTCTGGATTCTGAGTTGGGACTCCCTCTGGTGGCTGTTGATATTAATGAAGTTGTCTTGACTGACAGAGACCTTTCAGCTGAGGATTCAGCTGCGGACGATTGGCAATCTGGGAGTTATGACTGGGGAGATTTAAGGGAGTTACTTTCCCATGATCCTCAGTCCCTGTTATTTCAGTGGCTGCTGGGTAGCTACCTGTTCACACTAGAGTTCTGATATAGCGGGGAGAGATCGTGTGGTCTCAGTCTTTTTTGGAATCAGAAGGTTTTGCTGGATTGCAGAAAGTATTCTTTTCTGTCCTGTCCTATCTAGACAGTTTTGGGCCCCAGAGTTTGCTTACTCTATTTTCTGCCTGTGTTTGTATTTCATCTTGTCTCACCGCTAATATATGTGTGGGGGCTACCTATTCCTTTGGGGCGCTACTCCGGGGCAGTTAGCTTTCCCCTTTCTATCTTTAGGCTTAGCTAACTCTCTGGCTCTGTCGGTCGAGGCGTCTAGGTCATCGTAGGTACGTCCCACGGCTGCTTCTAGTTGTGCGGTTAGTTTAGGGGTCTGCAATCCATTAGTTACCAACCACTCTTGGTGACTGGCTGCCTTGACTACTTTTGTTACAGTCCTCCTCGGCTACATATCATAACAGAATCATCACCGGCCTAACTGTAATCCTAGGGTACTCGAAGGAAGGAATATTAAAAAAAAAAAAAAAGTTGTCAGAATTTTTTTTTTTCCCTTTTTCTCTGGGGGCCATAGGAGGACTTTTTCTTCAAAGGAAATTAAGCATTTGTCCGATCATGTTGAGCAGCTTGCTGCTGAAGTTCAGAGTATTTCTACCTATCTCACTCGGTTGTCTGCTGCAGAACCTAAGATCCCTATTCCTGATTTATTTTTTGCGATCGGTCTAAATTCATGAACTTTAAGAATAATTATAAATTGTTTTTTTGTATTGAAACCTAATTCCTTAGGGAACTCAGTGCAGCAGGTTAAAATTGTCATATCCCTGTTGCGTGGTGACCCTCAGGATTGGGCGTTTTCACTGACACCTGGAGATCCTGTTTTGGCTAATGTTGATGCGTTTTTTCAGGCTCTGGGCCTATTGTATGATGAACCTAATGTGATTGATCAAGCTGAGAAAACCTTATTGGCATTGAACCAGGGTCAGGAAACAGCAGTTATATTGTCAGAAATTCCGAAAATGGGCAGTTCTTACTAAATGGAACAATGATGCACTCGCGGCTCTTTTTCGGAAAGAGCTGGCAGAGACCGTAAAAGATGTTATGGTGGGATTTCCTGTCCCCTCGGGGCTCAACGATTCTATGTCATTGGCTATTCAAATTGACGGACGCTTGCGTGAACATAAAACTATGCGAGTGGTTGTGTTGCCTTTCGAACGGGCTCCTGAGCCCATACAGTGTGATGGGGTTGTTTCTGGGGCTCAGCGTTGAGAATTTCAGAAGCATAATAAGTTGTGTTTTTATTGTGGAGACGCTTCTCATACTATTTCCATCTGCCCTAAATAGGGAAGACGTTTTTCGCGCTCATTTGTTTTGGGCAATGTACAGTCTAAATTTCTCTGTTACCTTGATCTGCTCCTTGTCCTCATTTTCTGCTCAGGCTTTTGTGGATTCAGGAGCAGCCCGGAACCTGATGGATTTTTATTTTGCCAAACGATGTGGTTTTCCCATGGTACTCCTGCGGACACCTACTCCTTTGCTGGGCATTGTTTCAACCCCTTTGGCAGAGAATAAACCCCAGTTTTGGACCCAGGTGATAATGTGGGTAGCCCCGGACCACCAATAGAATTGTAAATTTTTTGTGTTGCATAATTTGCATGACATTATTGTGCTGGGTTTTTCTTGGTTGCAGACCCATAATCCTGGTTTGGATTGGAAGGTCTGTGTCTGTGGTCAGTTGGGGTTATCAATGTGTTCATGATGACACTCCTGTGTTTTCTACCTCTCCCCAGCCTCAGGAGATCCCCGGCTATTTGGCTGATTATTCTGATGTGTTTAGTGAAAGTAAGTCTGCGTCCTTGCCTCCTCATAGGAGTTATGATTGTGCGATTGAGTTGGTGCCCGGTTGTAAATTTCCCAAGGGTCGGCTCTTCAATTTGTCTGTAACTGAGCATAGTGCTATGCAATCTTATATCAAGGAGTCATTGGATAAGGGTCATAGTAGACCACCCTCTTCACCCTTGGGTGCCGGCTTTTTCTTTGTGGCCAAAAAGGATGGTTCATTGAGACCATGTATTGACTATCGTCTCCTTAATAAGATCACTGTTAATTATCAGTATCCGTTACCCCTGATTTCCGATTTATTCTCCCGAGTGAAAGGTGCTAGTTGGTTTACCAAGCTTGACCTTAGGGGGGCGTATAATCTTATTCGCATTAAGCATGGGGATGAATGGAAGATGGCGTTTAATACCCCTGAGGGGCATTTTGAGTACCTAGTGATGCCTTTTGGGCTCACTAATGCCCCTTCCGTCTTCCAATCTTTCATGAACGATATTTTCCGGGATTTTGTGGATAAGTTTCTGATCGTCTATCTGGACGATATTTTGATTTTTTTATAATGACTGGGATTCTCATGTGGAGCATGTTCGGATGGTGTTCCGTATATTGAGAGAAAATGCTTTGTATGTCAAGGGATCAAAATATCTTTTTGGCGTACATAAGGTTTCGTTTTTGGGATTCATTTTGTCTCCGTCTGCTATTGAAATGGACCCAGTCAAGGTTCAGGCCATTTCTGATTGGGTTCAGCCCACTTCATTGAAGGCTCTTCAGAGATTTTTGGGTTTTGCTATTTTTTACCGTAAATGTATAAGTAATTTTCCTGGTATTGTGAAACCACTTACTGATTTGACCAAAAGGGCTCTGATGTGGTAAATTGGTCTTCAGAGGCAGTTTTGGCTTTTCAGGAGCTTAAGTGGAGATTCACTTCTGCTCCGGTTCTGAGGCAACCTGATGTTTCTCTCCCATTTCAGGTGGAAATAGATGCTTCTGAGATTGGGGCAGGAGCTGTTTTGTCCCAAAGGGATCCTGTAACCTCTTAGATTAACCCTTGTGCCTTCTTCTCCCAAAAGTTTTCCCCAGTTGAACGCAATTATGATGTGGGGAATCGGGAATTATTGGCTATGAAGTGGGCATTCGAAGAGTGGAGACATTGGTTAGAGGGAGCCAAATATCAAGTTGTGGTCCTCACTGACCACAAAAACTTGATCTATCTCGAATCAGCCAAGCGATTGAATCCTAGACAGGCCAGGAGGGCCTTGTTTTTCACGCGTTTTAACTTTGTGGTCTCCTTTCTCCCGGGTACTAAGAATGTTAAGGCGGATGCCCTCTCTAGGAGATTCCTTGTGGATTCTCTTGATGTGACTGAGCCTACGGCCATTCTGAAGGAGGGTGTCATTCTTTCCGCTATCTCACCCGATTTGCGACTGGCCCTGGAGCAATTTCAGGGGGATAAACCTGAACGTTGCCCTGCAGGGAAATTGTATGTCCCAGACCAATGGAGGAAAAAGTTATGTCTGAAGTTCATTGCTCTGCATTGGCTGGTCATTCCAGGTATTTTTGGTACTAGATATTTGGTGAGTCGGTCCTTTTGGTGGCCTACCTTATCTCGTGACATCAGTAACTTTGTGCAGTCCTTTGGGACATGTTCTCGGTCCAAACCTTGCTCTCGCTCTAGTGGATTGTTAATGCCATTGCCTGTGCCCAGGAGGCCATGGACCCATATCTCTATGGATTTTATTTCCGACCTCCCTGTCTCTCAGAGAATGACCATTATCTGGGTGATCTGTGATAGGTTTTCCAAGATGATCCATCTTGTGCCACTGCCGAAGTTGCTATCCTCTTCCGAGTTGGTGCCCTTGTTTTTTCAGCAGGTGGTTCGGTTGCACGGCATTCCAGAGAACATTGTGCCTGACAGAGGAGTTCAGTTTGTTTCCAGATTTTGGAGGACCTTTTGTTCTAAACTGGGAGTTCAGCTGTCTTTCTCCTCTGCGTTTCACCCTCAGACCAATGGGCAGACTGAGAGAACAAACCAGACTTTGGAAACGTATTTGAGATGTTTTGTGTCTGCTGATCAAGATGACTGGGTCTCTTTTTTGAATTTGGCTGAATTTGCTCTAATAATAGTACTAGTTCTGCCACTTTGATGTCCCCTTTTTTCTGCAATTTCGGGTTTCATCCTCAATTTTCTTCAGGGCAGGTGGAGGCTTCTGTCTGTCCGGGTGTTGACTCTATGGTGCAGAGAATGCAGCAGATTTGGGATCAAGTAGTGGATAAGTTGTCTCTCTCTCAGGAGAAGGCCCAAAGGTTTGCCAACCGGCATAGGACTGATGGTCCACGGTTTAAAGTGGGTGACATGGTTTGGTTGTCCTCAAGAAATATCCCTATGAAGGTTGCGTCTCCAAAATTTAAGCCAAGGTTCATTGGACCTTATAAGATCTTGGAAATTCTTAATCCTACTTCCTTCCGTTTGGCTCTTCCAGGGACGTTTAAGATTCACAACGTCTTCCACAAATCTTTATTGAAAAGTGTGAGGAAGAAACAGCCACCATCTCGGATAGGGCCTATACCAGCCTCCATTTTGTCTGTTCACAGAGTCACAGGCTGCTAACTGCACCTGGCCCTAGGGCCTGTGGGCATATTCAATACGACAGGGTTTTGTGTCCACTGTGAATAAAAAGGTCTTTTAGTATGGTAAGTAATTCAGGTCCAATGTTGAATAGCAAGGTCTGTTAGTATGATAATGAGATAAGGCCAAAACAAGACCTCAAAGCTTTAGCCTGAGCCATGGTAGCCTGGGGCCTGGGGCTTCAATTAGATTATACCTGCCAGCTAGACACAGAAAACACATCTATTGTGTCTCCCAGCCATGACGGCTCCGTTCTATGATTCTGAATTATGCGCACATCTTTCTAGGTACAAACTCATAAAAAATATCTGCGTGATCCTGCGGACCTCGGTCATCTGATGTTGCAACTCCCGAGTCAGTGATGGCTCGGGGGTCTGAGAAATAGAGATTGGCACTCCAGAGAGACCCAATCGGGCCAGGTTTGATCTCCACGCGACAGGCAAAACATACTGCATCCGCTGGTACCTCTCGTGTCCTGATCCGATCTTCCTGGAGAAAGTTAACCCCTTTATTAGGTATTGGGAATAAATTCTTCAGGGGGCTAAGGGTGGAGATTATCATCCCACCCTCGGACACCGAGGGTAGGGACCTAGCAGGTTTAAGAACTGTGAGCTATGGGCAGACTGGATCCATTCTCACAGCAGCAAGACAATGAAGAACTAAGGACCAAAGGGACAGATCTGCAAATGGAGCAGAGGTACACGTTTTTGGGAACTGTCCAACAACTAAGATTTTCACCTGTGGATCGCAGAGCTCCCTGCCTCCACATGCAACCTACAACCTGGTAATATTGACCTCTAGCTAATACCTCTAAGCCTTGTACCATTATTGTTGCATTTTACTCTGACTGCAAATCCATTGTAATTCCGTTGTATAGCTTACTGTATATTTCTGTAATTATCTAGTGCGCCCTTAATGCAATTAAACCATAAAATTAATTTTGGGCTGATGCTTTTACTCTGATCACGAATCTTAGAATACCCAGTGGGTAACAGGACACCCTCCCCGGCGGCCATTTGCTCTCGGTGCAGTTCCCTTACTGACCTGAGAGACAAAGGGGGCGCCGGAGAGCTGTGCCTGTGGAGTTACGTCACATTGGTGACGTGGAAGGACGGGGGTTGTCCTTCACAAAAAGGTTTGTTGAGCCAGTGGTTCCTATGGCTGCGCCCCTGAGCCTGTTTTGGTTGAGGGCAATTTGGAGTATGAAGTGGAGAAGATATTGGATTCTCATCTGGCTAGATCGAGACTCCAGTACTTGGTTAAGTGGAAAGGTTATGGTCAGGAGGACAATTCTTGGGTGTTTTTTTCTGACATTCATGTGGAGAGATTGGTTTGCGCCTTTCACCAGGCTCAGCCTGATCGGCCTGGTTGCACAGGTGAGGGTTCGGTGACCCCTCCTCAAGGGGGGTACTGTTGTGAATTCTCTGGATTCTGAGTTGGGGCTCCCTCTGTTGGCTGTTGATATTATTGAAGCTGTCTTGACTAACAGAGACCTTTCAGCTGAGGATTCAGCTGTGGATGATTGGCAATCTGGGAGTCATGACTGGGAAGATTTAAGTGAGTAACTTTCCCATGATCCTCGCCGGTGATTAGTTGTCTCTTCCTGGTCCAGTTTGGAGGTCAACTTGCTGCGGTCTCCTGCAACTTTCAGATAAGCTATTTCTTTCTTGTTTCTGTGGTTTTGTTTTCTTTTGTTTTTCTGCCTTCTGAGTGTGGTCAGCTGGGTCCCCCTGCTGGGGCCTGCGCTGGTCTCTGTTTCCGTTATCGGTTAATTTGTTCAGTCCCTGTTATTTCAGTGGCTGCTGGGTAGCTACCTGTTCACACCAGAGTTCTGATATAGTGAGGAGAGATCGTGTGGTCTCAGTCTTTTTTGGAATCAGAAGTGTTGGAATTTTTCCTAAGGTTTTGCTGGATTGCAGAAAGTATTCTTTTCTGTCCTGTCCTATCTATATATATCATGTCTAGTGTGTGGTGTATCACCATACCTGTGAGACGCCTCTGACTTCGTATAGTCTGTGCAGTACCTTCTCGGTGAAGAAAGTGTCTCTTTATAGAGGGATGGGAGCTGTACCTTCTGCTCAGAACAGTCGCTGTGGTCGACATCTCTCTACTGGACGACTTCTTGTTTGCGGTAGCGAAGTTCGGGGTTGGATCATTGGTAACCGGCGTAGGCTGGTTGATGTGGTGCGTCAGGGCTGTCATTGACGCCGGAATGTTGACGTACACTGTAACGCGCTGCGCTGGATCTTGCTGTTCTAGATCTGGTCTGGGAAAGTTGCTGCATCTCTCACAATCAGGAACCTTCATGGCTTCCAAATACTCTGCTTTAGCAATTGCAGCTGTTGTCACTTTGTCTGCCGCAAGTTTTTCTAGCTCTGCTCGCAAACGTGCAGTTTCCGCTTCTTTCTCTGCCTGCAAACATGCAGTTTCCACTTCTCTCTCTGCTTGCAAACGTGCAGTTTCAGCTTGCATGCGTGCGGCCTCGGCCTCTCTCTTTGCTTGCAAACATGCAGTTTCAGCTTGCAGGCGTGCGGTTTCGGCCTCTCTCCTGCTTGCAAACATGCACTATCTGCATCTTGCTTCGTCTGCCTCAGCTTTAGGTGCATCTCTCTTTCGGCGAAGGAGGATCTTGCTTTGGCTGCTTTGGTTCGGCACAGGCGACAGCAGCGAGCTCTGCTAATGACAACCTGCTGGAGCTTGCTCGTGATCTTGTTTTAAGTGAGGATGTGCTGTTTTGAGACATGGTGTGCTTAGATGTGTTCTGCTGAGTATTTTGGTGGGAAACTGAGTCTATGCGTGGCAGGAATGATGTAGCACTTATTGAAGGGCTGCAGTAACGTTCTACGGCTGTATGGAGGCTGCTGTGATACCCGTATGCGGAGCAGTGTGGGTGTTAGCGGTCCTGTACAGTCTGGTCAACTACAGCCTGCAATCGGCTGTCAGTTTCACTGAAGTCAGCTAATCTGTTCTTATTGGGCCTGGGTTCTTGTTCCCTGCGGCTGTATGACAGCTGCTGTATCTATATATGACTATAACACACCAGCTCGTGCCAGCACTGACCAAGCCACCCTGGACTTTGCAAAGTTCCTTGCCCGCCAAGAACTGGTTAGAAAAAGACTTGTAAAATTCACTGATAAACCTGAGAACTATAGGTCACGCGAGCCTCGTTCCGGAACGCCATTCATAGTCTGGACCTTTCTAGTAGTGAGTAGTTAGATCTCCTAGTAAAGTGGCTCGGAAGTGAGTCGGTTGAGCATGACAAAAGACTAAGAGACATCAATATAAAGCATCCACACACAGGTCTACGTAAAGTGTGGGAAAGACTTGATGAATGCTATGGGACAATAGAAGTCATAGAGAATGCTTTATATAAAAGAATTGATGATTTTACTAAGATAGGACCTAAAGGTTATCAAAAGCTTAGAGAATTGAGTGATTTATTGATAGAGTTACAGGTTGCCCAGGAGGAAAGAGACTTGCCCGGATTGGCATTCTTAAGGTACTGCCACACTAAACGTTCCCGCTAACGATCACGATAACAACGCTATCGTTGGTGTGATCGTTTTAAGGTCGCTAGTAGCGGCCAAACTGGACGATCTCATTAACGACGCATCAGCGGTTAGCGATCTCTTTAACGACTTTGGCGGTCGTTGGGACCTGCCACACTGCATGTACTGTGAAAGATCACGACCTCGACGCGCGTTTCGCTCTATAGCTTCCTCCAAGGGGATGTGCATCGGGGTGTCAGCCGCATCTCAGGTATATATAAACACATATTAGCACTCTGTCCTGTGTCTAGGGATTTGACTATTTAACTCTGAAACTGTCATAACGTTGTTTATAACCTTTATGCATTGCACTTGCACCTTACCTCTCATATGGGCTTATGTGTCAATTGAGACGCATTGAGCACTTGCTTATAATGCCCACTCTATGAGACCCTTTTTGCCTTTGTTTCATGGAACAATATTCTTTCTCTCTATGTGTCACAGTGATTTGTGCAGTAATTAATTATTGATTACTTATCCTGATCTGTATGCGGTTTTTCTGTATTGCTGTCTCTACTTTTAAATACAAAGAAATTATTTTTTTTGATGTATTATTGTTAAAATATTTTTTTCTACAATAAAATTTGAGACTTTTCTATGGCATGATATGCTTCCATTTTCTTTTGGATTTGTTTTTAAAAAGAAGGACGCGTACCAAAAACTGGTGTAGCTCTGCAAGAACCGTTACCCAGATGAACCGGCGGATGAGTCATCGTGAAAAAACGCATTCAGGCCCTCCGCACAGTGTACAAAAAAGAGCTAAATAAAGTAATAAATTCTACCAAATCTGGAGCGGGGGCCGAAGATGTTTATGTCCCCCAACTGTGGTACTTTGATCTGTTCGCTTTCACAAGGGACCAAGAAGTACCCAGACAAGGGACATCCATGTTGGATCTAGACCCGGTGATCCAGCCGGACACCCCTGTCATACATGTAAGTACCTTTGTATTACAACACATTTTAATGTACATGCCAAAGTGGACTTAAATTTAAAAAATATAATTGTGAAATGTAGATAAAATGGCAGAATTAAGCACTTCATGTACTGATAATTTATCTAGCTCAACGGTTGAGGGCTATCCATTTACAAGTGTCGTTTTCACATTTTTGCTGTATACGGGTGTTATAGTGTGAAGATACATTTCTTTGTCTTTACAAGTGTCGTTTTCACATTTTTGCTGTATATGGGTGTTATAGTGTGAAGATTAATTTCTTTGTCTTTGTGATTTACCATTTGTTTTTTGTTCATGCAGGACACAGAAGAGGCTGTCTCCACACCTCCAACTGAAGAAGACAGCATGGCGTTGATCCAAGATGAAGAAATAGTCGAGCCACCATCCTCATCTGTGCGGAGCCGGCTTTCACTTTCAGGAAGGAAAAGGAAGGCTCCTGAATTGGTTGAAATTGCGAAAAAAGTGCTTACGGCAGAAAAAGACCAAACTAAAATAACAGGGTTTGCATACTTCGCTAATGAGAAGCTCCCTACACTGGATCCTGTACAGCGGATTCATGCAGAGAGACTCATGTTTGAGGTACTGACTCAAGCGTCTTTTGGAAACCTGGATAACAGTTATGTCGTCATGCCAAGACCGCAGTACCCGGACTACTCATGGCCGCACAATCCTGTGCCAAACCCAATTGGGATAAATCCTGCAAACCCAAACGTTGGTGCTCCCCCTTATTTTTATACACCGCAGAGGCAACGTGGTAATGGCAACGATCCATCTTACCAGCAGTTGTAGTTTTTAAAATTTTTTACAAAAGTTTTTTTTGTTGTTTATGTTTTTTTTTACATTGTTACCTTTTTAAATAAAAATCTTATTTATCTAATGAATTGTGGTCTTTTATTATTCTTATGTGATGGCAACTATTAAAAATGTGTATTTTTATTACATCTACTTGTCACACACGGGGTCATGGGAGTACCAGCTGTCCTAGGAGTTCCATCATAGGGAAAAAATGAAATGAAAAACATTTCAAAAATTAACATTTCAAAAATTAACAACATTTCTTTTAAAGGCCCCTGGTCACACTAGCGCTAAAACCTTATACTAAAAAATAATACACCACAGCTGCATAGATAAACTAAAAATATATCATATATATTTGTTATTAATATATATTATTTTCATATATATATATTTTTTTTAAATATATATTTTTTTGGGTAACAAAATTAAACAAAAAGAGGAAAATAACAATACAATAAAAAATAAAAATAATAAAACAAAAAATTAAGACTGCACCCCCGTTTGGAGGACAGCCAACAATTAAAAAAAAAAAAAAAACAATTATACAAATAATAATAAAAAAAAAAAAATTAATAAGGGCCCCGGAGTCCAGCCACTGCCCTCTCCAGCATCACCCCGTGGTGATGCAGAGCTCCCATGGCAGTTTGCATCTCTGCCATCGCGCTGTTCAGTGATGCCATTGCGCTGCTCATGGCCGCCATCAGCCGGCGGTGGGACAGCAACAGGTCCTGGGCAGTTGGGATTTCTGTGGAGGTAAAGGTAACAGTTAATAGTGAATTCTGTTGCAACATCAACATGTACATGTTATGTTAATTAACACTTACGGTTTTCGTCAGACGACCCACTGACCGCCCACCCAGAACCTGTTGCTCCGCCGGCTAGGGATACACAGAAAAAAAAAATTATATCACAACAGCCATTACACATAAGACCTAACAAAGTTCTCAAACTTGTCTGAAGCTTATATAATGTGCGTAAATTACCTGATGGGGAGCCTGAAGAGAATCCATTTCCAGTAGAAGGGCTGGATGACCCCAACTGTGGAGGGGGGGTTGCTGCCGGGGAAGGGGTAGACAGGTACGGAGATGATGGAGGTGGAGGGGTAGGTGATGGAGGTGGAGGGGTAGCTGGGGACGGTGGAGCAGCTGGTGCTGGTGATGGTGAAGGTGGTGCTGTAAATGAAAATATCAACAATTCAACATCCCCCATTATATCATTATCATTGTCTTCCCCCATTAATATCATCATCCAGCATTGCCTTCCCGTTATCATTGCCATCCCCATCATCATAGTCCTACCCATCACTGCCTCCCCATCACTCCACCTCACCATCACTGCCCATCCCATCATGGTACTCCCATCACTGCCTGCCCCATCACTGCGGTACTCCCATCACTGCCTGCCCCATCACTGCCGGTACTCCCATCACTGCCTGCCCCATCACTGCGGTACTCCCATCACTGCCTGCCCCATCACTGCCGGTACTCCCATCACTGCCTGCCCATCACTGCCGGTACTCCCATCACTGCCTGCCCCATACTGCCGGTACTCCCATCACTGCCTGGCCCCATCACTGCCGGTACTCCCATCACTGCCTGCCCCATCACTGCTGGTACTCCATCACTGCCTGCCCCATTACTGCCGGTACTCCCATCACTGCCTGCCCCATCACTGCCGGTACTCCCATCACTGCCTGCCCCATCACTGCCGGTACTCCCATCACTGCGGGTGCATTGATATAGTTAGATAACCCACAAAACATAATCTCTCCAGATACCCTCATCAATACTCACTCAGAGGCCTGCGTAGCTGGGCCCGGATGCTGGCGACCCTCTAGCGGGAGCGGTAGCGAAGGTCCGCCAGCTTTTTTCTTATCTGGGCGCCGGTCCGCTGCACGCCAAAGTGCCGCGCCAGGCCCCGCCGGATTCTCTGCAGGACTACCTTTTTGTGGTGCCACAGGTAGCCTGCAGTCATAGCCCCACTTATCAACTTTGGCGATTAAATAAAAGACCTCTCCCTCCGACCACTTTGCCCCGCGCTGTCTCGCCGCCATCTTAACAGGAACGCATTGGGCAACGCCAGCACCATGACGTCACAGAGTGCGCACGTTACGTGCGTCCGCACTCGCGACGCAAAACGATATTACGATCGCAAAGTGACCGCAGCAGCCATGCGTTCAGCCATACACAGATATGAGATGCCGTTGCGATCGCAAGATGATGGTTCCAAGCTAGGCGATCGCAATGGCATCTCATATCTGTGTAGCTGGAGCGCGTGAGAATCGTCACGTTACGATCACAATGGCATCTCATGTCTTTATGGCTGGGGCTCGTGAGAATCTTCATCTTGCAATCACAATGGCTTTGCATATCTGTATAGCTGGAGCTCGTGAGAAGTCACATTGCGATCACAATGGCGTCGCATATCTGTATGGCTGGGGCTCGAGAATCTTCACCTTGCAATCACAATGGCTTTGCATATCTGTATGCATATCTGTATAGCTGGAGCTTGTGAGAATAGTCACATTGCGATCACAATGGCGTCGCATATCTGTATGGCTGGGGCTCGAGAATCTTCACCTTGCGATCACAATGGCGTCGCATATCTGTGAATAGCTGTGATTCCCTGGTGAATGTTGACCTTTACCTCCCAAGAATTTTCAAATATATTTATAACAATTTTTTAATCTTTCATATATGACTAAAATATATTATATATTTAAACTTTATATATGCAGCTGTGGTGTATTATCTGTTATATTTAATTATAATGTTTGAACGCTAGTGAGACCATAGGCCCTTAAAATAATTGTAAATATTTGAAACTTTTTTCTTTATTTTTTTAACAATTAACTCCTATTACTGATGATACTCCCATGACCCCGTGTGTGACAAGTAGATACAATGTAAAACAAAAAATAGACAACAAAAAAGCCTTTGAAAAGATTTTAAAAACTACAGCAGCTGGTAACATGTCTCTTTGCCATCCCCATTACTCCCTCTCCACATCTCACCCATCATTAGCCCTTCTCCCATATTGGTAAAATAATTGAAAAAAAACACGAATGCATTTTTAAAATAAAAATTTTTATTATAAAAAGATTGTTAAAAAAAGGCAAAAGTCAAACATTATCAAAATCAAACTAGACCTGATGCTGCCAACTCACTGCACCAGGCCCATTAAAGTAATGGCAGTACTTGTCTCGGCCGGCCTTCGCATCGTCCTTGCTCCTGCCTTGATTGACAGGTTGAAGGCCTGCAATAGCGGGATCATTGTCACGCCATTCTCCAAGCACCACGTCACCATTGCTGTCCGAGTCCATGAAGCCTGGCGGACTGTAAGTAGCACATCACGTTTTCTTAGAAAATTGTGCAGCACACAACAGGCCAACACCACAGAGTCTATGGATTCCAGCTTCATGTTGATTGGAGTGTGGAAAACCCTGAAGCGGTTGGCCATTATGCCGAAGGCATTCTCAACAACGCGCCGTGCCCTAGACAGTCTGTAATTAAAAATCCACCTTTCCCCTGTCAAAGTCTTTTGTGGGTATGGTTTAACAAGATGCTCATGAAGGGGGAAGGCTTCATTGTACACAAAGTTTAGGTTGGCGGTGGTGTCCATGTTGGTTGGCAAGTTAAGTTTATTATTAAACAACCGTTCACCAAAACTTGTGTGCTCCAAAACGCCACCGTCAGAAACCCTTCCATTAATGCCAACATCAACGTTAATAAACTCATAATTGGCATTAACAAGGGCCATGAGGATCGTGCTGAAGTAGCCCTTGTAATTATGAAAAAAGGATCCGCTGTTGGCTGGTTGCGTGATCCGCACATGTTTGCCATCCAAGGCACCACCACAGTTTGGGAACTGCCAAATCTGTTCAAAATCAGAGGCAATAATTTGCCATTCCGCCACTGATTTGGGAAAAGGCATGTAGCTCCGTAAACTGCGGACGATGGCGTTGCATGTCTCCGGAATTAGTTCTCCAAGCAGCGACCGAGAAATTGCAGCAGAAAATTGCAAATCCTTCATTGAACGCCCGGTTGCCAGAAATCGCAGCGTTACTGCCAAACGTTCCTCTGCTGAAACAGCTGCACGCATCCGGGTATCCTGCCGTTCAATGAGTGGCCTCACAGCTTCCAGTAGGAGCTTGAATGAATCCTCCGACATCCGTAGATAATTCCGGAAATCCTGCGGATTCTTCTCCTGCAACTCCCTCACTAGATGCATGTGGGTGAATCTGGATCTCTGCTCCAGCCATTCTCTGGTCCACATGCGATGCTTTCGCTTGGAGCGCCTCTCTTCCACCCGCGCCTCTTCTTGTCGATCTGCCTCCATTGATAGTGCAACTGCCACAATCACACGCTCCGCGGTGGACAGGTTCATTATGTGCGACCTGTACGGTAAAAAAGAGAAAAGTTAATTACTAATTAATTACTATTAATAAAGTGTTTAAACAAAATAAAATAAAGAATAAAATTAAAAATATATATATAAAAAAAAAAATGTTGTTAACTTTTCAGTTAACCTTTAAAATACAGTTTACAAATGTCTAAAATGGTGGGGGGGTGTAAAAAAAATAAAGCAGACGAAAAAAAAATAAGGTCAAAAAACGTATCAAACAACATCACAAACAATATGTACCTTGAATCCAAATATCCAAATCGAAATGGGGAAGATGAAGTGCTCTAGCGACTCAGACAGGATCGCAAAACCCACCACTGCGCCACAAACAGGATCGCAAAACTCCGACACACGATACTATCCTCGCAACAACGCACAAAGCACCGTTGGAGTCATCCACAAAGTGCTCTGGAAACAATGGATGGGGGCGCAGTTATTATAGCTGAGGTGATGTTGTGGTCACCAATCGGAGCTGAAGGGCATTGAGGAAAGAAAACAAAGTCCCGCCTGCGCCGCTGACTAATGCGTCGTCAACGAGGTCGCACATCGTTCACCAAAGGTGCCAAACACAGCGATTCAGGCTCACCAGCGGGACGCCAATGATCAAAATACGGTCCAGAACTCTAGTGAACGATCAGCGAGATCACAGCAGGGGCCACGTCGTTGCTACATGCCACACACAACGACGTCACTAACGAGATTGCTAAATAGTGACGTATTTTAGCGATCTCGTTAGCGATCTCGTTTAGTGTGGCATACCCTTTAGACACCACTAGAGGTGTTAATCCGATAATTCAAAAACTTCCTAACAACCTACAAGAAAAGTGGGTTACATATGGTTTACGGTATAAACAAAATCATAATGTACCATTCCCTCCTTTCACTGTATTCGTAGAATTTGTCACCCAATAAGATCAGAAATGACCCTAGTTTTGACTTCACTCTGTCATGTTCCACTGGCCCGGTGTCAAACCCAGTAGGACACCAGTGGCAGTCCACAAAACTAACATTGTTTCCACAGGCCATCCTCACAATGCGAGTAAAACCCCTCCATACGAGTACAAGACTCAGGATGTCAGTAAACAGTGTCCTCTACACAAGAAACCACATCCTCTACTAAAATGCAGAGCCTTCAGGGAGAAGTCTTTGGAGGATTGCAAAGGTTTCCTCAAAGAGAACAACATCTGCTTAAAATGTTGTGCCACAACCTCTCACCTCACCAGGAACTGTGAAGCTAACGTGAAATGTGCAGAATGCAGCAGCACTGATCACAATACAGCCTTGCACCCTAGACCACCACCACGAGTGTTGTCACAAGCAGAGGAGCACGATGGGAAGGCGAAGAACACTGATGAAGATACCCCTGTGGTCAGCTCTCAATGTACGGAGATCTGTAAGGGACTCACAGGAGGAAGGTCCTGTTCAAAAATTTGCCTTGTCCGAGTCTACCCTGCAGGCCGCAAGGACAAACCCTCAAGATATATGCAATCCTGGATGACCAAAGTAACAGGTCTTTAGCCAGGTCCATCTTTTTTGACAACTCGAGCATTATAGGCCCTGGTCCTCCCTACTCCCTGAGGACGTGTTTAGGTACAGTTGAGACGGCAGGGAGCAAAGCAACCAGATACAAGGTGGAGTCCATAGATGGTCAAACCTGCCTATCGCTACCAACCATCCTCGAGTGCAACCAGATTCCAACAGCAGGTCAGAGATAGCTTCACCGGAGAATGATGAAACATCACCCCATTCTGACAGCGTAAAGCCCACCCTGATACCTGATTTGGATCAGAAGCCCAAAGCCTACTCCTGGGAAGAGATTATACTATGAGTCCACAAGACTAGAGAATATAAAAACGGCCCCAGAAATGCTCCGTACGCTCAGGGGCTCGACCTTGGAATGGGTCAGCATAGTAGACGTCTGTACTGGGAAGGAGCACACAAGCCGGCCTCATCAACGTATGCTCACCAGCACACTAGAAAATGGACATCCATCTCTCTTCCAGCCATGTTACAATAGTCTGATGTAAAAGGAATTACCAAACAGCACTCCCTTACCGGCCCATTCTCAGTACCTATCAACAAAGACCATGCCTGTGAAGGGGAACAAACCACATGGGATTGTACATCTTCCACAGGACAAAGGAAGACGCCAAGGTAGCGATGTCCATAGAAGATAGGATGTTCCTGGACACATGGATAGACAAATAGTAAAAAGACAAATCGAACAGTTGGGTCGCACCTTTACCATTTCGACCTCAGAGAAGGCGCCTACCCAACAACAGAGAACTGGTCTACAGCTGATTCATCTCCCTCAGCACAAGCTTAAGAAGTCACCTGAGATGAAGGAACACTTCTTTACCTTCATGGGAAGGATATTCCAGAACAACCACCCAGAGAATTGCACCTGCGCTTCGGCCCTCAGAGGAGTGTTGGTACCTGCCCATCTTCGGAATATACCATCCCAAGAAGCCAGGTCAAATAAGAGTGGTATTTGACTCAAGTGCCAAATGTGAAGACGTCTCATTAAAATGATGTCCTACTGTCGGGCCCAGACCTCACAACAGACTTCTAGAAGTACTACTCTTTTTCCGCAGAGATACGGTGGCATTTATGGCTGACATACAACAGTTGTTCCACTGTTTTCTCATCAAAGAGGAGCATAGAAACTACTTGAGGTTCTTCTGGTAACGTGACAATGACCCGGACAAAGACATCACAGAGTACCGGATGAGGGTACACATCTTTGAGAACCGCCCTTCCCCAGCAGTCGCTATATACTGCCTCCGAAATTCTGCCAAAGAAGGCAAAGAAAAGTATGGGTCAGATGTCAGACCTTTCGTAGAAAAGGATTTTCTATGTAGACGACTGTTTGAAGTCCACACCAACAAATGAGGCTGCAATCAGTCTACAAAAAAGGGCTCAAGAAATGCTCGCTCAGTCTAACCTAAGGTTGCACAAGATTTCCTCCAACAGGCGAGAGTTGATGGAAGCATTTCCCTCTCAAGACTATTCCAGCAATCTAAAGGACCTAGACCTAAGCATCGACACTCTTCCCAATGCAGTGGAGTCTTGGATTGCTTTGGGATCTGAAGATGTAAGCCTTCACCTTTGAGATCAGTAATGACGAGAAACCCTTCACACGCAGAGGAGTTCCTTCTTTCGTGAATAGTCTATGCGACCCCTGGGATTCGTAGCTCCAGTTACTGTCCAAGGAAAATGATGCTAAGAGACTTCACCCAAGACACATCTGATTGGGATGATTCACTGCCAGCAGAAAAGATAGACTTGTGGGCAGAGTGGAGGAGTTCTCTCGAGGCCTTGACCGACCTTCGTGTGAAACTACCGTATGCTCCTGTGCCATCCACAGAAGTCAAGACACAAAAACTTTGTATCTTCTGTGACGCATCAGTCAAAGCAATCATAGCAGTAGCATACCTCAAAACCATAGATGTCAACAAACAGAGACACATCAGGTTTGTGATGAGCTGGACTAAACTGGCACCACTTTCCCCGAACAACCGTACTCAGACTGGAGCTCTGCGCTGCTGTCCTCACAGTTTAGTTGGCCGAGCTTATGTCAGGTGTGATGAATCTGGAGACCAAAGAAGCAGAGTTCTACACCGATAGCAAGGTGGTACTGGGATACATCTGCAATGAAACGCAACGCTTCTATGTCTACGTCAGCAACCAGATATTGAGGATAAGAAGTTCTACCTGCCCTAGTCAGTGGCACTATGTACCTACTCACCTCAATCCTGTGGACCATGTGACTAGATCCATTGCTTCAAGTCATCTTAAGGTCACTATATGGTTCACAGGCCCTGCTTCCTTGTACCGTTCGATGTCCCACATCGACAGGCCTGAAACGTTCGAACTAGTGGATCCAGATGCCGATGAAGAGCTCTGTCCTCGAGTGTGTGCTCTGCATACAGGGATTTCAAGTCACTACCTGGAATCTCATCGGTTCAGCAGGTTCTCAACCTGGAAGTCACTTGTTCGAGCCGTTGCTTGTCTACTTCATGTGGCCCAGTCCTACAAGTCAGCATTACCTGCAAGCCAGAGATCTTGTCAAGGTTGGCATCACTGCAAGCATGTTTTTAGTGCCCTCAACCTGAAAAGAGCCAGGGTTACAATATTTGTGTTGTATAAAAGTAAACCTACACCAGAGGAATATAGAACCTCAACAAGGGACAACCCATTCCTGGAGGACAGTGTGCTGAAGAAGCTCACTCAGAAAAGGCCGCTGACAGCACTTTCCAGTGACTCCAGGAGACCCGACATTCCTTACTTCTGTAATGCTACCACACAGAAAACCGTGACCCGAGAGCTCCACTCAGAGAATTCAACGATAAAGACCTCTTACAGGTGACAGTGGAGGCAAGTGCAAAGTGTGTCAATGTCTTTTGGGGACAGATGGAGGAAGCAGTATCTCTCCACTCTGCAAACCAGGACGAAGTGGCAGAAAGACTGCCCAAACATCCAATCTGGCGATATGTACTCGTCAAAGACAGTCAGTCGCATCGAGACGAGTAGCCACTCGGCTAAGTCACCAAGCCTTTTCCAGCAAGAATGGGAAAAGTACGCAAAGTAGAGGTCAGAGTGTGCAAACTTGGGGAATACAAACTGTTTCTCAGGCCAGTTACAGAACTTGTGTTGTTATTTTCCCCAAAGGAACCAAATAGTGGCATCCGTTGATGCCAAGCGGGGAGTTTTCTGCCCACTTGCTACATGACAAAGTGAAATCAAAACTGGGGTCATTTCTAACTCTTGCTTGTTGAGTAACAAAGTCTACGAACACCTTGAACTTGAAAGGGGGAAATGAGACCTTATGAGTCTGTTTGTAATGGGACCTTGACTGATCCACTTCTCTTGTAGGTTGTAAGGGTGTTTTTGAACAATCGAGTTGACACCTTTGGCAGTGTCCAGGAATATAAGCAACAAAAGTAAGATTTCAGTCACCCCAATAAATCCACATGTAGGTCCACAGTGTCCTGAGCATGAATTCACGTCTCTGTCAGACGTCTTTGCAGCATGAAAGTAGAAAGAAGAATCCAGCTTCAAGACATAAAATCCAAAATCTTTAATGAGTTCAATAAAAGTTCAGCCACAAAAACATGCAGAAACCGGTTATACGGGTGAAAAAGTGCCTGTTTCCAAAAAACTGGGCGTGCTTCGAACAACTTAGTGTTCTTAAATTCAGTTACAATGAAGCAGGCATGAGAGTAATTTATAGGAACAGGTGTAAGGCTACTTTCACACTTGCGTTTGTTTGCGCAGCGCATCGTGCGCTATCGGACGCTAGCGCAATGTTCCCCCTATCTTTACATGGCGGGCGCAGGGTCTAACGCTTGCACGCATTCATCTGCGTTTAGCGTGCGCTGCGCATTTTTCAGTTGTGCGTCCATACGCGCTAGACGCTACATGTTGCATTTTTTTCTGCCCAACCGCTGTAAAAAAATGCGTGCGCACGTGTGCACATGCTATGCGCAAAAAATAACATTGCAGTCTATGGGTGCGCTGGCGTGCGCATGGCTTTGCGCTCGTCAGCGCTTTTGCGCGCATGCGATTTTTCATTAAATAATGTCTAAAACTTGTTAAACAACCCTCTACACAAGATACATTGTGAGGAGTGTAGATAAAAAGGTGATAGAGACAGAGATGATAGAGACAGATGATAGAGACAGATGATTGAGACAGATGATAGAGACAGAGATGATAGAGACATGATAGAGACAGAGATGATAGAGGGCAGAGATGATAGAGACAGAGATGATAGAGACAGATGATAGCGACAGAGATGATAGAGACAGAGATGATAGAGACAGATACAGAAACAGAGATGATAGAGACAGATGATAGAGACAGATGATAGAGACAGAGATGATAGAGACAGAGATGATAGAGACAGAGATGATAGAGATAGATGATAGAGACCGAGATGAAGAGACAGATGATAGAGAGAGAGTTGATAGAGATGATAGAGACAGAGATGATAGAGATGATAGAGACAGATGATAGAGACAGAGTTGATAGAAATGTGAAAACGCAGACAACCCATGCGCCGAAAAAACGCAAACGCATGCAAAAACGCTTGAAATGCATACAAACGTTGCATTTTTTTGGTCGTAATGCGCACGTGATGAGACTAATATAGCAGCGTTTATAAGCATTTGCATGCGTTTTTTTAATGCGTTTCATGTACGCACGATGCGCTGCGCAAAAAAACGCAAGTGTGAAAGTAGCCTAAAGCATTAAAAAAAAAAACAAAAAAAAACCACAATGGTCATAGAATATAACACTATAATAAAAGGAATATAAAAACCAATAATGCAAAATCCATTCATATGAATTAATAATGTAGCATAATTTCCTTTTTGAGATTTAGTCCAGATTTAATACGTGTATTCAACATATACAGTAGATCCAAAAGCTTCTGTCTTGTAGCCTTCTTTCCTGTTGCCGCGTCGTGGATTCAGGTTAACCTGTTCTATTGCGAAACACCTGTAAATGAGTGGTCTGTCGGTTATGCACAGTTACAAAATGGTTAGAGACATTTGATATGCCACGAACTGTAGGCTGTGTTTGTAATATCATAAGGTGCTCCCTGATTCTATCTTTAATTTACGTATTGTAAATCCAACATAAATGTAATTGCACACTGAGCAGGCTATGATATATACCACATATTCTGAATTGCAGTTTAATTTTTTTTTTTTTATAGAAAAAGTACGTTCATTTTTACTATCAGAAAAAGTCAGAGTTTTCATGACATGTACACATGTTTTGCAAGGAAAATTACCACATTTAAAAAAAACCTTTTGGTTAGCCAATGTGCCGAATTTGTATTCCTCTGGGCATTATAAAAAACTAGGAGATAAAGCAGTACCTAGAATTGGTGCACGTCTTGCTACTATTTTAATGCCATCTTGAGAATATGATTCAATACATCATCATTTTTGAGTAAATTTAAATTGTGACGAACAATATTGGAAATGGCTTTAAATTGAGAGCTATATGTCAGAGCTAGGACTGGCTGTTTGGGGGAGGAATTGGTTTTTAAATGATTATCCTGTTTGGAATAACCAGATCTTCTCTGGATTTAGTGTCAGCAATTTGGAAGGCTCTATTTATGGTCCAATTAGATAATTTATTTTGCAAAGACATACTTTTATAATGCTTTTTTCCAATTCAAAAAAAGAAACGTCACTGCAATTGCGCTTAGCTCTTATAGTTTCACTAACAGGAATGACTTTGATGGTATGTGATGGTAAGTGATGGATGGAAACTATCAGCATGTAAAATGGTGTTACCTGCAGTTTTTTTTCCGATGGGTACGGCTGGAGATGTAATGAGATGGCATAACAAATAAACATAAAAATTTCCAAAAATTAATAGATTGTGGGTCAAAAGTAAATGTAAATTTTAAATTAAAATAGTTGTTATTAATATAATCAAGAAAATCTGAGATATGAGAAACATCATCATTCCATATTGTAATAAATCATCAATAAATCTGGAGACCATTGTATCAATCTCAAAAAAGGGTTATCAGCTGAAAAAATATAAATTTTCTCCCACCATGACATTACCAAGTTTGCTACAGAGGGGGAAAATTTAGCTCCCATAGAAACTCCCTTCTTTTGAAGAAAATTTTTTTATCAAAAAGAAAATAATTGTGATTTAATAGAAATAACAGAACTGATATAATAAACTCTTTAAATTCAGTCGTATATGTACTATATTTCACCAAATGAAATTGTAGTGCAGTAATGGCTGCTTTATAAGGAATGCATGTGTATAATTGTCGCGGGGTCCTTCTACGGTTAAAACACAATCAACAGAGCAAGAGGAGTGCGAACAATCCCAAGACCTTTATTATAGGCAGAACATAAACAAATCACCACACTGAGGATACAATACAGTCATGGCCAAAAGTTTTGAGAATGACACAAATATTATTATTTTCACATGATCTGCTGCCCTCTGGTTTTTATGTGTGTTTGACAGATGTTTTTATCACAGACAGAAATATAATAATTGCAAACATATGAGTAACAAAAGATTATATTAACAGTTAAATGAGTTAATGCAGCAAGTCAATATTTGCAGTGTTGACCCTTCTTATTCAGGACCTCTGCAGTTCTCCTTGGCATGCTCTCAATCAACTTCTGGACCAAATCCTGACTGATAGCAGTCCATTCTTGCACAATCAATGCTTTCATTTTGTCAGAATTTTTAGGTTTTTGTTTGTCCACCCGTCTTTGATGATTGACCACAAGTTCTCAATGGGATTAAGATCTGGGAGTTTCCAGGCCATGGACCCAAAATCTCTATGTTTTGTTCCACTGAGCATTTAGTTATCACCTTTGCTTTATGGCAAGGTGCTCCATCATGCTGGAAAAGGCATTGTTGATCGCCAAACTGCTCTTGGAGGGTTGGGAGAAGTTGCTCTTGAAGGACATTCTGGTACCATTCTTTATTCATGGCTGTGTTTTTAGGCAAGACTGTGAGAGACCTGATTCCCTTGCTGAGAAGCAACCCCACACATGAATGGTTTCAGGATGCTTAACAGTTGGCATGAGACAAGACTGGTGGTAGCGCTCACCTTGTCATCTCTGAATGAGGCGTTTTCATGATGCCCCAAACAATCAAAAAGGGGATTCATCAGAGAAAATAACTTTACCCCAGTCCTCAGCAGTCCACTGGCTGATACCTTTTTGCAGAATATCAGTCTGTCCATGATGTTTTTTCTGGAGGAGAAGTGCTTCTTTGCTGCCCTCCTTGAGACCAGGCCTTGCTCCAAAGAGTCTCTGCCTCACAGTGGGTGCAGATGCTCTCACACCTGCCTGCTGCCATTCCTGAGCAAGCTCAGCACTGCTGGTACCCGATCCCGCAGCTGAAACACTTTTAAAGGGCGGTCCTGGCGCTTGCTGGTCTTTCTTGGGCGCCCTGAAGGCCTTTTTGGCAACAATGGAACCTCTTCCTTGAAGTTCTTGATGATGCGATAGATTGTTGACTGAGGTGCAATCTCTCTAGCTGCGATACTCTTCCCTGTTAGGCCATTTTTGTGCATTGCAATGATGACTGCACGTGTTTCTTTAGAGATAACCATGGTTAACAGAAGAAAAACAATGATGCCCAAACACCAGCCTCCTTTTTAAAGGTCCAGTGGTGTCATTCTTAAATTAATCATGGACAGATTGATCTCCAGCCATGTCCTCATCAACACCCACACCTGTGTTAATGGAGCAATCACTGAAAAGAGTTAGCTGGTCCTTTTAAGGCAGGGCTGCAATTATGTTAAAATGTGTTTTGGGGGATAAAGTTCATTTTCTAGCCAAATATTGACTTTGCAAGTAATTGCTGTTAAGCTGATCACTCTTTATAACATCTGGAGTATATTCAAATTGCCATTAGAAAAGTGAAGCACTAGACTTTGTAAAAATTAATATTTGTGTCATTCTCAAAACTTTTGGCATGACTGTAGTCCAGAACACGAATGCAGTTCAGTAACAGGATAAATGTCCCATGAATCAGTCCAATAATCCAGACGACAGAGGATAAAACAAAAGAAACCAATCCTTCTTTCTCTATGAAGTGCTGTCTCTCTACAACATCCTCTCCACACAGGAACTGACTTCCACCTCTCTGTTGTCCTCAGACCCCCTCCTTATCTCCCGGGGTAGTCAGACCGGTTTTTATGGCTTTCATCCCACTTCTGACATGGAAAAGGTGACTCAGGGATTAAGGCACTACAGGGGGTGACTCGCTGCATTTGGATAGCTGAGGGGTCATGAATGGACAATCAGGAGATGTCAGCAGGGGTTCATCAAAGGCATAGACACATTCAGGCTGCAGATGGTAAGTAAGCTAACTCAATTATCAGCAAAAGGCTGATAATTGAGACTCTAGACAATATGTGAAATACACAAAATGATATGGGCAACAAGAAACACTATGCAAATCAGTAAAAATACACAAAATGATACCCACAGAACATGTCACCCATCACAACCATGAACAACATCAATTTTAGGCTTGTCGAACTGGGCATCCACTTAATATTTTTAAATGAATGAAGAACATCTTTTGAATCCTTTAAATAACCAGGCACTTTCGTACCAAAGGTTGTAAAATAGTATCAAGCCATTCTCACAGGTCCTCATTAACAGAGCCTATTTCCGACATGATAGGACGCATGGGCGGAGGAAAAATATTCTTGTGTGTTTTAGGCAAAGCATATAATGTTGGAATTGTTTGGATTTTCTATGTAAAGATAATCCAATTGTGTGACTTGGTAAAAAAAACCTTGTGAAAAAACAAAATCAATGATGCGTTTACTTTCAGACAAAAAAAAGCTAATAGGATCTGTTTGAGACAGCATATGTGTCTGAATCAGATAACAACAGGTTAATGGCAGTAAATAATCATGTTCATTTAACACTACCACCGAGCCCCCTTTATCTGACATTTTAATAATTATGTCTTTGCAAGATTTCAAATTAAATAAAGCCTCAGATTCTGCCTTTGACAGGTTACTTTTATAAGAGCTTGTAGAGATATTGCCCGCTAACATGGTATCTC
>JARQOD010000010.1:112536144-112733134 GCA_033576555.1 Oophaga sylvatica | reverse complement strand
CTAGATGGTTTTTATTATTCTATTAGGGGCCCAGTCTCTGACAGGCCTTATCTATGTCTGGGTTTAAACAGATACTTACATAATAAATCTGGCCCAATTTATCTTACAGATCTCCTGGTATATTATTTTATAGATCTATAATATATAATGTACAAGGAGACCTATAGTATAAAAATGTCCAGAATTATCTGTAATAATGATGTACAATCTATTATATATAATGTCCAGGGTGATCTATAATATATAATGCTCGGGTAGTAGATTTATAATAATGTACATCCAGGCAAATCTATGCTATATAATGTCCAGAGGCAGAGATATATTTAGGGTACGTTTCCACATTCAGGAAACGCTGCGGGTTGGACGCTGAGAACAGCCGCAGAGTCCAATCCACAGCGTCCAAATGTTACAGCATAGTGGAGGGGATTTTTATGAAATCCAGCTCCACTATGCGTACAAAGATGCAGGTGGCAGACCTGCGTATATGCACATGCGGCGCGTCTTTCTAGACCACAGCATGTCTATTTATCTCGCGGAGACACTCAGTGTATGCAATATAAATAACACCGTCCTATGTATAGGATGCGGTGATTCCACACGGTTCAATGAACACATGTGGAATCACCATGCGTATAAAAGCCGGCAAAGCTTTGGACGGAGCTGTGTCCTCTCTGCAGCGTTTCCTGAATGTGGAAACATAGCCTTAGGGTATGTGCACACGTTGCAGATTTGTTTGCAGAAGTTTCCGTACATAATACGCATCTCTTGGCAGAAAACGCAGGTGCATATTTGAAGCGGTTTTTACATGCGGATTTGTATGCCTTTTTGTAAGCTAAATAAAGATGTTATTTAGCAAAAAAAAAAAAAACATTTGAGATGTCATTTCTGTCCGCCTCCTCTTTTACATTAGTCCGCTCTCATTCTCCCCAGCGCTCATTCCCCACCCCAGCGCTCATTCCCCCAGCGCTCAACCCCCCCAGTGCTCATTCCCCACCCCAGCGCTCATTCCCCCAGTGCTCAATTCCCCCAGTGCTCATTCCCCACCTCAGCGCTCATTCCCCCAGCGCTCAATCCCCCCCATGGCTCATTCCCCACCTCAGCGCTCATTCCCCTTAGCGCTCATTCCCCACCTCAGCGCTCATTCCCCCTTCAGCGCTCATTCCCCTCCAGCGCTCATTCCCACCTCAGCGCTCATTCTTCCCCCCACTGCCCCAGGGCTCACTCCTCCCCACTGCCCCAGTGCTCATTCCTCCCCCAGCGCTCATTCCCCCTCAGCGCTCATTCCCCACCTCAGCGCTCATTCTCCACCCCTGCGCTCATTCCTACCCCAGTGCTCATTCTCCCCATTGCCCCAGCGCTCATTCCTCCCCAACTGCCCCAGCGCTCACTCCCCCCACTGCCCCAGCGCTCATTCCTCCCCACTGCCCCAGCACTTATTCCTCCCCACTGCCCCAGCGCTCATTCCTCCCCACTGCCCCAGCGCTCATTCCTCCCCACTGCCCCAGCGCTCATTCCTCCCCACTGCCCCAGTGCTTATTCCCCCCCACTGCCCCAGCGCTCAGTCCTTCCCACTGCCCCAGTGCTCACTTCCCTCCACTGACCCAGCGCTCATTCCCCTCAACTGCCCCAGCACTCACTCCCCTCCACTGCCCCAGCGCTCATTCCTCCCCACTGCCCCAGCGCTCATTCCTCCCCACTGCCCCAGTGCTCATTCCCCCCCACTGCCCCAGCGCTCAGTCCTTCCCACTGCCCCAGTGCTCACTTCCCTCCACTGACCCAGCGCTCATTCCCCTCAACTGCCCCAGCGCTCACTCCCCTCCACTGCCCCTGTGCTCATTCCCCTCCACTGCCCCAGTGCTCACTCCTCCCCACTGCCCCAGCACTCACTCCCCCCACTGCCCCAGCGCTCACTTCCCCCCACTGCCCCAGCGCTCACTCCCCCCACTGTCCCAGCACTCATTCCTCCCCACTGCCCCATCGCTCACTCCCCCCACTGCCCCAAAGCTCATTCCTCCCCACTGCCCCAGCACTCACTCTCCTCCACTGCCCCAGCACTCACTCTCCTCCACTGCCCCAGCGCTCACTCCCCCCCACTGCCCCAGCACTCACTCTCCCCCACTGCCCCAGCACTCACTCTCCTCCACTGCCCCAGCGCTCACTCCCCCCCACTGCCCCAGCGCTCACTCCCCCCCACTGCCCCAGCGCTCATTCCTCCCCACTGCCCCAGCGCTCACTCCCCCCACTGCCCCAGCGCTCATTCCTCCCCATTGCCCCAGAACTCACTCTCCTCCACTGCCCCTGCGCTCATTCCCCCCACTGCCCCAGCACTCATTCCTCCCCACTGCTCCAGCGCTCACTCCACCCACTGCCCCAGTGCTCATTCCTCCCCACTGCCCCAGCGCTCTCCCCCCTCCACTGCCCCAGCGCTCATTCCTCCCCACTGCCCCAGCACTCATTCCCCTCCACTGCCCCAGCGCTCATTCCTACCCACTGCCCCAGCGCTCACTCCCCCCACTGCCCCAGCGCTCACTCCCCTCCACTGCCCCAGCGCTCATTCTCCTCCACTGCCCCAGCGCTCACTCCCCTCCACTGCCCCAGCGCTCATTTCTCCCCACTGCCTCAGCGCTCATTCCCCTCCACTGCCCCAGTGCTCACTCCCCCCACTGCCCCAGCGCTCACTCCCCCCACTGCCCCAGCGCTCACTCCCCTCTACTGCCCCAGTGCTCACTCCCCCCACTGCCCCAGTGCTCACTCCCCCCACTGCCCCAGCACTCACTCCCCTCCACTGCCCCAGTGCTCATTCCCTCCACTGCCCCAGCACTAATTCCTCCCCACTGCCCCAGCGCTCACTTCCCTCCACTGCCCCAGCCCTTATTCCCCCCACTGCCCCAGCACTCATTCCCCTCCACTGCCCCAGTGCTCACTCTCCCCACTGCCCCAGCGCTCACTCCCCTCCACTGCCCCAGTGCTCACTCTCCCCCACTGCCCCGGCGCTCAATTCCCCCCACTGCCCCAGCGCTCACTCCTCCATCATTATACTCACCTCCTCCGGCTCCTGCTGCAGCTCTGATGGTCCAGCACCAAAATCTTCTTTCTGAATGAGCGCGCGGCCACACATCACATGGTACCGCTCATTAAGCTCTTGAATATGGACACCACACCTATGAGAGTGGAGTGGCATCCATATTCATGAGCTTAATGAGCGGTACCTACGAGTGACTGCTCGCTCAGTACAGGAAGAAGATATCGGCGCTGGACCATCGGAGTTGCAGTAGGACGAGGTGAGTATAATGATGGGGGGTGAGGGAAGCAAGGGGAGGGCTGACCCCTGGATCGAAAAAAAAAAAAGTCTTGCTCAGGCGCTGCCCCCCGCAGAGTCCCGCCCTAGGCACGTGCCCACGAGTGCCTAGTGGGAAATACGGCCCTGTCTATAGGTACTATGCCTGACTATGTGTGTATCCTTATATGTGCCTCCTTATGTGATGGATTTCTGTATGCATCTGTTTACTTGCTACCAATGTGGATGTGTGTCTCATTAGCACTTAAGGGATCTGCTTATCAGTGATTATGCTTCCATGGGATTATTGCTCCCTGGGTGTTCTTTTAAAAAAAAACTCCAATTGGGAGTGTTTATACATACTTAATTAGGGGTTGGCGGCTCCCCTTTTTTGCTGTTTGAGGACACCCACATTGTATCTTTGACATACATACTTATATATAGGAGTGCACCCTTACATATTTCAATTGATTTATTTAATCTATTTTGCACCTTGTCCCGAAACATTCGGTATATATAGATACGCTTTTTGCACTATATTTTACCTGGGCTGTAACACCTGTTTGTCTGCATCTTGTGCTGTTTTTGTCCGGTATATTGTCTTTTATGTATACTTTTAAATATGATACTTAATAAAATTTGTTACTTTTTAAACTACTCATCTCTTGATAGAGCTTTCTTCAAATCCTTTCGGTGTGTCTTATCTTGTGTATGCTCTATAGTAAACACATGGGTTACATATATAGGTGTCATCTCTAAATTATTAAGATTTTGAGGCCGTCACTTGGCAATTCAGAGCTTCCTTTCCCTCCATAAGTTTTCTATGGGATTAAGGTCTGGAGACTGGCTAGGCCACTCTATGACCTTAATGTTCTTCTATTTGAGTCACTCCTTTGTTGCCTTGGCTGTATGTTTTGGGTCATTGTCTTGCTGGAAGACCCAGCCACGACCCAGTTTTAATGTCCTGGCAGAGGGAAGGAGGTTGTCACTCAGGATTTTACGGTACATGGCTCCATCCATTCCCATTGATTCTATGAAGTAGTCCTGTGCCCATAGCAGAGGAACACCCCCAAAACATAATGTTTCCACCTCCATGCTTGACAGTGGGACGGTTGTTCTTTGGGTCACAGGCATCATTTCACTTATTCCAAACTGGCAAGTTGAGTCAATGCCAAAGAGCTAAATTTTTGTCTCATCTGACCACAGCACCTTCTCCCAATCACTCACAGAATCATCCAGGTGTTCATTGGTAAACTTCAGAAGGACCTGCACATGTGCCTTCTTGAGCAGGGGGACCTTATGGGCACTGCAGGATTTTTAACCTTTACGGCGCAATGTGTTACCTGTGGTTTTCTTGGTGACTGTGGTTCCAGCTGCCTTGAAATCATTAACAAGTTCTCACCGTATAGTTTTAGGCTGATCTCTCACCTTCCTCATGATCAAGGATAGCCCACGAGATGAGATTTTGCATGGTGCCTCAGATCGATGTCGATTGACAGTCATTTTGTATTTCTTCCATTTTCTTATTATTGCACCAACAGTTGTCTACTCACCAAGTGCCTTACGTATGGTTTTAACCAGAAAAATATTCAAAAACATATCCTAAATGTAAAGGGGCTTTAGAATGTAGAAGTCAATATCTCCATCATAATCAAAAGGAAAAAGTAACAGGGTGCTTTATTAGCATATATCACCAAAAGAAGGATAACAAGTATCCAAAAACACTGCTAAAAAAGAGAGATAATAAGATGTAGATAAAATAAGCTAAATTTTATTCACAAAATGCACATTAAAAAAAGAACGTGGATCAAAAATAACCGTGATACATGTAAGGCCTCTTTCACACATACGTTTTGCGCCTGACGGTGCGCTCCGGCCTTTTTTTGTCAAACCACATCCGACAAAATGTAATGCCGGATCCGTTTTTTTTTCCATAGAGTAACATTATTGCCGGATGGCGCCGCATGTCCCTGTGGCGTGTCCGGTTTTTGCCGGATCCGGTGTCTGGTCGCAGTCCGGCATCTGGCAAAAACGTGGCATGTAACGTTTTTTGTATCCGGCGCTTCCGGCTTTTGTTACAATGAAAGTCTATGAACGCCGCAGTGCGGCGGATCCGGCAGAAGCCGGATTCGGTGGCTGGATCCAGTTTTTCAACTGATATACCAGCCACAGCAAACATATAAAAAAGCATGCAGTGGGACACTCAGACATACCATGCACAAGAGATCAAGAGGACCATTACCACAAGAGAGCAAGAGGACCATTACCATTACCAGCCACAGCACCAGCACCAGGTTCCGCAGCACGGCAATGGAGCGCCAGGACAGCAGACGGTAAATATCACATCACCCACCCCAAATTTTACCACGCATCTGTCACCACTGCTGCCTGAGCTACTGCAGTGTGTTTGCACCCTGGTACAGTTTCAAAATCATGTTTTTGCTGTGATGTGGTTGGTTCCCCTGGTACTGTATGAAATGTTTATATTTTTCCACTGATGGGGTGGATCCCCCTGGTACTGTTTCAAATATTCATGTTTTTCAAGTGATAATGTGTATCCCCTGGTACTTTATAATGTGCATTTTTCAAGTTATAATGTGTATCCCCTGTACTATCCTACTGTATAATGTGCATGGTTAAATTGATAATGTGGATCTCCTGGTACTGTTTTTTTTAATTTTTTTGCTGTGATGGGGTTGGTCCTCCTGCTACTGTATGAAATGTGAATGTTTTCCATTCATAATGTGGATCTACTGGTACTGTTTTTTTTTTTGGCTGTGATGGGGTTGGTCCTCCTGCTACTGTATGAAATGTGCATGTTTCCACTGTGTTGAAGTTTATCCCCTGGTAATGGTTATAATGTGCATGTTTTGCAAGTGATGTTGTGTGTCACCATGGTTTCCCTGTGATGAAGTTGTTCCCCCTGGTACTGTATTAAATGTGCATGTTTTAAATTAAAAATGTGGATCTCCTGGTACTGTTTTTTTTTTTTTTTGCCTGTGACGGGGTTGGTCCTCCTGCTACTGTATGAAATGTGCATGTTTTCCATTCATAATGTGGATCTACTGGTACTGTATTTTTTCTTTTTTGGCTGTGATGGGGTTGGTCCTCCTGCTACTGTATGAAATGTGCATGTTTCCACTGTGTTGAAGTTTATCCCCTGGTAAAGTTTATAATGTGCATGTTTTGCAAGTGATGTTGTGCGTCACCATGGTTTCCCTGTGATGAAGTTGTTCCCCCTGGTACTGTATCAAATGTGCATGTTTTAAATTAAAAATGTGGATCTCCTGGTACTGTTTTTTTTTGGCTGTGATGGGGTTGGTCCTCCTGCTACTGTATGAAATGTGCATGTTTTCCATTCATAATGTGGATCTACTGGCACTGTATTTTTTTTTGGGCTGTGATGGGGTTGGTCCTCCTGCTACTGTATGAAATGTGCATGTTTCCACTGTGTTGAAGTTTATCCCTGGTAATGTTTATAATGTGCATGTTTTGCAAGTAATGTTTCTGCGTCACCATGGTTTCCCTGTGATGAAGTTGGTCCCCCTGGTACTGTATCAAATGTGCATGTTTTAAATTAAAAATGTGGATCTCCTGGTACTGTTTTTTTTTTTTTTTGGCTGTGATGGGGTTGGTCCTCCTGCTACTGTATGAAATGTGCATGTTTCCACTGTGTTGAAGTTTATCCCCTGGTAATGTTTATAATGTGCATGTTTTGCAAGTGATGTTGTGCGTCACCATGGTTTCCCTGTGATGAAGTTGGTCCCCCTGGTACTGTATCAAATGTGCATGTTTTAAATTAAAAATGTGGATCTCCTGGTACTGTTTTTTTTTTTTTTGCCTGTGATAGGGTTTGTCCTCCTGCTACTGTATGAAATGTGCATGTTTCCACTGTGTTGAAGTTTATCCCCTGGTAATGTTTATAATGTGCATGTTTTGCAAGTGATGTTGTGCGTCACCATGGTTTCCCTGTGATGAAGTTGGTCCCCCTGGTACTGTATCAAATGTGCATGTTTTAAATTAAAAATGTGGATCTCCTGGTACTGTTTTTTTTTTTTTTGGCTGTGATGGGGTTGGTCCTCCTGCTACTGTATGAAATGTGCATGTTTCCACTGTGTTGAAGTTTATCCCCTGGTAATGTTTATAATGTGCATGTTTTGCAAGTGATGTTGTGCGTCACCATGGTTTCCCTGTGATGAAGTTGGTCCCCCTGGTACTGTATCAAGTTTGCATTTTTTTCAGTGATAGGGTGGGTACCCCTTACTGTTTATGGGTCCAATAAATGACGGGATGTTGTGTTCCGTACACCATAAAGCTCACTCCTGTCCATGTTTGACTTTTATTTTTTCAAACAGGGTCAATGAATACATATATTCACAGTCCCTTTTTGTCTGTTTATTCCACAGCAGAAGATTTGAAAGAGAGGAGGCGACAGCAGCAGCAAGGGGGGTTGACATCCTCGAAGCCAGGAGGACAGCCAGCAGAAAGTAAATCTGACATTCAGCATTTCCAAAAATATTTAATCTTTTTTTTTACTCTTTCAGCCAGGGACAAGGAATAAACATATATTCACTGTCCCTTTTTGTGTCCTTACTCAACAGCAGAAGACGTCAACGAGAGGCGGCGGCGGCAGCAGCAGCAGAAAGGGTAGAGGAGGATAGATGGGCAGACAGGACTGGCAGCAGAAAGTAACTATGACATCTCTCATTTCGCTAAAAATTAAATGTTTGTTTTTCTTTCAGCCAGGGCCAAGGAATAGTATATTCACTGTCCCTTTTTGTGTCCTTATTCAACAGCAGAAGACGTCAAAGACAGGCGGCGGCAGCAGCAGCAAGCCGAGAGGAGGATAGACGGGCCGAGAGGACAGCCAGCAGAAAGTAAATATGACATCCCCCATTTCCCTAAAAATTCAATGTTTGTTTTTCTCTTTCAGCCACGGCCATGGAATATACATATATTCACTGGCCCTTTTTGTGTCTTTCTTCCACAGCAGAGACCGTCAAACAGCTGCAGCAGCTGCTGCAATGGCGGCTTTAGCGGAGGAAGCGGCAGCAGCTCCTCCCTCAGAGTCAGTGGAGCTGCAGGGTGATCGGGACACATCTTCTTCTGGGAGCCCTCCTTCCCATCGTCAGCAATTGGCGGTAAAAATATCTTAATTTTTTTTTTCTACACAATCCATCTGTGGGATATACGATACGATAACGATACGATACACTTTATTGATCCCGGGGGGAAATTACAGTATTACAGCAGCAATACAAACAGCAGTACATAAAATATTAGGAGACAAATCTTGCACAGGTGTACCAACATTACATAATAAATAAATGTGTGTAGTTCAGGTGTATATAAGACAATGTTAATTGACATTAGTACACCAGCCATCAGTCATTATTTTCTGCCACCCTTAGGAAATTATTATATATCCCCATAGCAGTAGGTACAAATGATTTCCTGAATTTCTCCTTCTTGCACCTTAGTAGGATTAGACGGCTGCTGAATGTGCTCTTCTGATTCAAGAACAGCTCGTATAGTGGGTGTGTATTATTGTTCATTATAGCCCTACACTTCTTCTGAATTCTATCCTCCAATACCTCCTCAAAAGAGTCAAGATGGAGGCCAACAGCTGTGCTTGCCTTCTTGATAAGTTTGTTGAGTTTATTAGCGTCAGCTACTCGCACACTACTGCCCCAGCAAATGATAGCAAAAAAGATGGCGCTTGCTACAACGGACTGGTAGAACATCTCCAGCATTTTACTGCACACATTGAACGACCTGAGCTTCCGCAGAAAGTACAGTCTGCTCATTCCCTTCTTGTAAACCTTTTCTGTATGACACCTCCAATCGAGTTTACTGTCAAGGTGAACCCCCAAATATTTGTAGCTCTCAACAATCTCAACCTCCTGGCCAGCAATGGTGATCGGTAAGTAATCCTCCTTTTTCCTTCTATAACTCACCACCATCTCCTTGGTTTTCTTTATATTTAGTTCTAGACAGTTAGTCTGACACCAATCCACAAAGTCAGAAACCACCCTTCTATATTCCTCCTCCCCCCGGCCCCCCACAATGCCCCCTACAATCACGGAGTCATCTGAGAATTTTTGGAGGTGATATATATATGTATTGATTGTCTTTTTTTAATAACAGGAAGATGACGAGGAGCTCCCAGAGGAAGAAGGACGGGGTGGAGAGATACCCGGAGTGGGCTCACAATTCGTAAGTATCCTGCATCAATTGCATAAACACAACATCACACTACACACAACACATAGAAAACGATTTAGTACATACTTGACACAGCGGCCAACACATGCCTATATCCTAATTTTTTTTTTTTTTTTAGTCTATCGGATCTGGGAGCCAAGAAAGGGGTCCTCACAGCGCCTCCCAGAGTCGTCGTCGGGAGACTGTCGGCGGTTCCCAACGTGTAAGTTTTATTTTTTTTTTTGGATTCCAATGTAATTTTTTTTTTTCCCAATTATTTTTCTTTGTTGGGGTGCATTTTTAAATTTTAAATTTTAGCTTTGATTTTAATTTTTTTACTGTTTACCTTTTTTGGTAAGATTTAATATATTTTTTATACATTTTTTTTAAAAAAAATTAAATATCTATATTTTTTTTCTTAATTTGATTTTGTGTAACATGTATCCTTTTTTCATTTTCACATGCTAATGTGTATGGTAATGTTTTTTTTTTCTATTTTAATTTCACAGGCTTCATAGCGTGCTCCTGATTCGGACGGTGAGGAGGGTATCGATGTCGACCTCCTCATTGATCTGGTCAGAGAAAGGGAGCCGCTGTGGAAAATGGGGGACCGCCGGCATTCTGATCAAGTTGTGACCCGACGGCTCTGGGAGGAAGTGGCATCGGCAATGGTGGACCGCTGGGAGGACCTCGATGTTAGGTCCCAGACTAAACACCGTAAGTATAGTTCATGTTGCTGACTGTAAAGCTGTGTTTCCCAAACTTCAGTCCTCGTGTCCCCCACGGTTCATGTTTTCAGGATTTCCTTTTGTGCAACACTATGGAAATACTGAAAACATGACCTCTGGGGGACATGAGGAATGAAGTTTGGGAAACACTGATGTTGTATAGTAACCAATGTGGGCTTTCTCGTTTCAGGGGAGAGAATTGTGAAGCGGTGGCGGTCTGTGAGGCATTGCTTTAAGAAGGAGTTCAATAAGGAGATGCGGGCCCCGAGTGGTTCTTCATGACGCCAGAGCAAGTACAAGTGCGCACGAGCCCTGGCATTCCTGTGGGAAACTATGGTCACCAGAAGGTAAATATTACCATAAAATGTTAACATCTATCCAATGTTTTTTTGCAGCCAGGGCAATTCCACATCTGTATATTTATTGTATGTTTTTTCTTTCTTCCACAGCACGGTGACCAGCACTCGGGCGCCCGCAGAGTTGGCGCCTTCTAGGGCGATCCCTCAGGAGACCGACACCGAGGGACACTTTGACCGCCCCGGTACATCTGCACCTTCCCACACATTTGATCCCGCAGTCCCCTCCACCAGCGCTGCAGCATCGTGGCCGCCTGCATTACATGCAGCTGCTGGTGAGGATATAGCATTCCCTTTACCCCACCCTTCTGACCCTGCCACCTCTAGTACAGCTGCGGGTACTGGGCGGCAGCGTCAGAGGGGTCAAAAAAGAAACTATGCGCCCGAGTTCTTGCATTTGAATGCATCTTTCCAGAACTGTCTTAAAGTATTAGCTGAACAACTTGCCGCAGGCATTAATCAGATAACCTCCGCAGTTTTGGAGGTAAAGACACTTCTGCAAACCATGCAGTCGGAAGCAAGAGCATCACCTAATCACAGCTTTTTTAGGTCTGTGGCGGAGCACATAGATACGCTATCTCTTGACCAGCAGATGTATGTAATGCATACGTGCCACACTGCTGTAGTGCAGGCTATCTCCCATCCTCCTCCATCCACCCCAGTCGTTCCTCCACCTCCCCCCCTCCAGCCGCCGTCCCTCCTCCCCCTCCTATTCAATACCAGCCACCTCACCAGCTCCATCAACCTCCCCAATTACAACAACCTCCCCAGTACCACCCACCTCCCCAACTTCAGTCACCTCCCCAGTACCAGCAACCTTCCCACTACCAGCCACCTACCCCGTACCACACTCCTAGTTCTTACAGATCTCCTTCCCCCTTCCAATTCCCTACCATGTCACCTGCTCCTCCTGCCCAACCCTCCATTCCACCACCCACCTGTTCTGCCTTGTCTTCCCATTCTTTTAGTCTTTCCACCCCTTCACCTCTTCCTGTTCCTTCCACACCACCATCCCTGTCGTCCCTCCACACTCCCACGGTCGAAGTGTCCCGCAGCCCCTCCAGCACTATTTCCACCCCACACTACACCCAACTGTAATGTTTTTTGTTGTTTGGTTTTCTTCAAAAAAAAATGTTGAAAAAAAGTTTTGAATAAAGAAATTATCTTTAAAATATAAATTTTGAAAAAGATTTTACCAAAAATATATTAAAAAATAATATTTTAAATAAATTTTTCATTGGTTTACCATTGTTGTCTGTCATTTCTTTATAGGATGTTAAGTTAAAAATGTAGTAAAACAGGTAAATCTATTTGGGTACACAAATACAATTAGTAAAAAACACCTAACTTTGGCTAAAAGGTTCATAAATGTACCTTTTTGCCAAAGTTGTGTCCCGGGTTGTGTAGTATGCAAAGTATATTACCTTTTTCCAAAAATTGTGTACTTTGTTAGGTTATCCCCTACAAGGTACACTTTTTTTGACAAAAGGTGAAATACTTTTGGTAAAAAAAACCCAGTCAGGGACACAACTATGGCAAAAAGGTTACAGACAGTAGAAAACACACAAGAAGGTAGACAAGTTTGCTTTTAAAGGTTTATTGTGGGTACAGAAAGTTTTAAAAGAACAAATCAATTTATCACACTCTTTCATTCTGCCAGTCAACTCTACCTTCTGGTGACACAAAGTACTGGGCAAAATGGTCCCTCATTCTTGAAATCGCCACTGTACTGCGAGTGGTAATGTTGTTGTAGTCGTGCAAAGTTGTTTTTTGATTGTGGTCCTCCATAGAAATCGTTTCCTTGGTGATGACAAAATTATGTAGGACCACGCACGCTTTAACAACATCATCCACAGTCTCTGTCTTCAAGTTTATCGCAGTCAAAAGGACACACCATTTGGCTGTCATAATCCCAAACGCACACTCCACCATCCGTCTGGCTCTTGTGAGGCGGTAGTTAAATATTCGCTTTGTATGTGTTAATCCTCTGCTGGCGTACGGCTTCAAGAGGTGTTCGGACAGCTGGAATGCCTCATCACCTACACACACGAATGGCATCGGTGGGCCTGAGGTTTGAGGCAGTGGCCTAGGGGGTGGAAATTGAAAAGTGTTTCTGTACAGTTTCCTCCCCATAGCAGAAAGTTTAAACACTTGCGAGTCATTTGACCGTCCATAAGACCCAATGTCCACAGCAATAAACTTGTACTCCGCATCAGCAATAGCCATCAAGATGACCGAAAAATATTTTTTGTAGTTGAAGAATTCTGATCCGGTTCCTGAAGGCTTTTGAATGCGGATGTGTTCGCCATCAACAGCGCCCAGGCAATTGGGGAACTGGCAGAAACAGAGAAACTGTTCCGCTATTTCAAGCCACCGGTCTGTAGTTGGCTCTGGAAGAAATTCTCCAACCAAACAGTCCCACAGAGCACGACAAGGGAACTTGATTATGCCGAATAGCGTTGAAATTCCCAGGCGATACTGGAAATGCAGTGATGACAGCGTTTCGCCAGTTGCCAGAAATCTGAAAACAAAATAGAAAATAAAAATTATTTCACAAACACAGCATTACATACCAGAACTCAGCTATAACTATTGGAGATACCAAAAATAATAAAATCAAGGAAAAACACTGTTTTTGAACATGTTTTAGTGTACTGATATGGTTCCCTTGTTGTCCTGTGATGTTAAAAAAATTATAACATTACAAGTGTGCTCAAGCAAACAGATCCAATACATATAGCTTACCTTATAGTGACCATGAGACGATCCGCCGGAGAAATCGAGAACCGACAATAGGTGTCCAATTTTTTGATTTGGTCTCCAACACGCTCCAGCAAATAGTCAAAATTTTCTTTATTCATCCGAAGAAAGGCAAAAAATTTCTCTGGATTTTCTTGCAGCTCCATGTTTAGTGTACTATACACACCACGGGTTAATCTCTGTGCTGTGATGGGGTGGATCCACATACGGCGTTGTCTTCGCTGGCGGTGACGCATAATGCGCTGCTCGATCTTTCTCTCCTCCATAACTATAAACCTCAAGCGATTCACCTCCGCAGTAAAATCAACAAGATTCTTGAAGATATTGCCAATAATCACATCCATGTTCGCCAGTCACTTGCTACTTGCTCTTCTCTCCAACCTGCACTTGCTCCTCTACAACCTGTCAAAGATGGGCTGTAGGAACAGTGTATATATAGGATTACAGTAGCCAATCATGTTTGGAACCCCAAAAAAGGGCGGTTTTAAAAACTGGATCCGGCGCATTCCGTCGAAAACGGATACAAAACCGGATACACCAGATGAGACGGATCCGTTTTTTTACGGACGACAGAAACGGATCCGGCGAAAAACCGGATGCGTCTCATCCGGTTTTACATACTAGTTGCCGGATGCCGGGGGCGCCGTCAGGCGCAAAACGGATGTGTGAAAGAGGCCTAAGAGGAATCAAAAAATATAGAGAGTAATCAAGTTGACAAGGGTGGTGAAGCGGAACAGAATCAGGCTGCAGGTATTAATAATAATAGTACGAATAAGTCCATATGATCGGAAGTATAAGAAATAATAAGTGGGTGCTTATTCTCAAGGGTGCAGTTTACTTTGTCTTGCAGACTAGAGTGTACAAGACCGGATGATTTAATGAGACCGTCTGGAACATCTATGGAAGCTGATCTATCTGCAGTGTCAGTGCTCAGATTGGCAAGGTTTAGATACCTTGCATCAGTATCGTCGTCCTTCTCTGCAGAGCACAGCTCCATATTCACCTTGGTCTTCTTGCCCGCTTCCAGCTCCATCACACAGTTTCAAGTAGAGCATTTATGCCTGCATCCTCGTTGCTCGTTGCCAGGCGTCTGTTCATTCTCTTCTCCAGGGTTGATGGCACTATGGAATTAGACCCTACGGGGTGCTGCTTGATGGGAGTAAATGCCTTCTGTGGTGATGGGGTCTTGGGGATTGGGGTGTGTTGGAATATGTTTGGTGCAACAATTCCAATCCTGTCTATGAGTGTTTAGTTGCTAGATTTGTATGCTGTTTATAAAGTTAGAACAAAAAAAAAAAAACTCCCAGAGCCTCACACAGGGAGAGCATGTGACGATATTTCATGTTCTTCCTGTGTCTGTGTATGAGAGAAGCAGCCTGCTGTAGATGATGCACAGATAGAGAAGCACAAATAATTTATTCCTGATCTATTAAGCTTATCATATATTGTTCCTGAATAAACAAGTTCTGTTGTCACATGCTTGGAGAATATTATGAGTAATCTGCTGCCAACAGGTTATGGGCCCAGAGTGACACAGAACCCCAGAGTAACACAGTAAGGCCGGCGTCAGACCCAACGTATAAAAATACGGACCGTATTGTATGGACGTAATACGCAGAAAAGTTCCCTGAACAGTGTTTCGTATGTCATCCGTTTTCAAGGTGTGGCTGCGTATTTTGCGCATGTAAACATCCGTATATAATATGGCATCTGTATAGCGATTTTTTTCTCACGACCTTGCAAAATGGACATATAACAGTTTTTAGGCCTGAAAATCATTTAAACCATCATCAGCAACCCTATTTATTGGCTCTGCATCAGGTGGCAGCCCCCAATCTGGCCATTTTGGTGCTGTGCTTGTGTTGGAGTACTGCTGCTTGTTTGGCACAATGTGTCATACACTTCAGTTCACCACAACTGACCGAGTTTTGTACAACTGGGTTTTATCCCACCGCTTTGGCAGCCATACCCAGTGATAGTTGATCTGCAGAGGAGGTGAAGAATGTGGGCTCATCCATATTTGAAGCAATGCCTCACTAAAGACCATTTTCACCACCTTTATGCATCTCTTCGGACACATCCCGACAAGTGTTTTCTATATTGTCGGATGAGCATTGCCACATTTGATATTTTGTTGGAGATCGTGCGGCCAGGGATCACCTACCAGGACACCAGGATGCGCAAATCTATCTCTGCAGAGGAGCGACTTCTCCTTACGTTACGGTATGTATTCCTCAGCTACATACTATATGTTGATGATGTGTTTTCCCATAACTTTTCTTTGCCACTTAGGCCTTTTGCTTAATTATCTTCTTAATATATCACAAATATTATTATTATTATAGATTTTTATAGCGCCATTTATTCCATGGCGCTTTACATGTGAAGAGGGGCAAATATAGACAAGTACAGTAAACATGAGCAATACAAGGCACACGCAAGTACAGAAGGAGAGAGGACCCTGCCCGCAAGGGCTCACAGTCTACAGGGATGGGTGAGGATACACTTGGAGAGGGTAGAGCTGGTCGTGCGGTGGTTCAGTAGACTGATGATCACTGCAGGTTGTAGGCTTGTCGGAAGAGGTGGGTCTTCATGTTCTTTTTGAAGGTTTCCGTGGTGTGTTGGGGTAGAGAGTTCCAGAGTATGGGGAGACACTGGAGAAGCTTTGTATGCGGTTGTGGGAAGAAGAGATAAGAGGGGAGTAGAGGAGGAGATCTTGAGAGGATCGAAGGTTGCGTGTGGGTATGTACCGGGAGACCATGTCACAGATGTATGGAGGAGACAGATTGTAGATGGCTTTGTAGGTCATGGTTAGGGTTTTGAACTGGAGCCTCTGGATGATAGGAAGCCAATGAAGGGTTTGGCAGAGAGGAGAGGCTGGGGAATAACGGGGAGACAGGTGTATTAGTCGGGCAGCAGAGTGCAGGATGGATTGGAGTGGTGCCAGAGTGCTAGAGGGAAGGACAGAGAGTAGGAGGTTGCTGTAGTCAAGGAGATGATGAGGGCATGCACTAGTGTTTTTGTACTTTCATGGTCAAGGAATGCACGGATCCGGGAAATATTTTTGAGTTTGAGATGGCAGGAGGAGGCAAGGGTTTGGACATGTGGCTTGAAAGAAGGCAGAGTCGAGGATCACTCAGAGGCACTGAGCGTGCGGGACTGGGGAAAGTGAGCAGCCATTGACGTTAATGGCTCTAAATATCAGCTCTAAGTAACAATACTATGATGTTTATGTAAAATTCACATAGACCTTTGACTTGTGTATAATTATTGTTTGCCTTGTTTGTAATTTACACACTTTTCTGGTGATCTATATTGAATTTGTAAAACCTTTTGCCTGGTGTAATGTATGATCTCTCTGTCATGGGTGTATCGCCACGAAGATCGTCGCGATTGCACATTCTGACTTCTCGCAGCTGAGTTGCTGTTTCTTTGTGTTTGGTAGTGAGGGAGTTAATTTTACCTAGCTCTTGGCTAAAGACTAGGTCCAGCCTCGCCCGGCTGCTTTTGATTATGCACTAATTAGCTTCCTTTATATACCTGCCAGTCTGCTTGTTAGATGCCGGTGAAAGCTTACATGCAGACCAGTAGTTTGGATCAGGTCATGAGAAGACTTAAGTTAAGAGCTCCTTTGTGGTTTCTCCTCTCTTCGATTATAGTTTATCTCCTAGACCTTTTGTGTTCCCTCTGTGTTTAAGTGTTGTATGCAAGACAGTGTTTACTTTGTCCCCTGTCTGTCTCGTTTGTCTGTACTGTTTGTTAAGCAGTAACCTGCCTATTCTCTGTGTGGTAATCAGGGTCCTTCTGAGGACTAGATTACAGTTGTCAGGGACTTATAGGAGACAGGGTTACGTTGGCAGCCTGGACCTCTGTACCATTAACAGTACCTCCAGGTTGAGGGACGAGTCAGGTCCCCAGTTTAGGGTCAGCATAGACCCCGGTCCACCTGCAGCCTGAGTACAGTATTATACATCTTCAGGATTCACCCACAGTACAACGGATATTATGTCAGGTAATACTATACTTTATATACATGTTGAGATTTCCTATTTATATGTTATATTGCATGTTGTCCCTTTTAGTATTGATTACTGACATCATATGTGTATCTGTGATACAGCGTGACACTCTCTACATTTGTTTAATTGTAGGTTCCTGACAACTGGCATTTCATATGCCGCACTCCATCTGGAGTTTTTGATAGGGAGATTAACCATATCTGGCATAGTTCATGATACATGTTCCCAAATCTGGATCGGACTTCATCAAGTGGTCATGTCTGAGCCCAAGATGGAAGACTGGATGAGGATTGCCAGGGATTTGAGGAGCAATGCCAATTTCCCAATTGTATAGGAGCCCTGAATGGGAAGCAGAGTCCCAATTCTATAATTATAAACAATATTTTTCAGTAGTGATATTGGCTCTGATTGACAGTAACTACAGGTCTATAATTGTAGACATTGGGGCCTATGGAAGAACTGGAGACTCTAGAGTCTTAAATTCTTTCATTATGGGTCGGCGGCTGCGCAATAACCAGTTAGACCTACCGCCACCACGTCAGCTTATTGCCTCCAATCTTGAACCCCTGCCATATGTTGTAGTTGGGGATCAGGCCATTCAATTGTTAAAGAATTTAATGAGGCAATATCTGCGACGAAACCTTGACCACTGGCGTAGGATCTTTAACTTGCGCCTAACACGGGCCAGGCGACTGGTGGAGTGTGCCTTTGGCATTCTTTGTGCAAAATGGCGGGTCCTCCAGTCTGCTATTCAGCTGAGTGAAGTCAATGTCAATGAGGTCATCAAAGCTTGTGTTGTCCTACATAATTTCACAAGAATGCATGATTGTGCCCCATCTGATGTTGGTGAATGGGGATATGCCTAGGCCACATGTCATCCCTTTACGTCGTCCACTCTCAGGACTCAAAGTCCGTGATATATTTACCCAGTATTTTGTGTAACCTCAAGGTACTACTACCTGGCAAGATGAGGCATTATCAATGCTGTAACGTTGTTTGTGTTTCTAAATAAATATGTTTTTTCCCTTAGGCTACTTTCACACATCAGTTTTTTTGTGTCAGGCATAATCCGTTGAATACCTGAAGGGACGGATCTGGCGATAAAATGAAAAAACTGATGCAACGGATCAGTTTTTTTGCTGGATTCGACCTGAACTTTTGAACCCGGAAAAAAGAAGTTTTGCAGCCGGAAAATGCAGGTTCGCATGTCCGGAGACAGTGGAAAATGTAGTAGTGGTAGTAGTAGTAGTAGTAGTCCTTGATTTCCAGAATCCGGATCAGTCTTTTGACGGATTGCACAAAAGACTGGTCTGGTTCCATAGATTTCTATTATTTCCGGCCGCCTGATGCGCCGATTCAGGCATTATCAGGCGGGTCCGAAAAAAAAAAAAAACGTTGCAGTGACCGTTTTGTCTGGCCGTCGGAATGTACATTTCCACCGGATCCGGCCAAAAACGGATGCAACGCAATGACATCAGGCGCGATCCGGCGCTAATGAAAGTCAATGCCAAAAAAAAGCATCCGGTACCGGATCCGTTTTTTTAAAAACACGCCGGATCGCGCCTGACGTCAAAAAACTGATGTGTGAAAGCAGCCTTACATTGTCTTTGTGTCTTGTGTTAATGTTCATTACAGATGTGTAGGTGGTGTTCTATAAAGAATTAATGAAAGAAGAGTCCAAACTTGCCATTACAATTATTTTTTATATTGGCAAACTCTCACTTGAGGTAGTGAGTACCATATTTTTTCATATGGTATTTGTGGTAAAATCAGAATAGTGTAAGTATGCATTACACAACAAGTATCAAAAGAAGTCATAAAAAAATAACAAACATTTGTATAAATAATAATACATAATCAAACTAACAAACTGTCACTTTGGCTAGTGACGAGCATATGTGTACCATGTGGTGGATTATTTACATTAGACTAGTGCAAATATGCATTACACAACATGTAGTAAAATTAAAGGTAAAAAAATAACAATTTTAAAGATAATAATACATAATCAAAATAAGATATAGTCACTTTGGCTAGTGGCGACCATATGTGTACCATATGGTTTTTGGAGGTGTTCAGATTAGTGCAAATATGCTTTACACAACATGTAGTAAAAATAAATAAAAAAAATAACAAACAATTTTAGAAATAATATATAATAAAAATAACAAATCACAGTTGGTGATATGTTGGAGGAGGGGTGGGCGGGTGACCAGCATCTCTTTGTTGCTGGCTTGGGTGACCACCTTGACATCACCCTGTTGGGGTGGAGTTTCTTGGCCTTTGGCATTCTTTGTGCAAAATGGCGGGTCCTCTAGTCTGCTATTCAGCTGAGTGAAGTCAACGTCAATGAGGTCATCAAAGCTTGTGTTGTCCTACATAATTTCACAAGAATGCATGATTGTGCCCCATCTGATGTTGGTGAATGGGGATTTGCCTAGGCCACATGTCATCCCTTTACGTCGTCCACTCTCAGGACTCAAAGTTCGTGATATATTTACCCAGTTTTTTGTGTAACCTCAAGGTACTACTACCTGGCAAGATGAGGCATTATCAATGCTGTAACGTTGTTTGTGTTTCTAAATAAATATGTTTTTTCCCTTAGGCTACTTTCACACATCAGTTTTTTTGTGTCAGGCATAATCCGTTGAATACCTGAAGGGACGGATCCGGCGATAAAATGAAAAAACTGATGCAACGGATCAGTTTTTTGCTGGATTCGACCTGAACTTTTGAACCCGGAAAAAGAAGTTTTGCAGCCGGAAAATGCAGGTTCGCATGTCCGGAGACAGTGGAAAATGTAGTAGTAGTAGTAGTAGTAGTAGTAGTCCTTGATTTCCAGAATCCGGATCAGTCTTTTGACGGATTGCACAAAAGACTGGTCTGGTTCCATAGATTTCTATTATTTCCGGCCACCTGATGCGCCGATTCAGGCACTATCAGGCGGGTCCGAAAAAAAAAAAAAAACGTTGCAGTGACCGTTTTGTCCGGACGCCGGAATGTACATTTCCACCGGATCCGGCCAAAAACGGATGCAACGCAATGACATCAGGCGCGATCCGGCGCTAATGAAAGTCAATGCCAAAAAAAAGCATCCGTTACCGGATCCGATTTTTTAAAAACACGCCGGATCGCGCCTGATGTCAAAAAACTGATGTGTGAAAGCAGCCTTACATTGTCTTTGTGTCTTGTGTTAATGTTCATTACAGATGTGTAGGTGGTGTTCTATAAAGAATTAATGAAAGAAGAGTCCAAACTTGCCATTACAATTATTTTTTATATTGGCAAACTCTCACTTGAGGTAGTGAGTACCATATTTTTTCATATGGTATTTGTGGTAAAATCAGAATAGTGTAAGTATGCATTACACAACAAGTATCAAAAGAAGTCATAAAAAAATAACAAACATTTGTATAAATAATAATACATAATCAAAATAATAAACTGTCACTTTGGCTAGTGACGAGCATATGTGTACCATATGGTGGATTATTTATATTAGACTAGTGCAAATATGCATTACACAACATGTAGTAAAATTAAAGGTAAAAAAATAACAATGTTAAAGATAATAATACATAATCAAAATAAGAAATAGTCACTTTGGCTAGTGGCGACCATATGTGTACCATATGGTTTTTGGAGGTGTTCAGATTAGTGCAAATATGCTTTACACAACATGTAGTAAAAATAAATAAAAAAAAAATAACAAACAATTTTAGAAATAATATATAATAAAAATAACAAATCACAGTTGGTGATATGTTGGAGGAGGGGTGGCCGGGTGACCAGCATCTCTTTGTTGCTGGCTTGGGTGACCACCTTGACATCACCCTGTTGGGGTGGAGTTTCTTGGCCCTGAGGTAACATGTGGCCATGGTCAGGTTGTTGTGTGGGCACATTGCCATAATGATAAAGGAGATTATACTCCTGGGGATGCTGGTACCCATGAGAATCATACCCCCCAATATGGCCATTTTGACCAAATCCAGGTTGGGACCAGCCTCCAACACTGGAGTAGGTGTAGGTGCACGTGCAGGAGGCCCCTCAGATCCTAATTGAGCATACACATCTGGGTGGGGGGTAAGACCAGAAGGTTATGGGGTGAGAGCTGCCACCTCTCAAGGAATTCAAACACCTCATATGGGGTATTGGGGGGTGTGCATGCATCAATTAGGATCTGAATGGATCCTTGCAAACGTTGCCTGACCTCACGGGGTAGGGGACGTAGGTAACGGGCAAGGCTACGTGAATAAGCATCTTCACCCTCATCCACAGCTGCCCTTGATAGGTAATTGAGGACCCCTGTGTCCACAAGCTTCCGGGCATCAGAGGCAGTGTTGTCTCGCCTTCGTCTCCCATGGCGGGATATGGCAGCAGGCTGGGGGAGCCCCCTAGAGGTACAGTAGGGCTGCTGCTGTTGGCTGCTTCCTCAAGGCTGCCGGGTGTTGCTGCAGCTGGTGGGTCAGGTACTGGTAGAGGTGCAGCTGGTGGGTCAGGCCTGGTCCTGGTGGAGCTTGGGGAATGCAGCTGGGAGGATCAGAAGATGGGCCAGCCACCTCTTCACCTCCCCCGACCGGGTCTATAATGGCCTCAGAATCCGACCCTGTCTCCCTCTCAGTGAGGTTGGACTGAGTTCTGTTAGGAAATTAAATGGAAATATAAAATGTTCGAGATGTGACCCTAAACAGCATATGTGTATATGTGTATTGTGGTGTGATGTATGTACTTACGGTCTGAGATCCAGAATAGGAGCAAAAAACCCAAGCCGGTCAAAGCATATATATTTCCGCTTGGTCAGTGCTGCAGCCCCACTCCGGTCCTCTGCTGACGTTCCCGCCGGTACTGGTCGCAGAAGCTGCGCCAGCGTCTCATGACATGACCAAAAACAAGACCCCTTTTCTATTTGGTAACCTGGTCATGTTCTATATTTGAGCCTCCTCACCATGTTATTTCTGTCTTTTTTCCACAGTTCATGCAGTGGGTGTTAGCTCCACAATTGTATCCATGTACATACTGTGATGAAACGTGCACACGGTCCGCCACACGGTAGCCCGGGGTATCAAGGCTTGTGATCCCTCCGTGCCGCAAATGTGAAGAAAACGCGCACACACACGACGGCTGCTGCCGTCCGACCCAGTAAACTGCAGGGATTTATAATTATCCCACTTCCACTTAGGAACTTGCAGCTCTCTGGCGCCCCCCTTACCCTCAGGTCAGTCAGGGAACTGCACCTAGGATAATTAGTCGCCAGACGGGTCACTTGGATGTGTGCTGGCTATTGGGCACGCTGCAGTGAGGGAATTATAATTACTCCGGGCCGCAGCCGGGCAATACACTTATAAAACCCGCTCCGTCACTGCCAACGCCACCCCATAGGTCAACACTTTACACCCCTTCTTTTAAGCTGCCACCAGCTACGGTTTACTTGGAACAATTTATCAAGAGGGTCCGTAGCAACCCCAAAACAGTAGCGTAGTACTTCAGGCACGTGTAAATTCGTTTATAGAGCAGGAGAAACAAACTAATAATTTTATAGGTTTATTCCTTAAAAATGCAGGCAGTGCTTATAGTTTAAAAAAACGGTAACAAGCTGAGACAATATCGTTATGTACAATATGGTTACAGAAAATAAAAGGGGTTAACATAAGGAAGATCAACTTACAGTTCTTAGATCATAGTAGGCAAGCCATGCGGTCGGGGGAGGGGAGACACATCACAATGCATCACAGAGCTGCTATAAGTCTGGTGTCCAGGGCAGATCTCAGGCAGAATACCTGGCCCCTACCTTATAGACCTGTGGCCGTGACATCATAAACGGGGTGGAGTTACCAGGGTCCTCCTCTTGCTCTAAGTGGTGATCTTAGTTCAGAAAACTAATAACTATCATAACTTAGAGATGGAGTCTCTTACAGCGATACACAGCATACCATTGTACTCCGCAAGATGTTGGCGTGCATTTAAGTCTAAACGCAGAGTGCCTGGGTGGATCGGCTAAGCAGAAATCTGTTTCTTGGGTTCTGTTGGAGTTACGGGTTCACCAGTACCACGGGAACAATGCCTGTCGGCGCATGGTTCAAAACAGGGACTTTCGTGTTTCTGACGCAACCTCCCACCGTGTTATAAGCAAAAAGGATGAATCCTCATAATGGCTGCTAGGGGAGCAAAAGCACATGTGCAGACAATGGGGACCCCTGCGGTGAGGCGGGAAACTCCAGCACTGGTAGCTCAGGTTACACTGAGCCTTACTTATGCTGGGAGGGGGAAGGGAAGCTCAGCTATACACAAGCTGCTAAATGTAGTAGATGTCATCCACACCTCCCCCCCTTAGAGGGCGCTACGGAGGCATGACCTCTCGGTAATCCGCCATGCGCACCTCAGCGGGTTCGCCACATCGTGACAACCCATCAGCATTCCCATGATCGCTGCCTTTCTTGTGTTGTACGGCAAAATCATACTGCTGTAGGGCAAGGCTCCAGCGTAGCAACCTACCATTGGTTCCGGACACTGTGTGCAGCCAGCTCAGAGGGTTGTGGTCGGTGACCACCTTGAAGGTGCGCCCGTACAGATAGGGCTGCAAACGTTGCAGTGCCCAGACCATGGCCAGGCACTCCTTCTCGATGGTGGAGTATGCCACTTCCCTCGGGAGAAGTTTCCGGCTCAGGTACAGCACGAGGTGCTCCTGGTTCCCCGAGTCAACCTGGCTGAGTACAGCACCGAGGCCAAATTCGCTGGCGTCAGTCTGTACCAGGAATGGCCGACTGCTGTCGACGGCTTTCAACACTGGAGAGCTGCACAGGGCTGTTTTCAAAGCTCGGAATGCCGCCTCACAGCCATCTGTCCAGCTGACTGTTTGGGGTAGACCGCCCTTGGTGAGGTCCGTCAAGGGTTTTGCAATGGCGCTATAGTTCGGTACGAAACGCCTATAGTACCCTGCAGTGCCCAGGAAGGACTTCACCTGCTTTTTGGTCCTGGGGTGGGCCAGGACACGATCGCGTCCACTTTCTCGGGCTCTGGACTCATGGAACCCCCGCCTACCCGGTGCCCCAGGTAGTGGACCTCCCTCATGCCCATCTGGCATTTTCCCGGCTTGATGGTCAGACCTGCCTGGTGAATACGCTTGATCACCTCCTGGAGATGCTGAAGGTGTTCCTCCCAGGTGGAACTGAAGACGGCAATGTCGTCCAGGTACGCCACAGCGTACTCCTCCAGTCCCTGAAGCAGGTGGTTGACCATCCGCTGGAAAGTGGCAGGGGCATTCTTGATGCCGAAAGGCATGACCGTGGACTCGTACAGTCCAAAAGGGGTGATAAAGGCGGATTTCTCCTGCGCCTCAGGGCTCAGGGGAATCTGCCAGTATCCCCGGCTTAAATCCATGATGGATATGTACTTGGCATTCGCCAACCGCTCCAGCAGATACTCGATGCGTGGCATTGGGTGTGCATCAGAGGTAGTGATGGCGTTGAGCCCCCTGTAGTCCACGCAGAACCGGGTGGTCCGATCCTTTTTTGGCACGAGAACTACAGGTGAGGCACACGCGCTTTTGGACGGCCGGATCACCCCCAGCTGCAACATTTCATGGATCTCCTGGCGCATAATCTGCTGCACCTCCTCAGAGATCCAATAAGGTGTCCGCCGTAGCGGGGCGTGATCCCCGGTGTCCACCTCATGGACTGCCAACTTGGTCCTTCCGGGTCGGTTAGTGAACACGGCCCAAAAGGATTCCAGAGTGGTCAGCAACTGCAGCCGCTGGGAGGCGGTTAGCGAGGCATTTACCTCCATGTCCTCAATGGACCCATTGGCCTGGGCTTGGGCCAGCATGTCCAGGAGGGGATCCTCCTCCCCCGTCCTCAGGCAGGTTGCAGACTGGTAGGACGCAGGCTTCACGTTCGTGATGGGCCTTCATCATGTTGACGTGAAAGGCCTTGCGCCTACCCCGAGTGTGGTCAAGCGTGACCACGTAGGTGACTGGGTTGAGCCGTTGGTGCACGACGTACGGGCCTTCCCAGGCTGCCTGAAGCTTATCCTTTGGTACGAGTACCAGCACCCACACCTTTTGACCCACCTGGTAGGTCCGCTCCCGGGCGTTCTGGTCGTACCAGTGCTTCTGGTCAGCCTGAGCCTGCGTCATGTTGTCATGCACCAACTGCGTCAAGGTCTGCATCTTGTCGCGGAAGCGCATGACATAATCCACGATGGACACTTCTGTGGGGCTTGGTTCATCTTCCCAGGATTCTCTTATCAACCCGAGGGGTCCCCGGACTCGCCTGCCATACAGGAGCTCAAAGGGGGAGAACCCCGTTGAGGTCTGCGGGACTTCTCTGTAGGCAAACAGCAGGTGTGGGAGGTACCGCTCCCAATCGCGTCCCTGGGTCTCAACCAGCATGCGGAGCATCTGTTTGAGGGTACCGTTAAAGCGTTCACACAAACCATTGGTCTGTGGGTGATACGCACTCGATACCATACGCGTCACCTGCATTTTGCTGCAGAGAGCCTTCATTAGGCGAGACATAAATTGGGTCCCTGGATCGGTAAGCATCTCCCTGGGAAATCCTACCCTTGAAAATATGGTCACCAGTGCATCCGCCACCTTATCTGCCTTAGTTGATGTGATGATCCTGCAAGATCCATATCCTGTACTTCTCTAGAAGTCTCCATAGCTACTGCATTCATTAGGCTTTGCAGCCTGTGGGCTTCCCCCCCCCCTTCAGCTCACTACACACTCTGTGTAATCTGATTCCAGGTGGCTAGCCCCCACAGGGAGGCCGGCTGAAAGCGGCTAACAAGCCACATGGTCTGTTCCTTTGTTGCATGGTAGTTATTCAAGATCAAAAATCTTGACTCCTGTGTATGTTATAAGTATGAAATTTTCATATCTGCCAATTCATCGGTGAATACAGGGATCGGTGAAGTTTCTAAGCGCTGGCACCAGCAGAACCTAAGAAACAGATTTCTGCTTAGCCGATCCACCCAGGCACTCTGCGTTTAGACTTAAATGCACGCCAACATCTTGTGGAGTACAATGGTATGCTCTGCATCGCTGTATGAGACTCCATCTCTTATTTATGAAAGTTTTGAGTTTTCTGCACTAAGAGTAACCCTTAGAGCAAGAGGAGGACCCTGGTAACTCCACCCCGTTTATGATGTCACGGCCACAGGTCTATAAGGTGGGGGCCAGGTATTCTGGCTCAGATCTGCCCTGGACACCAGACTTATAGCAGCTCTGTGATGCATTGTGATGTCTCCCCTCCCCCGACCGCATGGCTTGCCTACTATGATCTAAGAACTGTAAGTTGATCTTCCTTATGTTAACCCCTTTTATTTTCTAATTGTCTTGTACATAACTATATTGCCTCAGCTTGTTACATCTTTTTATATTGTATAAGCACTGCCTGTCTTTTTAGGAATAAACCTATAAATTTATTAGTTTGTTTCTCCTGCTCTATAAACGAATTTGCACGTGCCTGAAGCACTACGCTACTGTTTTGGGGTTGCTACGGACCCTCTTGATAAATTGTTCATCAAAAGCCGTAGCTGGTGGCAGCTAAAAGGAAGGGGTGTAAAGTGTTAATCTATTGGGTGACGCTGGCAGTGACGGAGCGGGGTTTATAAGGGTACTGCCTGGCTGCAGCCAGGAGTAATTATAATTCCCTCACTGCAGCGTGCCCAATAGCCAGCACACATCCAAGTGACCCGTCTGGCGACCAATTATCCTAGGTGCAGTTCCCTGACTGACCTGAGGGTGAGGGGGGCGCCAGAGAGCTGCAAGTTCCTAAGTGGAAGTGGGATAATTAAAAGTCCCTGCAGTTTACCGGGTCGGACGGCAGCAGCCGTCGTGTGTGTGCGCGTTTTCGTCACATTTGCGGCACGGAGGGATCACAGGCCGTGATACCCCGGGCTACCGTGTGGCGGACCGTGTGCCCGTTCATCACAGTTGAGGACAGAGCTACTGCCTCCGGGTACCGGGTAGCGTAGTCTACCACAGTAAGGATGTATTGCTTTCCAGAGCTGCTGGGGACGGCCAGCGGGCCCACAATGTCCACCGCGATCCTCTGGAAAGGCTCCTCTATCACTGGCAATGGGATCAGGGGAGCCTTAAGAGCAGGCCCCACCTTCCCCACTCTTTGACAGGTGATACAGGAGCTGCAGTAGTTAGTCACATCTGTCCCCATCTTGGGCCAATAGAAGTGTTGAGACAGCCGTGCCTTAGTTTTGCTGATCCCCAAGTGTCCAGCAAGTGGAATCTCATGGGCAATCCTCAACAACTCACCTCGGAACTGGTGCGGGACGACCAGCTGTTTTTCCCTCAACCACTCCTTTTGGGAATCTCCGGGTACTGTCTCCCGGTACAACCTTCCTCGTTCCCAGAACACCCTCTCCTTATCAGTCACGGAGGTGGGCGTCTCGGCGAGGTGCCTCAAGTTCTCCAGGCTCGCATCTGAGTGCAGAGCGGCCTGGAACTCCTGGCTGGAGGCAGCCAGAAGTGACGTCAGGGTTCCTTCCTCACTGAGACCCTCTGGGACCGGCTCTGGGTCCGCCTCTGGTTCAGTCTCTCCTGTAGCGGAGGAGGGTCCAGATGGCAGGGCGCTACCTGCGATCCGGGCACTCTGACTGCGGGTGACAGCAGCTACATATGCAGTCTCCCCGGGGATTTCTACAGACCCATCAGCCTGCGCTGCTATGGGCTCTACCTCCCATCCACCCCCAACACTTCAGGAGCAGTGCTACTTATGGGCCAGTTACCTTCCTCGGTGGCACTGGTCAGTGTCATGGCGTCACCTTCCTCCCGGTTCCCATGCACCTCCCCATTTCCTTGAGCACTGTCGCTTGCTCCTGCTAGGGGTTCCTCAGCCGTTTCACTCCGCAGAGCGACGGGACTGAACGCTCCTGTACCTGTGGACACATCTACTGCTTCAGAGAAAGGGTTAACAGATTCAGATGGCACAGATACATCACTATAAACATCATTCCTAGGGAAAGGAAGGTTATCAGTTGCATCATCACTTCGCAAAGCATTAGCAGGTAACACAATCAGTTTCCCATCATCATCAACATCATGGTTAACGTTAAACTTATCATCAGATTGGGAAGGGGTGTCAGGGACATAGTACGCCACCATCCTCCCCAGATCAGTCCCCAATAAAACATCAGTGGGCAGGTTTTCAGACACCCCCACTTCCTTCACCCCGCTCCCAGCACCCCAGTCAATGAAAACTCGGGCTATCGGTAAGGGGTAGTGGACGCCCACAATCCCGGTTACAGTTAAGGTTTTCCCCGGAATCAACTCTTCAGGGGCCACCAGTTTGGGTCGGATGAGGGTTCGTTCAGCCCCGGTGTCCTTGAGGCCTGTAGCAAGACGGGCCCCCACGCGGACGGGCTGCACGTTGTCATCAACCCTCCCCACCACACCACCCACCAAAAGAACAGAGGCGTTGGGCCCGGAGGCCTTGGCTGGGGGGTTCTTCTGCCTCTCCGGACAGGTGGCGCTGATGTGTCCAGTCCTTTTACAGGAGAAACACTGGCGGGGGTCTGATGTAGGCCTGGCGCTGGCAAAGGGGATAGTGCCTCCAGAGGGATGACTGGCAGGGGCACTGGGGTTGGTTGCAGGCTTACCCCCTCCCCAGCGGGCGGTGACGGGCTTCCGCACCTCGGTTTTCCGGTTGGCCTCATAGCTGTCGGCGATCCGTGCTGTTCTGACCGCGTCCTCCGGTTCTCGGTCCAGGATGAACTGTCGGACCTCAGCTGGGCACAGATGCAGGAACTGGTCTTTGATCATCAGGTCCCTCAGGTTCTCAAAGGTGTCAACTGACAGTCCATGGATCCACTGGTCAAAGTGGTTCCTGAGTCCTTGCACCACATCGCTATAACTGTCATGTGGGCCACGTTGGAGGTTCTGGAACTTCTTTCGGTATACCTCAGGGGTTAGCTGGTACTTGGCGATCAGGGCCTGCTTGATGGCCTGATAGTTGTCATCTTGATCCGGCGTGAGTGAAGCAAACGCCTCCAGAGCTTTGCCCTTTAGCCCGGGGGTCAAGTACCTGGCCCATTGGTTGTCAGGCAGCCGGTACTGTCTGCAGACTTTCTCAAAGGCCCGCAGAAAAGTGTCCAAGTCTCCATCCTTTTCCATCACGGGAAAGTGCTCCGGCCGGGGCTTGGGACTCTGAGCGCTGCTGGGTACACTGCTCTGGGCTGTGGAGGGCATTGCCCCTTGTCTGAGCAGCTCCAGTTCATGGGCTCTCTGAGCTTCCCGCTCGGCTCTCTCAGCCTCCCGCTGGGCTTGGGCCTCGGCTCTCTCAGCCTCTCGCTGGGCTTTGGCCTCCTGCTGGTATCGCTGGATCAGCTCCAGGCGCCCATCACGGACGTCGGTTGGGAGTGCCTCCAGGGCCGCCTGCAGGTTAGGGTCCAACCCGCCCTGGGTGTAATCGTGCAGGGTTTGGGCCTCTGCTGCAGAACCACCTTGGCTGGGGCCGGCTCCTGCGCCCACCTCGCTCTCAGCGTGGTCCCGTGCCATCAGGGCCTGGATCACTTCAGCCTTGGTTTGGGCCATGGGGACAATCTCCCTCCACTCGCACATGGCAAGAAGAGCTTCCTTGCTATTCCGATTATACCAGTCGTATCCCCTCGTAGCCATGGTTGCCAAATAAAAGATAGGATAGAAAAACCAAAGAGAAGGGAGGGGTAACCGCAAGTACACACAATTGTCTCAGGACTAATAAACACTGAGCTTGTTCTCCAAAACTTTAGATGCAGGGTCCCTGAAGAACCGTACAAGTTTTTTAGTGAGAGGAATGATTGCTCAGACCAGATCACTAATGCTCTATAATCCCACTGCTCTGCCACCACATGGTATGAAACATGCTCGCGGTCCGCCACACGGTAGCCCAGGGTATCGCGGCTTGTGATCCCTCCGTGCCGCAAATGTGACAAAACGCGCACACACACGATGGCTGCTGCCGTCCGACCCAGTAAACTGCAGGGATTTATAATTATCCCACTTCCACTTAGGAACTTGCAGCTCTCTGGCGCCCCCCTTACCCTCAGGTCAGTCAGGGAACTGCACCTAGGATAATTAGTCGCCAGACGGGTCACTTGGATGTGTGCTGGCTATTGGGCATGCTGCAGTGAGGGAATTATAATTACTCCAGGCCGCAGCCGGGCAATACACTTATAAAACCCGCTCCGTCACTGCCAACGCCACCCCATAGGTCAACACTTTACACCCCTTCTTTTAAGCTGCCACCAGCTACGGTTTACTTGGAACAATTTATCAAGAGGGTCCGTAGCAACCCCAAAACAGTAGCGTAGTACTTCAGGCACGTGTAAATTCGTTTATAGAGCAGGAGAAACAAACTAATAATTTTATAGGTTTATTCCTTAAAAATGCAGGCAGTGCTTATAGTTTAAAAAAAACGGTAACAAGCTGAGACAATATCGTTATGTACAATATGGTTACAGAAAATAAAAGGGGTTAACATAAGGAAGATCAACTTACAGTTCTTAGATCATAGTAGGCAAGCCATGCGGTCGGGGGAGGGGAGACACATCACAATGCATCACAGAGCTGCTATAAGTCTGGTGTCCAGGGCAGATCTCAGGCAGAATACCTGGCCCCTACCTTATAGACCTGTGGCCGTGACATCATAAACGGGGTGGAGTTACCAGGGTCCTCCTCTTGCTCTAAGTGGTGATCTTAGTTCAGAAAACTAATAACTATCTCAACTTAGAGATGGAGTCTCTTACAGCGATGCACAGCATACCATTGTACTCCGCAAGATGTTGGCGTGCATTTAAGTCTAAACGCAGAGTGCCTGGGTGGATCGGCTAAGCAGAATTCTGTTTCTTGGGTTCTGTTGGAGTTACGGGTTCACCAGTACCACGGAAACGATGCCTGTCGGCGCATGGTTCAAAACAGGGACTTTCGTGTTTCTGACGCAACCTCCCACCGTGTTATAAGCAAAAAGGATGAATCCTCATAATGGCTGCTAGGGGAGCAAAAGCACATGTGCAGACAATGGGGACCCCTGCGGTGAGGCGGGAAACTCCAGCACTGGTAGCTCAGGTTACACTGAGCCTTACTTATGCTGGGAGGGGGAAGGGAAGCTCAGCTATACACAAGCTGCTAAATGTAGTAGATGTCATCACACATACTATCTGAATCATAGAATCATAGAATGGTAGAGTTGGAAGGGACCTCCTGGGCCTTCTGGTCCAACCCCCTGCTCAAAGCAGGATTCTCTAAATCATCCCAGACAGATGTCTGTCTAGCCTCTGTTTGAAGACTTCCATTGAAGGGGAACTCACCACCTCTCGTGGCAGCCTGTTCCACTCATTGATCACCCTAACTGTCAAAAAGTTTTTTCTAATATCTAATCTGTGTCTCCTCCCATTCAGTTTCATCCCATTGCTTCTAGCCTTTCCTTGTGCAAATGAGAATAAAGATGATCCTTCTACAATGTGACAGCCCTTGAGATATTTGTAGACAGCTATTAAGTCTCCTCTCAGTATTCTTTTTTGCAAGCTAAACATTCCCAAATCTTGCAACCGTTCCTCATAGGACATGGTTTGCACACCGGTCACCATTCTGGTGGCTCTTCTCTGAACTTGCTCCAGTTTGTTGATGTCTTTTTAAAAATGTGGTGCCCAAAACTGGACACAGTATTCCAGATGAGGTCTGACCAAAGAGGAGTAGAGGGCAATAATGACCTCACGTGATCTAGACTGTATGCTTCTGTTGATACATCCTAGAATTGCATTTGCCTTTTTTGCTGCTGCATCACACTGTTGACTCATGTTAAGTCTGTGATCAATTAGTATACCCAAGTCTTTTTCACATGTGCTGTTACTTAGCCCTATTCCTCCCATTTTGTATATGCTTTTTTCATTTTTATTTCCCAGATGTGGTGCTTTGCATTTTCCCTGTTAAAATCCATTCTGTTAGTTGCTGCCCACTGCTCCAGTTTATTCATATCTTTTTGAATCCTCTCTCTCTCTTCTCTAGTATTAGCTACCCCTCCTAGCTTTGTGTCATCAGCAAATTTAATCAGTTTACCCTCAATTCCTTCATCTAAATCATTGATAAAGATGTTGAACAATACAGGGCCCAAAACAGAGCCTTGTGGTACCCCATTTGAGACATTCTTCCAACTGGATGTGCAGCCATTTACGACCACTCTTTGGGTCCGATCACTAAGCCAGTTATGAATCCACCTAACAGTTGCCTTGTCCATACCATACTTAGTCATTTTTTCAATAAGGATTGTGTGAGATACTTTGTCAAATGCTTTGCTGAAGTCAAGATATACTATATCTACAGCATTTCCCTGATCCACCCAGTCAGTGATTTTGTCATAGAAGGAAATTAAGTTAGTCTGACATGACTTATTAGTTACAAACTCATGCTGACTCTGTTTAATCACTTCATTCTTATACAGGTACTTGCATACATGTTCTTTAATAATTTGTTCAAAGATCTTTCCTGGTCTAGAAGTCAGACTCACCGGCCTGTAGTTCCCTGGGTCCACCTTCTTCCCCTTTTTGAAGATAGGAACAACATTTGCTCTTCTCCAGTCTTCTGGGACTTCTCCTGTTCTCCAAGAATTTTCAAAGATTATGGACAGTGGTTCAAGAATTTCTTCTGCTATCTCCTTCAGTACTCTGGGGTGTAATTCATCTGGACCTGGAGACTTGAATTCATTTAGGTTAGCTAAGTGTCTCCTCACTGTCTTTCTGTTTATAGATATCCTGGATTCTTCTATTCCTTTAATAGGACAGTGAAGATCAGTTGATGTTACATTTCCTTTCTGAGAGAAAACAGATGCAAAAATAGGAATTTAAAAGTTCAGCCTTCTCAACATTCTGACTTACCATTTCATCATTTTCATCCTGTAAAAAGCCTATAGCATCTTTGACTTTTCTTTTACTTTTGACGTATCCCCAAAATCCTTTTTTGTTGCTTTTGACGTCACTTGCAAGCCTTAATTCATTGTCAGCTTTAGTAATCTGATTTGTGCCCTGCAGGTTCTGCAGACAGCATTATTTTCTTCTTTAGATATGCCTCCCTCTTTCCATTTGATAAACATTTTTTTCTTCCTTTTTAGCATGTGTTTAAGTTCTGTGTTCATCCATCCTGGTTTCCTTAAATGCTTCCCATTCTTCCCTCTTTTTGGAATTGTTAACGATTGTGCTTTGAGAATCTCATTTTTCAAGATTTTCCATCCTTCCTGGACATTTTTGTCCTTAAGGATATTCAGCCATTGGATCCCTCCAATTCTCTTTCTGAGTCCCTTATCTGGTTGGGGATCAGCACTTCTTGCTGGGAATATTTTTCTCCCCCCTTTTTTGTGGTTTATGACTCTGTGACCTATAGTATTCATTTGCTGTGTGCACTGCTTTTTAAGTTGTGCTGGTGTATGCCTGACCACTACACATCTTTTTCTGTGGAGCATTCATTATATGCATAATACAAGCATTCTGTTTCGTCACTGCATTTCAGCTGTGTTCTTTAGACGGTTAGTTCATTTATGTATATATGAAGGAGCGGGAATGATGTATTTGACATCACTTCTTGTATTGTTTCACTTGGCCATATTACCTCTATAATATACAATCGCATGTTTTTGTACTTTATGACACATATATATGGGTTCAGGGGACCTATTCCCTATCATGGGGCGTTTTTGCTCTGTTTTAATTGTTTTTAAATCTTGTGTGATTTTTCAGGTGTTCAATAAATTTACAGTTAGGTCCATATATATTTGGACAGAGACAACATTTATGTAATTTTGGTTCTAGACATTACCACAATGAATTTTAAAGAAAACATTTCAGATGCAGTTGAAGTTCAGACTTTCAGCTTTCATTTGAGGGTATCCACATTAAAATTGGGTTAAGGGTTTAGGAGTTTCAGCTCCTTAACATGTGCCACCCTGTTTTTAAAGGGACCAAAAGTAATTGGACAATTGACTCCAAGACTATTTCATGGACAGGTGTGGGCAATCCCTTCATTATGTCATTCTCAATTAAGCATATAAAAGGGCTGGAGTTGATTTGAGGTGTGGTGTTTGCATTTGGAAGGTTTTGCTGTGAAGGAAACATGCAGTCAAAGGAGCTCTCCATTCAGGTGAAACAAGCCTCCCTTAAGCTGCAAAAACAGAAAAAAACCATCTGAGAAATTGCTACAACATTAGGAGTGGCAAAATCTACAGTTTGGTACATCCTGAGAAAGAAAGAAAGCATTGGTGAACTCATCAATGCAAAAAGACTTGGGCGCCCACGGAAGACAACAGAGGTGGATGATCGCAGAATACTTTCCATGGTGAAGAGAAACCCCTTCACAACAGCCAACCAAGTGAACAACACTCTCCAGGAGGTAGGCGTATCAATATCCAAATCTACCATAAAGAGAAGACTGCATGAAAGTAAATACAGAGGGTTCACTGCACGGTGCAAGCCACTCATAAGCATCAAGAATAAAAAGGCTAGGCTGGACTTTGCTAAAAAACATCTAAAAAACCCAGCACAGTTCTGGAAGATCATTCTTTGGACAGATGAAACCAAGATGAACCTCTACCAGAATGATGGAAAGAGAAAAGTATGGCGAAGGTGTGGTACAGCTCATGATCCAAAGTATACCACATCATCTGTAAAACATGGCGGAAGCAGTGTGATAGCTTGGGCATGCATGGCTGCCAGTGGCACTGGGTCACTAGTGTTTATTGATGATGTGACACAGGACAGAAGCAGCCGAATGAATTCTGAGGTATTCAGAGCCATACTGTGTGCTCAGATCCAGCCAAATGCAGCCAAACTGATTGGTCGTCGTTTCATACTACAGATGGACAATGACCCAAAACATAAAGCCAAAGCAACCAGTAGTTTATTAAAGCAAATAAGTGGAATATTCTTGAATGGCCAAGTCAGTCACCTGATCTCAACCCAATTTAGCATGCATTTCACTTGTTAAAGACTAAACTTCAGACAGAAAGGCCCACAAACAAACAGCAACTGAAAACCACCGCAGTGAAGGCCTGGCAGAGCATCAAAAAGAAGGAAACACATTTTCTGGTGATGTCCATGAGTTCAAGACTTCAGGCAGTCATTGTCAACAAAGGGTTTTCAACCAAGTACTAGAAATGAACATTTTATTTACAATTATTTAATCTGTCCAATTACTTTTGGTCCCTTTAAAAACAGGTTGGCACATGTTAAGGAGCTGAAACTCCTAAACCCTTCATCCAATTTTAATGTGGATACCCTCAAATGAAAGCTGAAAGTCTGAACTTCAACTGCATCTGAATTGTTTTGTTTAAAATTCATTGTTGTAATGTCTAGAACCAAAATTACATAAATGTTGTCTCTGTCCAAATATATATGGACCTAACTGTATATATTATTTTGCATATTTTCTGTTGTCCTTGGTTGGTGGTATGCCTCTTTTTCTTTCTTTGTTTCAGCGTCTCATGACATCTTCCACTGCAATGTGACATATAATTTCATAGTTTTACCTAGCTGCACATTGCCAAATTGTTACGTAAACATTTCTCATAGTCATGGGGGCCTGGTCGGATGTCAGTATAATAACACTTTGGCACTTAAAAAACATTTTTTCTAAAAAGCTATCATCAGATTTTAGGGATACTGTGCTCAATTATTACGTTGTGGCCTTTAAGATGATTGGACAAAAATCAGGTAACTTACTCATTTGGTGCTGCTCCTCGCGTGGGCTGTCACCAAAGTGGGGAAACATCTGCCCACAGATGCGCCTCCATGCCGCGTCTTTTCTGGCCCGGTCTGAGTAGTGTGCATCCCGTTGGTCCCAAATTTCCATTCCTGGACCAAAATGATCAGCATCTCTACACTGATGTGTGTAGACATGCTGCTGGACTCCGTGGAGGCGTTCTTCCAGGAAGTCTGGCACTCTTTTTGAGCTAATTTGCATGTGTAAGCTTCCTGATTCATGGCTTGCACCATTTCCTGTGACCTGCAGAAGTCTTGCATATTTCTCGCAAGTCACACGTGTGGTCCGTGTGTAAGCCGTATTTTTGTCAGCCCCATAGACTTGCATTGGCGTACTACAGGCGTAATACGCTGACAATCGCAGCATGCTGCAAGTTTCTCGGTACGTAAAATACGGCCAGGAAATATACGGATGATCAGAGCTGCCCCATAGAGAAACATTGGTCCAAGTGTAAAGCGTTATTTTGACGCCTCTTACTCGTCCGTATTCCTCTCTAGTGTGACGCCGGCCTAACAGAAGCCCAGAGCAAAAGCAGCACAGAGCAACCAAGAAGATGTCCACTAGCAGTAATCCTGTCAAGTTCTCAGTGCCAAGCCTCACTAACCAAAACTACCAGTCCTGGAAATTCAAGGTGAAGATGCTGCTCATAAGAGAAGGTACGTGGAAATATACTCAGGAGTAGAGTTGAGCGAAAAAGGTCGGTCAGATTCAAAAGTCGCCGACTTTCGCCAAAGTCGGGTTTCGTTGGCCGAAACACGACCATAGCGTGCAGTCGGCCATGCGTTCGGGAAAACAAGCGCCAAAGTCGGTTTTCCCAGAATGCTTTCAGGCACCTTTTTTCAGCCAATGAGCAAGGACGCACACTGTGGGAAACGAGATGACATGGGCAGCGTCCACCACCATCTTAGAGTAGGGCATTGCAGTGATTGGCTTGCTTTGGGGAGCATCATAGTGTCTATAAAAGTCCTGACCTCCGACCGGCATTTTACTTCTGCCGATCTTAACAGTAGGGAGAGGTTGCTGTTTATCAGTAGGGAGAGAGTTAGAGCTGGAAAGAGAAGTTCTTCTGTGCTTGTGCTGATAGCAATTGTGCTGTACAGTTAGTGTGCAGTGACAGGGGAGGATTTTCTCGTGTGCAGCAGCGCTGGTTATTAGGCTGCCTGCGCCTGCCAATGACAGGGGAGGATTTTCTTGAGTGTAGCAGCGCTGGTTATTAGGCTGCCTGCTTGCTGTATTGCTGTGTGTACACTGCTGTGCAGACTGCTTTTTACACAGCACTAATACTTTTATTCTTTTTTTCTGCAAAGTTACTGAGCGTTCATTTTTCCCAACACTGTATAGAGCTGTACGCTCCTCACACACTACCGTGTACCGGCTGGTATCCTGACGAAGCCGTGGGCGGTGAAACGCTCGTCGAGGCTCCAGTGCGTCTCCCCTGTCTCTCTGCAAAGGCACTTACATGTCTCAAGGTATTTCATCTTATATGGACCATTATTAATGCATGTGCCTTATGACTTGTCAGAGCTATTGCATTTCTCTTTGGATTCAATTTGCATGGTATCTTTTTAACTGTCTGTGTAATGTTTCACATTAAGCTCCATGCTTTGCCACCTATTGACATGCAGATCAGCTGGGGAGCGTTTGTTTCTTTATGTGCTAATTTTCTAACACCTTGCACATTAACTCTTCACTTGTCATTTCATCAGTTAGAATACCCTGTCCCTTTTGTATTTATTATTTATATGTAATAAACTTTATTATCTTTCTAATAATCCCTCTTTTGTGGCTTTTGATTATTTATTTAAGTATTTGAGCTTGTTATTTAGTAATTTTTTATTGGCTGTTTTTCATAAATACATGCTGACTATCTGTGTGTGACTCTGGAAATCTATATGGAGATTCAAATTTTCCCGTACACCGTATACACCTGTCCGCTTCTGATACAGTACCGTATATCTGCTGTTTGTATTACGGTCAAATCCATACTGAGTAAGCGTCTGTGTGTGACTCCGGAAATCTATACGTAGATTGAAATTTTCCCGTACACTGTATACACCTGTCCGCTTCTGATACAGTACCGTATATCTGCTGGTATTTTTGGTACATTTTCCCCAACATGAGGAAGTATGGTGGAAGAGGCCATGGATGTGGGCGGGGGGGCAGCTGGTACCGATGGTGGTGGTGATGCATCTGCTGGTAGTGCCAAAAGAACAATAGCACCTAAGGCAGGAGGTGTTGAGCCTGCATCATCATCTGGCTCCAGAAGGCCTGGAAGGCTCCCTTTTCTGGGAGTAGGAAAACCGCTTTTAAAGCCGGAGCATCAGGATTAGGTTTTGTCTTACATTGCCGAAACAGCCTCCAGCTATATAGCCTCCTCTTCTGAAGTTGCCAAAAAATGCAAGCACTGAGTCGTCAGTGCAGGCTCCTGGTCAGGAACAACACCTTTCCTTGTGTCCTTCACCCCCACCAAAAGTGAAGAATGCGGCATGGCCACACTTCAGATTACTCCATGGAGCTCTTTTCACATACCATGCCTGGGTTATCAAGTGAAATCCTGAATTCCCCAGTCCAAGATGAATCTGACATGGATTGCACTGATGCACAGCCACTGCTATCTGATTCTGCTGGTACATTCACCCAGAGCACTACATTGCCCTCGCAGTCTACTGAGCCAGAATCTGACCCTGATGAAACTCATGTGTCCCTTCCCGCATACTCTAACACCTTACACGGTGACACAGAGGAAGGTGCAGATGAATTTGAAGAGGAGGTGATGGATGAGCTAGTTGTTGACCCGGATTGGCATCCATTGGGGAAGAGGCCATGGACGTGGGCAGGGGGGGGACAGCTGGTACTGATGGTGGTGGTGATGCATCTGCTGGTAGTGCCAAAAGAACAATAGTACCTAAGGCAGGAGGTGTTGAGCCTGCATCATCATCTGGCTCCAGAAGGCCTGGAAGGCTCCCTTTTCTGGGAATAGGCAAACCGCTTTTAAAGCTGAAGCATCAGGAACAGGTTTTGTCTTACATTGCCGAAACAGCCTCCAGCTATATCGCCTCCTCTTCTGAAGTTTCAAAAGCTCCAAGCACTGAGTCATCAGTGCAGGCTTCTGGTCAGGAACAACACCTTTCCTTGTGTCCTTCACCCCACCAACAGTGAAGGATGCGGCAGCCCACACTTCAGATTACTCCATGGAGCTCCTTTCACATACCATGCCTGGGTTATCAAGTCAAATCCTGAATTCCGCAGTCCAAGATGAATCTGACATGGAGTGCACTGATGCACAGCCATTGCTATATGATTCTGCTGGTACATTCACCCAGAGCACTGCATTGCCCTCGCAGTCTACTGAGCCAGATTCTGACCCTGATGAAACTCAGGTGCCCCTTCCCGCATACTATACCACCTTACACGGTGATACAGAGGAAGGAGCAGATGAAATTGAAGAGGAGGTGATGGATGAGCCAGTTGTTGACCCGGATTGGCATCCAGTGGGGGAAGAGGGTGCTGCTGGCAATAGCTCAGAAGAGGAGAAGGATCCTCAGCAGATATCGACGTAGCAGCTGCGGTTTTCTGGCAGGCCCGTAGCAGTCCAAAAAAGTGTTAAAAAAACAAAAAGAGTTGCAGGACAGCTAGGCCAGATGGTCAAATTACACCAAATACGAAAAAGGAAGCTTTACTACCATAAAAATATATATTTTATTGAAGGATAATTTAAAAATTAGCTATTAAAATATAGACATCATATATGTTGTGGGGACAACTACTGCAACAAAATATGCAAACAAACCTAAACAGGGTATGTGGGTATTAGTAGATATTCACAATGGGATATAATAATTAGTTAATACTACCTAAAAAATGGTATAACACCTATAATACAGTGCAGAAGAAATATAATCATTCCCATTGGAAATAGATCTCAAATCTTATCCCATGTAACAATCCAGCATTAAATTCCAATACCTATAAGGTCATGCAGTACATATGACCCAAAGAAAGTGCATAGTGTAATTTAGCAGTATAAAAAGTGCTTAGGCATATATGTATCCAAGTGTGGAATGACAAATTAGCTGCTGGCATATGTTACCCTACCTCAGTGCAGGCTGCGGCACCCCTGACGCGCGTTTTGCCCGTAGCTTCTTCCAGAGGGGATGTGCGTATCTATTTGCTTCCCAGTGCATGCTTATATATGGAGTAAGTTGTAATGTCGGTTTGGATGCGGCGCTCTTGCTGACGAATATCGCACTACATCATCACTAGTCCGCGTCATATGACGCCCAGCCGCTCCCCTGCCCGACGTGTCAGAGTAGGAAGCAAGTCTGTGCGGCAGAACAGACGCGTCGTCATGGCGACGCAGAGCCAGCAGTCCACAGGAGCGTACACGCCTATTCATCAGCCCATGTGTGTGCACAGCATTTAAGGGCGATATAAAAAATCCTAAAAATACTAAGTGGAAAGTGGAGAGCTATTTAGAATATATTTTCACTGCAGCATAGTATAAATTCATCAATTATGCCCATAAGAGTTACAAGGATGCACAATGCACATTTCTTTAGATATATAAGGCATATTATCAATTCTTAAAGTGTAACTATGCTGACATTAATGAATATCATATGACCATATATAATTATAACAAAATATTTTACAGAAAATCCCTATAGAGAAATAAAAATACAAATAAAAAAAATAAAAAAATATATATGAAAAATAAAAAAATAAAAAAAATATAAAAATAAAATTATACTGATGAATCTCTTATATAGTGACAGTGTCTTTAAAATATGATTACCTACATTAATAATATATAAATAATAGTTCTTATAGAAAATGTGTGTTTATATATTTAAATACAGAGTGAATATCCCCAAATCAATCAAATATACGCATATATTCAAATATAATAGTCCATATTCCCAAAATATTTATCACTGTAAGGGACCTAATTTCGTGTCAATTATATACTTATTAGTGATCATTATATATATATATATAAAATGCAACGCAAAATAAAAAAAAAAATAATTGAAAAAATCATAAAAATAATAAAAATAAATACAGAGTCATTAGCATATGTGTACAAAAAATAAAATATAATATAAACAAAACAAAATATAGCAAAAAAGAAATACATATTAATAATATTGTATAGTAGTGAATAAGTATATTAAATATATGGATGTCTTCCTTTTCTTTCCACCAATATCTTCAATGTATTAGGAAACGTCGTGAGGCCAAGTCCAAACCACAATTCACAACCGACTCCTCACAGCATATACGGTAAGTAAAGCATGATTATGCAGCATCAAACATCAACAGATATGTATGTGAATTCTATAAAATAAAATAGAAAAATTAAAATCACGAAAAAACATATTAAAAAGAACATATTAGAAAATGCACCCAAATCAGCTATGTATGACTAATATGTTAAAGAAAAGGGGCAAATTTTCCTCCAATTACCTCCCGAATGTCAATATGCACCCTATCGATACCTTTGACTTTAAGCAGTTTCGCATCGCAGTTGTGGTACATCTTAAAATGCCTAGGTATAGGCTTGAGAGAAGTATAGTCATTTTCCCCCACAGCAATCAGAATATCATGGAAGTGTTCCCTAACCCTGATTTTCAAAGGCCTAGAAGTCAGCCCAATATAGATTTTAGGACATGGGCATGTGGTGTAGTAGACCACGCCCACCGAATTATCCTTATTTTTGATTTTGGGTATTCACTCTGTATTTAAATATATAAACACACATTTTCTATAAGAACTATTATTTATATATTATTAATGTAGGTAATCATATTTTAAAGACACTGTCACTATATAAGAGATTCATCAGTATAATTTTATTTTTATATTTTTTTTATTTTTTTATTTTTCATATATATTTTTTTATTTTTTTTATTTGTATTTTTATTTCTCTATAGGGATTTTCTGTAGAATATTTTGTTATAATTATATATGGTCATTAGTGTTGAGCATTCCGATACCGCAAGTATCGGGTATCGGCCGATATTCGCGTTATCGGAATTCCGATACTTAATTCCGATACTTTTTCAATATCGTATACCGGAATCGGAAGTTCCCATAATTCTTTGAGAGGCAATGTGATTTTAGTCAGCCAATGAGGAATCCTACGAAGTGTGGGCACATCCTGTAATGATGCGGTCATCTTAACTAATGGCATGGCTGTGATTGGCTGCTGAAATGATGTCAGAATGCACTATAAAAGGCGCTGCAGCCATTTTAGCGTCACTGTGCTGTGAACTCAGTTAGGGACAGAACGCTGCTGTGCTGACTCTGAGGGACAGTTAGATATTGCGATTTTGTGTACTACTGTGCTTGAGGCAGGCTAGTTTACCAACCGCTGTGTAAAGCTTCATTTTGCCAGTGTTGTTTTAACAGCTCTGTGCAAGGTGTGTGTGTGACAGTGCAGGTGACGCTGCAGTTTGCTCTGCATCCACCGCTGTTTGTAGGCATCTGCACGTGTCACTTTTTTTTTTTTTTTTTTATTTTATTTAGTGGAATTGGTGCAGCTCCATTATATTAGAAAAAATCAAATCTATTAGTGTGACGTGCTTCCATCCGTATACAATACATTGGTTGCAAACACTATAGAAGTACAGAAAGGAGCTTTTCACAGATTGTGGACAGTTGTGTTTCAGTGTTCACTTCAGTCTGTGTTTTTTACTTTTTTGAGTGCAGATCACGCTCCAGTTACTTGTTCAAGCACTGCTGCTTGTACTCTGCTGAGCGTGTCTCAGTGGCTCATCCTTTTCATTTATCTCCAATTGGTTCTGCTACATTCCATTTAAAATAAATCTAATCTATTAGTGTGACGCGCTTCCATCCGTATACAATACATTGGTTGCAAACACTATAGAAGTACAGAAAGGAGCTTTTCACAGATTGTGGACAGTTGTGTTTCAGTGTTCACTTCAGTCTGTGTTTTTTACTTTTTTGAGTGCAGATCACGCTCCAGTTACTTGTTCAAGCACTGCTGCTTGTACTCTGCTGAGCGTGTCTCAGTGGCTCATCCTTTTCATTTATCTCCAATTGGTTCTGCTACATTCCATTTAAAATAAATCTAATCTATTAGTGTGACGCGCTTCCATCCGTATACAATACATTGGTTGCAAACACTATAGAAGTACAGAAAGGAGCTTTTCACAGATTGTGGACAGTTGTGTTTCAGTGTTCACTTCAGTCTGTGTTTTTTACTTTTTTGAGTGCAGATCACGCTCCAGTTACTTGTTCAAGCACTGCTGCTTGTACTCTGCTGAGCGTGTCTCAGTGGCTCATCCTTTTCATTTATCTCCAATTGGTTCTGCTACATTCCATTTAAAATAAATCTAATCTATTAGTGTGACGCGCTTCCATCCGTATACAATACATTGGTTGCAAACACTATAGAAGTACAGAAAGGAGCTTTTCACAGATTGTGGACAGTTGTGTTTCAGTGTTCACTTCAGTCTGTGTTTTTTACTTTTTTGAGTGCAGATCACGCTCCAGTTACTTGTTCAAGCACTGCTGCTTGTACTCTGCTGAGCGTGTCTCAGTGGCTCATCCTTTTCATTTATCTCCAATTGGTTCTGCTACATTCCATTTAAAATAAATCTAATCTATTAGTGTGACGCGCTTCCATCCGTATACAATACATTGGTTGCAAACACTATAGAAGTACAGAAAGGAGCTTTTCACAGATTGTGGACAGTTGTGTTTCAGTGTTCACTTCAGTCTGTGTTTTTTACTTTTTTGAGTGCAGATCACGCTCCAGTTACTTGTTCAAGCACTGCTGCTTGTACTCTGCTGAGCGTGTCTCAGTGGCTCATCCTTTTCATTTATCTCCATTGGTTCTGCTACATTCCATTTAAATAAATCTAATCTATTAGTGTGACGCGCTTCCATCCGTATACAATACATTGTTGCAAACACTATAGAAGTACAGAAAGGAGCTTTTCACAGATTGTGGACAGTTGTGTTTCAGTGTTCACTTCAGTCTGTGTTTTTTACTTTTTTGAGTGCAGATCACGCTCCAGTTACTTGTTCAAGCACTGCTGCTTGTACTCTGCTGAGCGTGTCTCAGTGGCTCATCCTTTTCATTATCTCCAATTGGTTCTGCTACATTCCATTTAAAATAAATCTAATCTATTAGTGTGACGCGCTTCCATCCGTATACAATACATTGGTTGCAAACACTATAGAAGTACAGAAAGGAGCTTTTCACAGATTGTGGACAGTTGTGTTTCAGTGTTCACTTCAGTCTGTGTTTTTTACTTTTTTGAGTGCAGATCACGCTCCAGTTACTTGTTCAAGCACTGCTGCTTGTACTCTGCTGAGCGTGTCTCAGTGGCTCATCCTTTTCATTTATCTCCAATTGGTTCTGCTACATTCCATTTAAAATAAATCTAATCTATTAGTGTGACGCGCTTCCATCCGTATACAATACATTGGTTGCAAACACTATAGAAGTACAGAAAGGAGCTTTTCACAGATTGTGGACAGTTGTGTTTCAGTGTTCACTTCAGTCTGTGTTTTTTACTTTTTTGAGTGCAGATCACGCTCCAGTTACTTGTTCAAGCACTGCTGCTTGTACTCTGCTGAGCGTGTCTCAGTGGCTCATCCTTTTCATTTATCTCCAATTGGTTCTGCTACATTCCATTTAAAATAAATCTAATCTATTAGTGTGACGCGCTTCCATCCGTATACAATACATTGGTTGCAAACACTATAGAAGTACAGAAAGGAGCTTTTCACAGATTGTGGACAGTTGTGTTTCAGTGTTCACTTCAGTCTGTGTTTTTTACTTTTTTGAGTGCAGATCACGCTCCAGTTACTTGTTCAAGCACTGCTGCTTGTACTCTGCTGAGCGTGTCTCAGTGGCTCATCCTTTTCATTTATCTCCAATTGGTTCTGCTACATTCCATTTAAAATAAATCTAATCTATTAGTGTGACGCGCTTCCATCCGTATACAATACATTGGTTGCAAACACTATAGAAGTACACAAACGGGCCTTTCACAGCTACTGAACATGGGTTTTTAATTTTTAACTAAAATATGTATTTTTTCAAATGACACAAATATAAGTAATGTTGAAGAGGAATAGTCCTACATCCATTGTTTGCACAATATTACAGGTGTACATCATGTCCCTTAATCAACAATGTATTATTATATTTACTTGTATGCTTTTATTTAAAAGCCAAGAACACAGAAGGATAACCTTCGCACTGCAGCTGTTGTCAAAGTTCAACCCACATTATGCACTTCCAACATTGCAGCATTTGAGGCATGATGTGAGTTGGATTGGTCAAAGTTATGGAGTGAGAAGGTTCACCATCAGTACCCTATAGCATAAGTATGCTTTTGTGTTAGCATTTGTGTTAGACATGTGGATATCTGCCATAATATGTCACAATTATTTAGTTACAGATTTGTTACCAACACTAATCATTGAATGGTTTTAAATTTGACGTTTCACTTGTTTACAGCTTAGAAATAAGGGTGTAGCCTGATATCTATGTGTAGCACTAGCCACTTTAACATGTCATGTTTTTTAAACATGTGTAGCTAGGTAGCAGTAATTTTTGCCGGACACACAGCAGGGGAACAGCAGGCGTTACTGAACCCCACTATCACTATAGCTTGTGTATTGGTCTGTGGACACGACACTTCTGAGCAGCAACTGGCAGTGTTGTAGCCCAGGGAGTATAGCTCAGGTGGTAGAAAGATGAACATAACAGGAGACATGGAAAACGTTGCCAACCAGTTAGTTAATCTGAAACCGGACAGGCAAATTCAGGCGAGATCCATGCCTAGTTCATTTTCAGAAAAGTAAGCCGTTCTACATTATCGTAGGATAGTCGCATGCAACGGTCTGTTAGTACACCACCTGCAGCAGTAAAGACGCGCTCCGATAATACACTGGCAGCAGATCAAGCCAGCACCTCCAATGCATACTGGCTAAGCTCTGGCCATGTATCCAGCTTAGAGACACAAAACTTGAATGGGGAAGAGCCATCTGAGAGTACACTGAGAGGGCAAGACATGTAGTCTGTAACCATCTTACGGAAATGTTGCCTCCTGCTGACTGGAGCCGTCTCGGATGGTGTAGACATTGGTGGCGCTGCCACAAAACTTCGACACATTTGGAACATACTGTTCTTGCCCTGTGCAGAGGCGCTGCTTGTGCTCCCTCTTGTTGCAGAGCTGTCTCCACTGCCTCGACGCACAGAGCTGCTTTGTAAATCAGTAGCAGCAGCAGTGCTCTCGGCTGGAATGGAGAACATTATGGATTGCACCAGTGTGTCTTGGTACTTCCGCATTTTACGCTCCCGGTTCAACGGTGTGATGAGGCTTTGTAAGTTGTCCCGGTAGCGAGGGTCTAGGAGGGTGTACACCCAATAATCAGACGTGGTGTGAATGTGTTCGATGCGGCGGTCGTTTCTCAGCCACTGCAGCATGAAATCAACCATGTGCTGCAGACTCCCAACTGGCCAAGAAACGTTGTCCCCTGCAAGAGGCGTCATCTCCGCCTGCTGTGCATCACCCCACCCTTGGTCTACATACTGACTAGAGCATTGTCTACCTCCCTCTGGAGCGATGTCTTCCTCCTCCATTGACTCCTCCTCATCCTCCTCACAAAGTCCTTCAAATACATATAAATTTACAAAATTTAAAACTCAAAATTTAAAAACTTTGTATCATAATTCTGTAACATCAGTTTATGGAAACACAATAGCATTACAAAAGGATAGACAAAAAATGTACATTATGTGCTTTGTAAATACATTAAAAGTTTGTAATGGTTATGAAAATATAGACAGCGACTCTGGAGGTTCAATTGTTGATACAGCATGGTACTTTGAAAGTCCTCCAGCCCTTTGTGAGGAACCACGTTGCGCTGACTGTCCAGAAGGTGATGGAATTTGTGACTCCTCATCCTCCACCTCTTCCAAAACCTCATGCCTTAGTGCTTGCAGTGTTTTTTGAAGCAGGCAGATAAGGGGGACAGTCAGGCTGACTAGTGCATCATCTGCACTCGCCATCCGCGTTGACTCATCAAACGCACGCAAAACGTGGCAGATATCCTTCATAGAGTTATTCGCCACTCATTACACTGGCAGTGGCTGCCCATTCATTATAGGATCCAATTCTAATTACTGGTTCTCACCAACAAAGCTCTCCACAGCGCAGCACCCCCCTACATCTCCTCCCTTATTTATATTTATCGGCCTAACCGACTGCTGCACTCTGCAAACGACCTTCGACTAACCTCTGCACTAATCCGTACCTCCCACTCCCAACTCCAAGACTTCACCGCGCTGCGCCAATCCTCTGGAATGCTCTACCCCAAGAAATTAGGACTATCCGCAATTTGGATGGTTTCAGGCGCTCCCTCAAAACACATTTGTTCACAGTGGCCTATCACATTCACTAATCAAAGTCATTCTATGTGTAATTCTGTGTGTGTAGCCCATTCACTATCTCCATGCATCCCTCACTTCCTTAAAATGGCTGGACCATCATTGTAAAAACACCATTGTATATAAACACCTGTACTTTGTATCTCCCACACCTCATTGTAGATTGTAAGCTTTCACCAGCAGGGGCGGCTGATTTTGCTTTAATTATTGTATTGTTAACGTTGTTACTTATGACTCGTGTTTTGAAACTGTTAAACTGTAAAGCACTGCGGAATATTATGGCGCTATATAAATAAATAATATTATTATTCTTATTATAGAGGCCCACTCAGTAGTGGTGAAGTGTGAACGGCGCAAATTGCGAGTTGACTGCGCCTGATGCAGCTGATACTCCATTACTGTTGGCTGCTGCTCACACAACCGCTCCAACATATGTAACGAGGAATTCCACCTGGTGGGTACGTCACATATGATGCGATGTTCATGAAGGTGAAATCTCCGTTGCAGAGCTGCAATCAGCGATCTTGCCATGCTGGAACGTCGCAAGTGAGCGCACTCTAGGCGGACCTTGTGCAGCAGTGCATCAAGATCCGGATAGTCCCTCAAAAAACTCTGCACGACCAAGTTGAGCACATATGACAGACATGGTATGTGAGTGAGGTTGCCAAGGCCCAGAGCTGACACCAGATTTCGGCCATTGTCACACACTACCAAGCCTGCCTGTAGATTCTCTTCCAAAAACCACACGTCGCTCTCCTGCTTTATGGCATTACAGAGCTCCTGCGCTGTGTGGCTAAGATTCCCCATGGAAATTAATTTCAGGATGGCCTGTTGACATTTGGACACGGCTGTGCTCATATCGGTCGCAACAGGTAAACGTTCACGGGTCCATGTGGAGGTAGACCGTGACGGCTCCTGCAGCGATGATTCTGAGGAACTGGAATAGGAGGAGGAATCAATGTGTACAGACTTGATTCCTGCAATCCTTGGAGTTGGCAGAACACGTACAGCGCCACTCGCAAGATCAGTACCCGGCTGCACAACATTGACCCAATGGGCAGTGAGGGAAAGGTATTGTCCCTGGCCATGGGTGTTAGAACCCTCTTGTTAGGTTTTGTTTCAGTTTGCTGGTCACATGACCTTTTTTCCCTATTTAGTCTGGCTCCGCCCTTCTGGCTTTGCTTGACTTCATTGTATTATCTACTGTTAAGCTAGCCGGGTGCTTAGGTGCCTTAATCAGTCAGTTTTGCTTGATGTTAGGATCACAAAGTATTTATTTTTCTGTTTAATTATCCATGCTACAATTTATGTTAGGAGGTGTCCACCTTTTCTCACAGTCCCTAGATCTTGTAGGGATTACTCCCTCGCAACTATAGGTCTTCGTTCACACTAGATGAGGACTTTAGCGGGTCTGGTCGCAGGATCAGGTTCCCCGTTACATCGTAGGGATTCAGCTTAGTTGTATTGTAGGGACAGAATTCCCTTCTTTCCTTACTGGTTGTAGCAGATCATAACAATGGGTACTGGTCCACGCATCGGTGGTCAGGTGGACCTTGCTACTGAGGGCTTTTAGTAGCGCATGTTTAATTTTTCCCTCAACATGCTTTTGCAGACCAGGGACGGCTTGCCTGCTGAAATGAAATCGGCTTGGCACATTGTATTGTGGGATTGACAATGATATTCAGTTACGGAAACTGTCTGTCTCCACCAGCCTGAATCACAGCATTTCAAGGGACAGGAGTTTTGCAATGCCAGCATTCAGAGCCTGTGCTCGTGCATGGTTTGCGGAGTATGGCCGTCTTTTATCCCATGCCTGTGCTACCGATGGCTGTTTTGTGGCCTGGGAGTGTGAGGATGACAGGGAACTTGCTGCTGTGTGTGGAATAACAGTTTGTCTCTGGACAACAGTGGCCGAGGTTCTTCCATGGCGATCCTGTGAGGAAGCATAACCAGCTGTGTGTGAGCTCGATGAAGAGGCTTCAACATAACCTGAAGATGTAGGTGCTGCTGTAGGTTGGCCTACATCTCTAGTGTGTCTTTGTAACTCAACTACGTGCTTTGTCCGCACATGTTTCCACATATTTGTGGTATTGAGGTGACTGACACTTTTAGCTATTTTTAATTTTTAATTACACAGCTTGCATTTCACATAGCAAATATCATGTGCAAGTGTGTGAAAAAAGGACCACGCAGTGCAAGTCCTGGGAGCGCACGTTTTGACTTTTGGAAGACAACTGCTCCGAACAGGTGCCAAACTGGAGGCTACAGGCAACCGAGTCTGCAGCCTAACTCTCCCTCCTGTTTGTACCGTTGGGGCAATGTCTTCCTCTATCTTCCTTCTATCACTAACCATTTCTCTAGGCCTCTCCCAGCTTTCAACCAAAGTACTGGTTCTCACCCACAAAGCTCTCCACAGTGCAGCACCCCTCCTACATCTCCTCCCTCATTTCTATCTATCGGCCTAACCGACTGCTGCGCTCTGCAAACGACTTTCGACTAACCTCTGCACTAATACGTACCTCCCACTCCCGACTCCAAGACTTCTCCTGCTCTACGCCAATCCTCTGGAATGCTGTACCCCAAGAAATTAGGACTATCCACAATTTGCATGGTTTCAGGCGCTCCCTCAAAACACATTTGTTCAGAGCGGCCTATCACATTCACTAATCAAAGTCATTCTATGTATTCTGTGTAAGTGTGTGTGTGTCTCTAGCCCATTCACTATCTCCATCCCTCAGTCCCTTAAGATGGCTGGAACATCATTGTAAATGCACCATTGTATATAAACACCTATACTTTGTATCTCCCCCATCTCATTGTACATTGTAAGCTGTCACGAGCAGGGGCGACTTATTTAGCTTAAATTATTGTATTGTTAACGTTGTTACTTATGACTTGTGTTCTGAAACGGCTAAACTGTAAAGCGCTGCGGAATATGATGGCGCTATATAAATAAATATTATTATTATTCCTCTGAGCTGCTCCCACCACCTTCCTGTTCCTCATGCCATGTTGGGTCTTGGACCTCATCATCTCCACTACCCTCTTCCAACACCTGCTGTTGGGTGGTCTGGCCAGCACCATGCTCAACAGAAACTGGCACCTGGGTCTCATCATCATCAGATGCGTTCTGCGGTGTGCTGACCATCGGCACTGTCTCACCCGCCTCTTCAGATTCAGAGAGACACAGCTGTTGCGCATCACTGCATACTCCCTCTTCACATTACAGAATGCTGCTTGGCTGGGCCCCTGTTTGCAAGCCAATAGATTCTGAGAACAGAAGCAGACACTCAGCTGGCTCCTGTACAGAACTCTCTGACTGCCTGGGCAATTTGCCAGGCGGTGAAGAGACAGATGGTTGCCCAACAGTGCTGTGGTCCTGAGAGGAGGTGGAAGCAATTGAAGTCGATGCATTGGCTGACATCCAAACAACAACGGCTTCAATTTGTTCTTCCCGCAGCAGGGGGGTACTCCGAGCTCCTACAAAAGTGCGCATAAAGGAACGCTCACGGGGAAAACTGGTGGATGCTGTGTCACTGGGGGCCGCAGCAGCCACAGAATCCCCACGTCCTCTCCCTGAAGAAACTCCACGACCAGTGCCTTACTCCCTGCCTTCTTCATCTTGGTAGATTCATAAAGAAACTCTGAAAAGTTATAAGGTCTAAGTGTGGTTATTCCGCAGAGACTGCAGTGAACACTGCACACAACTGTTCACTACCCAATGCGTCTCAGCAGGAAGGCAGTCTGTGCGTCAAAACAAAGGCACAAGCATACATCCATGTACCCTGTTTATAAAGCTATATAAAAAAAATTATGTAGTAGTGACGCACACTTTATTGAGGTACAGTATTACATCGCCATTCACCATCTGTGGCTATGCAGTCTCATCTATATATACCTTATCTATCTGTTGTCATGCTTCCAAGTCGACAGTCACAGTCAGCCATAAATAGCAATTTTCACTATGCACTATGCACTTTTGAAAGGTTATGTTTGTTAATAAAAATGATTATTGCCACATATTATGAGTATTACATGATGGAAATTGTATAATTTTGTATAAAATATTTAGTGACATTATTCAGCAAATGGAACATTTTAGTAATATCACAGATAACTTGTAATGCTGATGATGTTTTGAAGTCAGACATTCATTGTCTATACAATAAAAATGGTGTACATACTGTTACTTATCCATCATTAATGGATTCAGATATGTACTTGTATGCTTTTATGTACAACCATATAGCAGATTCCTTAACTAATTTATTTTGTGGTTTGCATTGCTGTTCAACATGTTAATGTATGTGTTTATGTTTGTCAATTCTTTATTTATCTAGATATTAGTTTAAATGAAATCATCATCTTATGGTAGTAAAGGTTATCTTTCTCTTGTTTGAAGTATAGACATTTAAAATTGACAGGTAACAAGGAAATTACTTGATCTAGTATTTAAACATCCTCCTTGACCCTGGGCTCCAACACCGCCAGTTGTTGCTCGGAAGTGCTGTTAGCACAGTCAACACTTGCTCCTGTGTTACTGGGGTTCAGTAACGTCAGCTGGTCCTCGGTTGTGCCATTGGCTCTTTTCCTTCTGCTGCCCCTCCGGGTTCCAGCACAGTCAGCTGGTCCTCGTTACTTGCATTGGCTTTGTACCTTCTGCTACCCGTCCGGGTTCCAGTACCGTCAACTGGTTCTCCGCAGTGCCTTTGGCCTAGGTGCCTCCATCTCGGTATCCGAGTTCCAGCAACGTCTGCTGGTCCTTGGTAGTGCTTTGGAGCACAGGTACCTCCTGCTTAGTAACCGTGTCCCAGTAACTCAGCTGGTCCTCGTTGTGCCATTGGCTCTTTTCCTTCTGCTGCCCCTCCGGGTTCCAGTACCGTCAACTGGTTCTCCGCAGTGCCTTTGGCCTAGGTGCCTCCATCTCAGTATCCGAGTTCCAGCAACGTCTGCTGGTCCTTGGTAGTGCTTTGGAGCACAGGTACCTCCTGCTTAGTAACCGTGTCCCAGTAACATCAGCTGGTACAAGATTGTGCTACAAATACAAGATACGGAACAAGAGACACAAGAACAATAAGCAGAAGATCTAAAAGCAGAAGAACATGAAGTATAAGACCAAAATGAAGAGCAAAATATATGCTCTAAATTCTAAGCAGAAGAAGACTAAGCAGTGTATGGGGGTGAGTCCGTTCCTCCTCGTGGTGCCCCTGGAAAATGCCTGCTGCTGCAGGCTAAACTGAACACGGACAAATACTGTTGTAATTTAAATCTTTTGTGACAGCAAGAACGGAAGGATGAAAAATTCATACTTTGACAGATTACAAGTACAGGATTCTCTGTCACAAATAAGAATATGATGAAGAAGATGAAGCAGAATATGAATAAGAATAATAGTTTAATAAGAAGAATATGAGTAATGTTAACAAAGATGAATAGCAAGAAGTTTAAGAAGAAGATGAAGAAGGTGAAGATGAAGAATAATTTGATGAAAAAGATGATGCTGCAGAAGATTATGAAGGAGAAAGTGTGTGAAAAGTTAAAAAGGTGAAGATGAAGAGCATGGAAGTTGTGTAATATACATATTTGCCTAAATATAAAAAACGTTAACATTGTCAATTTCTTCGTCAATCCGAACATCTTTAAAAAAAAAAATATTTATGCTATTCCATTTGATTGGGTTAAACATCTATGCCTTTAATGTCTCCTCAACCTTCCCCAATACATTCTACATTACTCTTTCTTGTTTTCCTTCATGTACAATTAACCAACAAGGCAAGAATGGGTTTTTTTTAATTTCGATATTTTGTTCCCATAGACTTACATGGGACTTCCGGTATCGGTATCGGGTATCGCCGATATTTTAGTGATATCGGCGATACCATTCCGATTCCGATACTTTAGGATATCGGAAAGTATCGCTCAACTCTAATGGTCATATGATATTCATTAATGTCAGCATAGTTACACTTTAAGAATTGATAATATGCCTTATATATCTAAAGAAATGTGCATTGTGCATCCTTGTAACTCTTATGGGCATAATTGATGAATTTATACTATGCTGCAGTGAAAATATATTCTAAATAGCTCTCCACTTTCCACTTAGTATTTTTAGGATTTTTTATATCGCCCTTAAATGCTGTGCACACACATGGGCTGATGAATAGGCGGTGTACGCTCCTGTGGACTGCTGGCTCTGCGTCGCCATGACGACGCGTATGTTCTGCCGCCCAGACTTGCTTCCTACTCTGACACGTAGGGCAGGGGAGCGGCTGGGCGTCATATGACGCGGACTAGTGATGACGTAGTGCGATATTCGTCAGCAGGAGCGCCGCATCCAAACCGACATTACAACTTACTCCATATATAAGCATGCACTGGGAAGTAAACAGATATGCACATCCCCTCTGGAAGAAGCTACGGGCGAAAAGCGCGTCAGGGGTGCCACAGCCTGCACTGAGGTAGGGTAACATATGCCAGCAGCTAATTTGTCGTTCCACACTTGGATAAATATATGCCTAAGCACTTTCTTTGGGTCATATGTACTGCATGACCTTATAGGTATTGGAATTTAATGCTGGATTGTTATATGGGATAAGATTTCAGATCTATTTCCAATGGGAATGATTATATTTCTTCTGCACTGTATTATAGGTGTTATACCATTTTTTAGGCAGTATTAACTAATTATTATATCCCATTGTGAATATCTACTAATACCCACATACCCTGTTTAGGTTTGTTTGCATATTCTGTTGTAGTAGTTGTCCCCACAACATATATGATGTCTATATTTTAATAGCTAATTTTTAAATTATCCTTCAAAAAAATATATATTTTTATAGTAGTAAAGCTTCCTTTTTCGTATTTGGTGTATTATATTTGGAAGTACGGAACAGCTAGGCGGTTACTTTATATGTGATTCAGATGGTCAAAAATTAGCATAGAGTGCAAGCCCTGAAAATTTATCACATAGTAGGAAGAGTGCAGTGTGGCACTTTTTTGAACAAAATCCTATTGATGAGGCAAAGGTTATCTGCAAGAAGTGCGGAAGGACCTTTAGCCGAGGGAAAAATCTCAGAAAATTGAATACCAGCTGCATGCTTAGACATTTAAACACCATGCATTTGCAAGCGTGAACGTACTACAAAACCTCACTGGCTTTGAATGCCTGCATTGCCAAACTGATCTCATTAGAGATGATGCCCTTCCGTTTGGTTGAAAGAGCTCATGGCCTACGCTGTCCCACACTATGACCTACTTAGTCGGCATTTCTTTTCTAGAAAAGCCATCCCTACCCTCCACCTGTATGTGAAGACATATTGTCCATGCACTCAAAAAATCAGTGAGTGGAAAGATGCACCTCACAACAGATGCATGGGCCAGTAGGCATGACCAGGGCCGTTACGTGTCCATCACTGTGCACTGGGTTAATGTGGTGGATGCAGGCTCCACAGGGGACAGTGGTGGTGGGACAGTGCTGCCTAGCCCACAGTATAGGCAACAGTTGGCTGTAGGCGTTCGACCCTCCTCCTCCTCCAGAAGCAAAAGCTCGTCGACAGAGTGCAGTTGCATGAACACTCCATCCGCAGCTGCCAGTGTTGCACACGAGGTGTCCCACTATCGAACAGCTAGTGGTAAGCGTCAGCAGGCTGTTTTAAAGATGATGTCTTTGGGAGACAACGGACACACCGCGGAGGTACTGGCCGACTACTTGCAGCGAGAAACTGAGTCATGGCTGGGCAGTCTACATCTTGAGCCAGGCAAGGTAGTCAGTGATAACGGCCATAATTTTGTGGCGGCCATAGCCCTGGCAAAACTCAGACACATACCTTGCCTGGCTCACAGATTGAACCTGGTGGTGCAGTGCTTCATAAATAAATATCCGGAGTTACCAGCCCTGCTCCATAAGGTGCGAAGACTGTGCTTGCACATCCGTCGCTCGCCAGTAGACTCCAGTCGAATGCAGAGGCTGCAGCGATCGCTCCACCTCCCCAAGCACCGCCTAATCATAGACGTTGCAACAAGCTGGAACTCCACCATGCACACGGTTGAGAGGCTGTGCGAATAGAGGCAGGCTGTAATGCATTTGTGGGAGGATACACGGGCAGGCAGTTTGAGGGCAGACAGCAAGTTGTCGGGTGTGCAGTGGTCAAAGCTGAAAGACCTCTGTAAAGTCCGTAAGTGTTTTGAGGAATGCACACAGCTGGTAAGCGCAGACGACACCATCATAAGCATGAGCATCCCACTTATGCGTCTGCTCATGCAAACTTTGACACACATTAAGGATCAGGCGTCTGCAGCGGAGGAGGAGAACGAGGAGGGAAACCTTGATGACAGTCAGGCATTGTCTGCTCAGGGAACTGTCCTGAACGAGGTGGAGGAGGATGCTTCTCAGGGGGCAAGAGAAAATGTTGGCTTGCCAAGGTCAGGTCCAGGGTTTGTGTGTGACTGGAGCGATGTGGATTTGGCAGAAAGCACTCCTCCACCCACCACTGGCAGTGCATCATTGACAACTGGAACATTGGCCCACATGTGTGATTATGTCTTGTGGATCCTAAAAAGGGACCCCCGCATTGCCAAAATTATGAAGGATGAAGACTACTGGTTGGCCAGCATGCTCGATCCACGCTATAAAGGTAAATTACAGAACATCATGCCACAGGAGAACCTAGAGCTAATATTGTCAAACTAACAAGAAACTCTGGTAAACCGTTTGTTAGAGGCATTCCCAGCACACAGCAGCGGTGCAGGTTCTACCACCAGCCGTACTGGGCCAAATGGAAGAGGTGTTCGTGGTGCACACAGCCAAAGTGGCGTTGGAGACAGGGGTTTCATGACCATGTTGAGGTCTGATTTCTCGAGTAACGCTCACACGACTGGTAATACTGAATCTATTGCAACAGACAGGAGACAGCAGTTGTCAACTGTGGTTCAAAATTACAACTCCTCCCCTATTGATGTTCTCCCTCACAGTTCATTGCTCTTTGGATACTGGGCCTGTAAACTGGACACCTGGCCTGAATTGGCACAATATGCCTTACAGGAGCTCGCTTGCCCTGCTGGTAGTGTGCTATCAGAAAGAGTCTTCAGTGCTGCTGGATCAATCTTGACAGAAAGAATGACCCGGCTGTCAACACAAAATGTAGGTGATCTCACTTTCATTAAAATGAACCATGCCTGGGTTTCAAAGGATTTTGTACCACCTTCCCCTGATAACACATAGGTTGCCAGCAAAATGGCTCCTCTTCCTCCGACTTCTCCAATTCCTCCTTTTGCAGCTGCTGAAAGTCCAGCCTACACCTCAACATATGCCAGTTTTTCCACCTCCCTAACTGGGCTGTAGGGGGGCCCACTCGCCATCAGAGACACCGGCGTACTATGAGGGGCCCTATGCCAGTGCTGGCGCCCACGAGTGGGCCCCCCATGCTTGCTCAGGGCCCCAGCACTTGCAATACTTACCTCTCCCTGCTCCACTGCTGTGGTGTCTTCCGCATTTCCTGACAGTGACATTCAGGTCACAGAGCGCGATGACATCACATCTGTGCACCTTCTGCCTGAACAGTCACAGTGCAGAGAGCTGGTTGATGGCTTCGCTGAGGAGTCCAGAGTAGACCAGTGCCCAGCGAGAAGAGGTATTTCATTTTTTCAATGTTTGGAGGAATATATGGGGAGCATTATACACTGGAGACTTTTATATGGGGCCCATCATACACTTGAGCATCATAGATAGGGCCCATTATACACTGGAGCATTATATATGGGGCCCATCATACACTTGAGCATCATAGATAGGGCCCATTATACAGTGCAGCATTATATATGGGGCACATCATACACTGGAGCATCTTATATGGGGCCCATCATATACTAGAGCATCATATGGGGTTCTTTATTTATGGGGCATCATATAGGGCCCTTTATATATGGAGCATCATATGGAGCACATATGGGGCCTATTCTGTATGGAGCATTATATGGAGCCCATTCTGTATGGCGCACTATGTGGTGCCCATAATACTGTATGGAGGACTATACTGTCTGCTTTTGGAGCTATTGTAGAATTTACAATAGATATCACTCATGTAATGTAAGAAGTGAAGTATTTGGAATTGTACTATACCTATATTTCTCTGCCGTATCGGAGCATCATGAATTGTGGTATATGTTAAAAGGGCCCACTGAGATTCTTTCGCCCGGGGCCCACGAAAACCTGGAGCCAGCCCTGCCCCCCCACAACTTTAGCCACATAACCCCCAGTTTTCAATGCATTGCTATTATTATAAAGTTAATTAAGGTTGACAAGCTTAAGTAATAAGAATTGATGTCGTTGGCATTGAATTGGGCACCGTAGGTGTGCATACTGCCCTCCACTCACTGCTGACTTTTATTCCCCATTGACTTGCATTGGGGTCGGATTTTCGACTCCGACTCAACTTTTTCCGATTGTCTGCTGACTTCGTTCGACTCGACTTTTGGGAAAGTCGGATGGTCCGAAACCCGACTCGACCCTCCAGGAGGCAAAGTCGCTCATCTCTACTCAGGAGCAAGTGTCTCATCCATTGCGAGATGATTGCCTAGAGAAGGATTAGAAAGCATGATTTCCCTCAATGTAGATGGTAATCAGATTGTGCATATATGCAAGTGTGCAACTGCAAAGGAGATGTGGGATGAGTTACAGAAAGTGCATGAAAGATCAAATCTAAGCAGTAAGCTTTATCTCATGAGAAAACTGTATCTGTCTAAGCTAAGTGATGGACAGAATATTCAGGACTATATAAGAAACACCCTAGAGATTGTGGAGCGTCTCAGGGGTATTGCAGAACAAATTAAAGATTTTCATGTTGCTACACTTCTATTAAATGGTCCTCCAGAGAGTTATGACACACTCATGACTGCACTAGATGCACGGCCAGATGATGAGATGACACTAGAGTATGATAAAGGCAAACTTGTAGATGAATTCAAAAGAAAAACACAGAATGTAAGCAGCAGTAATGAATCCAGAGCAGAAACAGCATTAAAGACACTGGATTTCCCTAAATATAAGAGCAATCTAAGAGAAACTCTTGAATATTTTGTCTGTGAAAAGCCCGGCCACTTTAAATCACACAGCAGAATTTGGAAATTTGCAGCTTAATGACCTGGCCTATTTTTACAGTTCTGACCACTGTCATTTTATGTGTTTATAACTCTGGAACGCTTTAACGGATCCTGCTGATTCTGAGAATATTTTTTTGTGAAATATTGTACTTCTTGATAGTGATAAAATTTCTTCGATATGACTTGCGTTTATTTATGAAAAAAAACGGAAATATGGTGAAAATTTTTTAAATTTTGCAATTTTCAAACATTAAATTGTTATGCTCTTAACCCCTTACTGTCCAATGACGTGCACAGTCCGTCATGGCCGGGTGTCAGTTCCGGCACCAGGACGGACTGTGCACGTCATCTCTTTGATCTACCACTGCGTGTAAACACGCAGTGGTAGATCAGTGCTGACAGCTGTCACAGACAGCTGACAGGCACGGAAAGCGGTGCGGGGACCTTTGCCGTCGGTTCCCGCACCCACAGTGCTGTGATTGGTCAGTCAATCTGACTGACCAAACACAGCAGCGATCGTGCAGGAGAAGCTGAAATTTCAGCTTCTCCAGCGCGATCAGTGCAGGAGCCGGCGCTGCAGTGGCCAGGCTTCCTGCACTGACAGCCAGGAGCGGAGCCCCCACCGCCCCTGGCTGTTAACCCCCTGACTGCTGCGATCGAGCGCGATCGCAGAGCTCAGGGGGGGAGGCAGAGGGTCGGGAGCTCCCTCTGCCTCGGATCGGCGCCCTGCAATGTATTTGCAGGGCCCGATCTCTACCTTGATGACCCGGGGGTTGTCATGACAATCTCCGGGTCATCTAGCTACGGAAAACTGCTGTGATCATGCTCACAGCAGCTTTCCCCATAGGTACAATGCATTGCAATGCTGCAGCATTGCAATGCATTGTAACTGCAATAAAAAGTAAAAAAAGTGAAAGTCCCATAAAGGGACAAGTTAAAAAAAATCATTTTTTTTTAAAAATTGTAAAAAAATATTAAAAAATAATAAAAAAAAAAATCCCCTAAAAAATACACATTTTTATGTAATAAAAAAAATAAAAAACAAAAAAAATGCACGTTATGTATTGCCACGTCCGTAAAAATCCCGTCTATAAAAGCGTAACCCTAGTTAACCCCTTCAGTGAAAGCCGTAAAAAAAAACACAAAAAAGTAGTAAATTATACTTTTTCCAAGCGGTATCATCATACCGCTTGGAAAAAGTGCAATAACACGCGATCAAAAAGTCAGATATAAATAATCTTGGTACCACTGAAAACGTCATCTTGTCCTGCAAAAAACAAGCCGCTATACAGCATCATCAGCGAAAAAATAAAAAGTTATAGCTCGCGGAATAAACTGATGAAAAATAATTATTTTTTCTATAAAATTTTTTATTGTGTAAAAAACGCCAAAACATAAAAAAATATATAAATGAGGTATCGCTGTCATTGTAGTGATCCGAAGAATAAAGCTCCTTTATCAATTTTACCACACGCGGAACGGAGGAAAAAAAAAAAAAAAAAAAAAAACAATTCCTGAATTGCTGGTTTTTGTTCATTCTGCTTCCACAAAAATCGGAATAGGAAGCAATCAAAAAACGTTATGTGCCCGAATATGGTACCAGTAAAAACGTCAGCTCGTCCCGCAAAAAATAAGCCCACAGATAACTCTGTTGGCCGAAATATGGAAAAATTATAGCTCTCAAAATACGGCGATGCAAAAATTTCTTACAAAAAATTATTCCAAAAAAAAGCATCTTTTAGAGTGTGACAGAAGCTAAACATGAAAAAAGGGTATAAATCTGGTATCGCTGTAATCGCACCGATCCGAGGAATAAAGTTGCCTAATCACTAATACCGCACGAGGAACGGCGTAAAAAAGAAAACCAATTCTTCACCTTTTGTGGATTTGTTCATTGTGCCTCCCAAAGATCGCAATAAGGCGATCACAGTGATTCCCCCCCACATATGGGGTATCAGCGTACTCAGAACAAAATGCACAATAGCTTTTGGGGTCCTATTTCTCCTGTTACCCTTAGAAAAATAAAAATTTGGGGGCAAAAAGGTCATTTTTGTGGAAAAAAATATGATTTTTTTATTTTCACGGCTCTACGTTATAAACTTCTGTGAAGCCCTTGGGGGTTCAAAGTGCTGACCACACATCTAGATAAGTTCCTTGGGGGTCTAGTTTGCAAAATGGGGTCATTTGTGGGGGTTTCTACTGTTTAGGCACATCAGGGGCTCTCCAAGCGTGACATGACACCCGCAGACCATTCCATCAAAGTCTGCATTTAAAAACGGTGCTCCTTCCCTTCCAATCTCTGCCATGCGTCAAAATAGTGGTTCCCCCCCACATATGGGATATCAGCGTACTCAGGACAAATTGCACAATAGCTTTTGGGGTCCTATTTCTCCTGTTACCCTTATAAAAATAAAAATTTGGGGGCAAAAAGATTATTTTTGTGGAAAAAAATATGATTTTTTTTTTTCACGGCTCTACGTTATAAACTTCTGTGAAGCACTTGGGGGTTCAAAGTGCTTACCACACATCTAGATAAGTTCCTTGGGGGTCTAGTTTCCAAAATGGAGTCACTTGTGGGGGGTTTCTACTGTTTAGGCACATCAGGGGCTCTCCAAACGTGACATGACACCCGCAGACCATTCCATCAAAGTCTGCATTTGAAAAAGGCGCTCCTTCCCTTTCGAGCTCTGCTTCAGCGAGTGTGAGCGAGCTGAGTGTGACCGGTGCGCAAGTGTGAACGGTGGTAAGTGTGACTTGAGATTCAGTAAAGAAGTATTTGAAAAACCTTTAATCAAATACCTGTGTGAATTGGTGTGAGTGGCTGAATTGTGGATTGCTGAGTGCCTTTCTACCTGTTCTATCTTTTGGGGGCTTTTTTAACCTATTTTTTTCTCTCTAAAGGAGTAATCTCTTATTTTACTATCTGTGTGTTTAAAGGTTTAAAGGTTAACTATATTGCATTTAAACCTTGGTGTAGCTATATTCACAAGGGGTTAATTAAGGGTGGGGGTTCATAATTAAGGGTTTATAAGGGCCAGCTGGTTGGGGCTCAAGTCTTTTTGGAAGTGCATTAGAGCAGCAGGGTGATTTGCTGCTGGAGAAAAAAAAAAAAAAATCTCTCTTTAAATCTTCTGCTTCAGCGAGTGTGAGCGAGCTGAGTGTGACCGGTGCGCAAGAGTGAACGGTGGTAAGTGTGACTTGAGATTCAGTGACTTTGGATTCAGGGAGTTTCCAAGGGAGGATTTACTGAATTGCTGTTACTGTATATTTTATTAATACTTTTTATTTATTTTTACTTATCTTTGCTGTCTGGTGAAATCCCCATTAGATATGTGCTCCACTATTGCCAATGCCATCCAGTGTACATCTTGCCACATGTATGCAGTCCTTGAACAGCCGGTCGAGGGTGCATACTGCTGTGTGAGATGTGAGCACGTTGTGCATTTGGAAGCCCAAATCTTGGATCTAAATGTGCAGCTGGCAACACTGAGATCCATAGACAATATGGAAAGGAGTCTTCTGCTCACTGAGCAGACGCTCAATGGGATAGATGAGGGGGGGATGCTAGGGTGGAGCTGCAGGACACTGAAGTAGGAAGCTGGGTGACAGTTAGAAAGCGGGGTAGAGGGAAGAGCGCCAGGGAGGCTAGTCCTGATCTGGCACACCCCAATAAGTTTGCAAAGTTGGCAGATGAGGGGGTTGTCAGTACAGGGGTAGCACTGCTGCAGCCAGGCATGTCTTCTGAAAGCCGGGGGAGTGTCTGCTCCAGTAAGGGGGGAATTAGGAGAGCAGGGCAGGCCAGACAGGTGCTGGTAGTGGGGGACTCAATTATTAGGGGAACAGATAGGGCAATCTGTCACAAAGACAGGGATCGTCGAACAGTGTGCTGCCTACCTGGCGCTCGAGTCCGACACATCGCTGATCGGGTTGACAGATTACTGGGAGGGGCTGGTGAGGACCCAGCGTCATGGTGCAAATTGGCACAAATGACAAAGTTAGAGGCAGGTGGAAGGTCCTTAAAGATGATTTCAGGGAATTAGGCTGCAAGCTTAAAGCAAGGACCTCCAACGTGGTATTTTCTGAAATACTGCCGGTACCACGTGCCACACCAGAGAGGCAACGGGAGATTAGGGAGGTTAATAAGTGGCTCAAGAATTGGTGTAGGAAGGAGGGGTTTGGGTTCCTGGAGAACTGGGCCGACTTCTCAGTTGGCTACAGGTTCTATGCTAGGGATGGGCTGCACCTCAATGGGGAGGGTGCAGCTGTGCTGGGGGAGAAAATGGCTAGAAGGTTGGAGGAGTCTTTAAACTAGGGACTGGGGGGGAGGGTATTCATTTTATAGGAGGGGAAGGCAGTACAGATAGAGACCTGGCACAAATAATGAAATTGGGGGTGGGGGTGGCATGGGGGGTGGGGTTAGAACAGTTAATAATTTAAGAAAGAATAGAGGTTCAGAGAGATACATAAAGTGCATGTATACTAATGCTAGAAGCCTCACCAACAAAATGGCGGAATTAGAATTAATTTTGTTGGAACATAATTATGACATGGTGGGGATATCTGAGACTTGGCTGGATGAGAGCCACGACTGGGCGGTTAATTTACAGGGCTATAGTCTGTTTAGAAATGACCGTAAAAATAAGCGAGGTGGGGGTGTGTGTTTATATGTAAAATCATCCTTAAAACCCATCCTGTGTGATATCTGTGAATCTAATGAAGATGTAGAGTCTCTGTGGGTGGAGATTAGGGGAGGGGGGAAAAATAATAAATTACTGATAGGGGTTTGTTATAAGTCTCCTAAAATAATGGAAGCAACAGAGAATATCCTCGTAAAGCAAATAGATGAAGCAGCAACTCAAGGAGAAGTCATTATTATGGGGGACTTCAACTACCCTGAAATTCATTGGGGAACAGAAACCTGCAGTTCCAGCAAAGGTAATAAGTTTTTGGCAACTATGAGAGACAATTACCTTTCACAACTAGTTCAGGACCCAACAAGAGGGGGGGCACTGCTAGACCTAATATTATCCAACAGGCCAGACCGCATATCAAATATAAGGGTTGGGGGTCACTTGGGTAATAGTGATCACAAAATAATAAGCTTTCATGTATCCTTTAATAAGATGTGTAGTCGAGGGGTTACAAGGACACTAAACTTCAGGAAGGCAAATTTCCAACGGATGAGAGATGATCTTGGTGCAATAAACTGGGACGATATCCTGAGACATAAAAATACACAAAGAAAATGGGAGACGTTTATTAGTATCCTGAATAGGACCTGTGCACAGTATATACCCTATGGGAATAAACATGCTAGAATTAGGAGGAAACCACTATGGCTAAATAGAGCTGTAAGGGGCGCAATAAGGGACAAAAAGAAAGCGTTTAGGGAATTAAAGCAAGTAGGTAGTGAAGAGGCATTAAATAAATACAGAAGACTGAATAAATTCTGTAAAAAGCAAATCAAGACAGCAAAGATTGAGGCAGAGAGACTCATTGCCAGAGAAAGTAAAAATAATCCCAAAATATTCTTTAACTACATAAATAGCAAGAAACTAAAAAATGATAGTGTTGGTCCCCTTAAAAATAGTCTGGGTGAAATGGTGGATGAGGATGAGGAAAAAGCCAATATGCTAAATGACTTTTTTTCAACTGTATTTACACAAGAAAATCCCATGACAGATAACATGATCAGAGATAAAAAAATTTCTCCATTAAATGTCACATGCTTAACCCAGCAGGAAGTACGGCGGCGTCTAAAAATCACTAAAGTTGACAAATCCCCGGGTCCGGATGGGATACACCCCCGAGTACTGCAGGAATTAAGTACAGTTATAGATAGACCATTATTTTTAATCTTTAAAGATTCCATAATAACTGGGTCTGTACCACAGGACTGGCGTATAGCAAATGTGGTGCCAATATTCAAAAAGGGGGCAAAAACTGAACCTGGAAATTATAGGCCAGTGAGCTTAACATCTACTGTGGGTAAAATCCTGGAGGGTTTTTTAAGGGATACTATTTTGGAGTATCTGAAGCTGAATAACCTCATGACACAGTATCAGCATGGGTTTACGAGGGACCGTTCTTGTCAGACTAATCTGATAAGCTTTTATGAAGGGGTAAGTTCAGGACTGGACCAAGGGAATGCAGTGGACGTGGTGTTCATGGACTTCTCAAAAGCTTTTGATACAGTGCCACACAAAAGGTTGATACATAAAATGAGAACAATGGGGATAGGGGAAAATATGTGTAAGTGGGTTAAGAACTGGCTCATGGATAGGAAACAAAGGGTGGTTATTAATGGAGCACACTCGGACTGGGTCACGGTTAGCAGTGGGGTACCACAGGGGTCAGTATTGGGGCCGCTTCTCTTTAACATATTTATTAATGACCTTGTAGGGGGCATACAGAGTAGTATTTCAATATTTGCAGATGACACTAAACTCTGCAGGGTAATAAATACAGAGGAGGATAATTTTATATTACAGGAGGATTTATGTAAACTAGAAGCTTGGGCTGATAAATGGCAAATGAGCTTTAATGGGGATAAATGTAAGGTCATGCACTTGGGTAGAACAAATAAGATGTATAATTATGTGCTTAATTGTAAAACACTGGGCAAAACTGTCACTGAAAAAGACTTGGGTGTATGGGTGGACGACAAACTCAAATTTAGTGGCCAATGTCAGGCAGCTGCTGCCAAGGCAAATAAAATAATGGGATGCATTAGACGAGGCATAGATGCTCATGAGGAGAACATAATTTTACCTCTATACAAGTCACTGGTGCGACCACACTTAGAATACTGTGTGCAGTTCTGGTCTCCGGTGTATAAGAAAGACATAGCTGAACTGGAGCGGGTGCAGAGAAGAGCGACCAAGGTTATTAGAGAACTGGGGGGTCTGCAATACCAAGACAGGTTATTACACTTGGGGTTATTTAGTTTGGAAAAACGAAGGCTTAGGGGTGATCTTATTACAATGTACAAATATATGAGGGGACAGTACAAAGACCTTTCTAATGATCTTTTTACTCTTAGACCTGTGACGGGGACGAGGGGGCATCCTCTACGTCTGGAGGAAAGAAGGTTTAGCCATAATCACAGATGCAGATTCTTTACTGTAAGAGCAGTGAGACTATGGAACTCTCTGCCGTCTAATGTTGTAATGAGTGATTCCTTACTAAAATTTAAGAGGGGACTGGATGCCTTTCTTGAAAAGTATAATATTACAGGCTATATTCACTAGTTTCCTAGATACAGCGTTGATCCAGGGAGCTAGTCCTGTTACCCTTTGAAAAATAACAATTGGGGGTGGAAAGATCATTTTTGTGGAAAAGATATGATTTTTTAATTTTACTGCTCTACGTTATAACCTTCTGTGAAGCCCTTGGGGGTTCAAAGCTCTCACCACACATCTAGATAAGTTCCTTGGGGGGTCTAGTTTCCAAAATGGGTCACTTGTGGGGGGTTTCCACTGTTTAGGCACACAGGGGCTCTCCAAATACGACATGGCGTCCAATCTCAATTCCAGCCAAAAAAGTCAAATGGTGCTGCTTCCCTTCCGAGCTCTGCCATGCGCCCAAATAGTGGTTTACCCCCACATATGGGGTATCAGCGTACTCAGGACTAATTGCACAATAAATTTTGGGGTCCTTTTATCCTTTGGAAAATAAAAATTGGGATGAAAAGATCATTTTTGTGGAAAAAATATGATTTTTTAATTTACGGCTCTACGTTATAACCTTCTGTGAAGCCCTTGGGGCTTAAAAGCTCTCACAACACATTTAGATAAGTTCCTTGGGGGGTCTAGTTTCCAAAATGGTGTCACTTGTGGGGGGTTTCCACTGTTTAGGCACACAGGGACTCTCCAAATGCGACATGGCGTCCAATCTCAATTCCAGCCAAAAAAGTCAAATGGCGCTGCTTCCCTTCCGAGCTCTGCCATGCGCCCAAATAGTGGTTTACCCCTACATATGGGGTATCAGCGTACTCAGGACTAATTGCACAATAACTTTTGGTGTCCTTTTATCCTTTGTAAAATAAAAATTGGGATGAAAAGATCATTTTTGTGGAAAAAATATGATTTTTTAATTTTACGGCTCTACGTTATAACCTTCTGTGAAGCCCTTGGGGGTTAAAAGCTCTCACAACACATTTAGATAAGTTCCTTGGGGGGTCCAGTTTCCAAAATGGGGTCACTTGTGGGGGGTTTCCACTGTTTAGGCACACAGGCACTCTCCAAATGCGACATGGCGTCCAATCTCAAGTCCAGCCAAAAAAGTCAAATGGCGCTGCTTCCCTTCCGAGCTCTGCCATGCGCCCAAATAGTGGTTTACCCCCACACATGAGGTATCGGTGTACTCTGGAGAAATTGTACAACAAATATTGTGGTTCATTTTCTCCTGATACCCTTGACAAAATTTAAAAAAATTGTATCGAAAGAAAAATTTTGGGAAAAAAAGTTAAATGTTCATTTTTTCCTTCCACATTGCTTCAATTCTTGTGAAGTACCTAAAGGGTTAATAAACTTCTTGAATGTGACTTTGAACACGTTGAGGGGTGCAGTTTTTAGAATGGTGTCACTTTTGGGTATTTTCTGTCATATTGACCCCTCAAATTCACTTCAAATGTGAGGTGGCCCCTAAAAAAAATGGTTTTGTAAATTTTGTTGGAAAAATGAGAAATTGCTGGTCAACTTTTAACACTTATAACTTCCTAACAAAAAAAAATGTTGGTTCCAAAATTGTGCTGATGTAAAGTAGACATGTGGAAAATGTTATTTATTAACTAATTTTTGTGACATATCTCTCTGATTTAATGGCATAAAAATTAAAAGTTTGAAAATTGCAAAATTTTCAAAATTTTTGCCATATCTCCGCTTTTTTCATAAATAAACGCAAGTTATATTGAATAAATTTTACCACTATCATGAAGTACAATATGTCACGAGAAAACATTCTCAGAATCGCCAAGATCCGTAGAAGCGTTCCAGAGTTAGAACCTCATAAAGAGACAGTGGTCAGAATTGTAAAAATTGGCCTGGTCTTTAACCTACAAAATGGCTTGGTCATTAAGGGGTTAAATCAGAGAGATATATCACACAAAATACTTAATAAATAACATTTACCACATGTCTACTTTACATCAGCACAATTTTGGAAACAATTTATTTGTTAGGAAGTTATAAGGGTTAAATTTGACCAGCGATTTCATATTTTTACAACAAAATTTACAAAACCATTTTTTTAGGAACCACATCACATTTGAAGTCACTTTGAGGGGTGTACATGACAGAAAATACCCAAAAGTGACACTATTCTAAAATTTGCACCCCTCAAGGTGCTCAAAACCACATTCAAGAAGTTAATTTTTTCTTTCCACATTGCTTCAGTTCCTGTGAAGCACGTAAATGGTTTAACTTTTTTTTTTTTTTACAAACCTTTTACTTCAGAACCAATTTTTTTTATTTTCACAAGTGTAAAAAGAGAAAATAAACCACAAAATGTATTGTGCAATTTCTCCTGAATGCGCCGATAACCCATGTGTGGGTAGAAACCATTGTTTGGGCGCACGGCAGAGCTTGGAAGAGAAGGAGCGCAGTTTGACTTTTTCAATGCAGAATTGGCTGGAATTGAGATCAGATGCCATGTCGCATTTGGAGAACCCCCACAATTGACACCATTTTGGAAACTGAACCCCTTATGGAACTTATTTAGATGTGTGGTGAGCAATTTGAACCCCCAAGTGTTTCACAGAAGTTTATAATGTAGAGCCATGAAATTAAAAAATCATAAGTTTTCCACAAAAATGAATTTTAGCCCACATTTTTTATTTTCACAAGGGTAAAAGGAGAAATTGGACCCAAACAGTTGTTGTCCAATTTGTCCTGAGTACGCTGATACCCCATATGTGGGGGAATCACTGTTTGAGTGAATGGCAGAGCTCGAAAGAAAGGAGTGCCGTTTTGAATTGCAGACTTTGATGGAATAGTCTGCGGGCATCATGTTGCGTCTGCAGAGCCCCTGATGTGCCTTAAAGGTGGAAATCCCCCACAAGTGTCCCAATTTTGGAAACTAGACCCCCCCAAGTAGCTTATCTAGATATGTGGTGAGCACTTTGAACCCCCAAGTGCTTCACAGATGTTTATAACGCAGAGCCGTGAAAAAAAAATCGTTTTCCACAAAAATAATATTTTAGCCCCCTTTTTTTATTTTTCCAAGGGTAACAGTAGAAATTAGACTCACAAAGTTGTTGTGCAATCAGTCCTGAGTACACTGTTGCCTCATATGTGGGGGAAACCACTGTTTGGGCAAACGGCAGAGCTCAGAAGAGAGGGAGCACAGTCTGACATTTTGAATGCAAAATTGTCAGGAATCAATGGTAGCGCTATGTCGCGTTTGGAGACCCCCTGATGTACCTAAACAGTGGAAACCCCCCAATTCTAACTCTAACCCTAACCCCAACACACCCCTAACCCTAATCCCAACCCTAACTATAACCAAAACCACAACCCTAACCCCAAAACCAGGGCCGGTGTTAGGGGCAGGTGTTATGTTTTGGTAGCTGAGGAGAGCAGGCAAAAACGGCAATACACCAGAGAGGTTGGAATCTACTGGATTGCAGTACCCTGACTAACCACCACAACTAGGAGCGTTCCTACGTTGGTCCTAGACGCCTCGTCACAGCCTGAGAGGCTAACTACACCTAAAGATAGAAAGAGGAAAGCTATCTGCCCCGGAGCAGATCCCCAAAGAACATAGGAAGCCCCAAAACATGTAATGGCGGTTAGAAAAGAGGAAATACAGACACAGACAGAAAATAGTATGAGCAAACGCTGGGCCCAATCTGCCTAGACAGAAAAGGATAGGAAGGATACTTACTGCAATTCGAAAAAACCCTAAAAAAAAAGCCAATGCTACTAATTGCAAAAACACCTGAGATCACACGACCTCTACCACCTAAATTAGTTCTCTGGTGTAACAAAACTAAGCCGTAGCCACAGAAAAAACTGGAAAAGGCAAATGAACAAACAACACTGGCTCCAGAGGAACCGAGAGGAGACCAAGCCCCCCGGGGAGGGAACCTGGCCAACCTCACAGAAATGCAGAGAAAAATGCAAATGGCAAGCACAAAAACAAAAGACAGAAAATATCTTATCTGAGAGCAGGAGAAGAGGCAAGACTCAGCAAGCTTCCAAGTGAACCAGGAAACAACTTTGAGACAAGAACAATTGATCACCGGCAACCATGATGGGGGGAAACCTCCCTTATATCCAGCCAGTCTGTACTTCCTGATTGCCAATCCTCATTGAATGGTTCAGTACTGTTTGTAACCACCAGAGGGAGCTTCTGCTCAGAATTCATTTCTAAAACATTCATAACAGGCAGGCAGACCAGAAGCTGCCTAGTGCCCCTGCTCCAACAGGGGCCCCCAGCTAGCTGCACATCATGCAGCAACTATGGGGCCCATGAGACAGGGGGGCCCACCTGCTGCCAGCGCCTGCGCTGGTACAGTTCAAAGCAATGATGGAGGAGAGAGTGTCAGCTGACACTCCCTCTCCCATCATTCCCCTCTGCGTCTGACAGTGCCGGTGCACAATGACGTCATATCATCGCGCGCACACTGTGTGCCGGGCAGACTGCAGCCGCTGAGACAGGAGCCAGCCGGGACCAGCGCGGAGCACAAGGAGAGGTGAGGATTGTGTTTTTTTTAATATATCAGTGAGTACTGGACTGTGGGGCCATTCCTGGGGGGGGTTGTGTTATATACTATGCGTCCTGTGTTATATGCTATGCGGGCTGTGTTAAATACTATGCGGGCTGTGCTATATACTATGTGGGCTGTGTTATATACTATGTGGGCTGTGCTATATACTATGCGGGCTGTGCTATATTCTTTGTGGGCTAGGCTATATACTATGTGGGCTGTGCCATATACTATGTGGGCTGAATTTTATACTATTGGGGGTATATTATATTCTATGGGAGGCTGTGTTATATACTATGGTGGGCAATTATATTCTATGGGTAGGCTGTGTATATACTATGTGTCTGTGTTATATACTATGTGGCTGTATTATATTCTATTTGGGGCTACATTATATTCTATGGGGGACTGTATTATATTATATTTTATTCTATTACTGGTGATCTTGCTACTTATACTATTCTAATTGCTTTATGGGGTGCATTATATTCTATGGAGGGGCTAATTATATTGAGGGGGCTAACATTGCTATTCTATTTGGGGCTGCATTATATATACTATGGAGGGGCTATATTATATTAGTAATGGGGGCTTGCATATATACTTTATATGGGGGCTACATTATATTTCTATGGGGGCTGCATTATACTATATATGTGGGCTGCATTATACTGTATTGAGGACTAAGGGGAATATATTATACTATATGAAGAACTATGGGGTACATTATACTACGGGAAGTGAATTGTACAACAAGGATGACTATAGCGTTGCATTATACTATATGGAGCACTATGAGGAGTGTATTATACTATACGGAGGACTGAGTAGTGTATTATACTATATGGAGGACTGAGTGTATTTTAATATATGGAGGGCTATGAGGAGAGTAATATACTATTTGAGTACTATGAGGAGTGTATTGTACTATATGGAGGACTGAGGAGTGTATTTTAATATATGGAGGACTATGAGGAGTGTATTATACTATATGGAAGACTATGGGAAGTGTATAATATTATATGGGGATTGAGGAGTGTATTTTAATATATGGAGAAATATGAGGAGTGTATTATACTATATGGAGGACTATGGTAAGAGTATAATACTATATGGAGGACTGAGGAGTGTATTTTAATACATGGAGGACTATAGGGAGTGTATCATGCTATATGGAGGACTATGGGGTGTGCCCTTTACAATATGGAGTACTATGGGGCATATTATATTATATGGAGGACTATGGGGTGTGCATTTTACAATATGGAGGACTGTGGTGCACATTATAATATATGGAGGACTGTGGGGTGTATTATACTAAAGGAGCAAAATGCTGCATATTCATCGAGTGATTGGATTGTTTATGCCGGAACAAAAATCATTGCTCTCAGCAGCACATCGTCCTGTGAAAACTGCAGATATGCTGTTGATAACATGATACGGTACAGCGATCTATTAGTGATTGTTCTGTCCCCATCATTGTTCCTCAGCCGGTGGAAAGTGTTGAATGATTTCAATATTGTCGATCACACTCATGTAGCGTCCTGAACTCAGCGCATTTAAATGCAAGTGAAATGCTTCTGTGTGATGTGCAATATGTTAGCATTTGAGGCCCCATTTTAAACTTTGCCTAGATCCCCACTTTGCCTAAAACCGGTCTTGCCCAACATACCCCTAATCTACTCAACCCTAACCCTAATCAACCTTAACCCTAACCCTAATCCCAACCCTAACCACAAACCTAATCCCAACACACACCTAACCCTAATCCCAACCCTAACACTAATATTAACCCTAATTCCAACCCTAACCCTAATCCCAACACTAACTTTAGCCCAACTCACTTTAGCCTAACTCTAACCCTAATGGGAAAATGGAAATAAATATATTTTCTTTATTTCATTATTTTTCCCTAACTAAGGGAGTGATAAAGGGGGGGTTTATTTACTTTTTTTTTATTTTGATCATTCTGATAGAGTCTATCACAGTGACCAAAATGAACGAATAGGAAAAATCTTCCTATTGTTGCCGAGTGCTGGCCAGCAGATCTCGGCGGGCACACTACGCATACCTCCGCCAATTTCTTACCGGAATAAGATGTCGACGGGCATGGGGGAAGCCAGGAGACATAGGGACCCCGGGAGGTACCGGAGGGAAATCGGGGACCCTATTTCTCTCTCCTCTGATGTGCGATCACATCAGAGGAGACAGAAATTAAATGATACATCGGACTTTTTTTGTTTTTCCGGTCGCTGTTATATGGTTAATAACAGTGATCGCAACATCAGGGTTCGGTAAAAACCGACCCGAATCATGTTCTCTGAGGTCTCGGCTACCCCTGGCACCCGAGACGCCGGAGAGAATCTGACTTTGGGGGGCGCTATACACTTAAACCTCAGCGCCGTTAAAAAGGCGTATCGGCGGTCATTAAAGGGTTAAAAAGCAGAACAGTCATCAAAGGGTTAAAACAGCTGTAAAGGAAGATTCTGCATGTGCTGAAGCTGCATTTAATGCCAGTACAGGCCCATCTGCAAAGCATATATGATGTATGAATTCTGGTGCAAGCAGTCATATGACAAATAACAAGGATTTCTTCACTGACCTTAATGAAAGCAAGTTAGAAAAGGTGATCTTAGCTATTGGTCACTATATGACTTCAGAATGAGTAAGAGATGGCTGACTCCACTCTCCAGATTCCCAATAAAGCAGAAGGATCCCAATAAAGGATGTTCTCTATGTTCCCAGCCTTGAAAGCAATCTTCTGTCAGTAAAGAAGCTCACGCAAAAGGGGAATGTAGTTACTTTTAAAGATAACACAGCTGCATCATCTCAAAGAAGGGTCACACTCTTGCAGAAGGAAAAATCTGAGATGAACTTTTAACAGCTAAAATGCAAAGAAAGAGTGTACAGTGTTAGACAAGATCAGCATAAGAACTGTATCCATGTATGGCACAGATGTCTTGGACACAGAGACCCAGAAACAGTAAGGAAGCTAGCTCAACTTGCAAATGGTATTGAAATAAACCAGTGTAGTCAAATGATGAAGTGCACTAGCTGTCTAAGGCCTCTTTCACACATCCGTTTTGCTCCTAACGGCGCCCCCGGCATTTTGCCGCAGCGCCGCATCCGGCAACTAGTATGAAAAACTGGATGAGACGCATCCGGTTTTTCGCCTGATCCGGTTCTGTGCTCCGTACAAAAACCGGATCCGTCTCATCGGGTGTATCCGGTTTTGCATCCGTTGACGCCGGAATGCGCTGGATCCGTTTTTTTAAGAACGCCCCTTTTTGGGGTTCCAAACATGATTGGCTACTGTAATCCTATATATACACTGTTCCTACAGCCCATCTTTGACAGGTTGTAGAGGAGCAAGTGCAGGTTGGAGAGAAGAGCAAGTAGCAAGTAATTGGCGAACATGGATGTCATTATCGGCAATATCTTCAAGAATCTTGTTGATTTTACTGCGGAGATGAATCGCTTGAGGTTTATAGTTCTGGAGAAGGAGCGAAAGATTGAGGAGCAGCGCATTATGCGTCAGCGCCAGTGAAGACGACGCCGTATGTGGATCCACCCCATCACGGCACAGAGATTAACTCGTGGTGTCTATTCAACACTGAACATGGAGCTGCGACAAAATCCAGAGAAGTTTTTTGTATATCTGCGGATGAACAAAGAAAACTTTGACGATTTGCTGGAGCGTGTTGGAGACCAAATAAAAAAATCGGACACCTACTGTCGGTTCTCGATATCTCCGGCGGAGAGTTCATGGTCACTATAAGGTAAACTATATGTATTGTATCTGTTTGCTTGAGCACACTTGTAATTTTATAATTTATTTAACATCACAGGACAACTAGGAAACCATATCAGTAGGCCAAAAAATTGTTATAAAACAGTGTTTTTCATTGATGTTATTATTTTTGGTATCTCCAATAGTTATAGCTGAGTTCTGGTATGTAATGCTGTGTTTCTGAAATAATTTGTATTTTCTATTTTGTTTTCAGATTTCTGGCAACTGGCGAAACTCTGTCATCGCTCCATTTTCAATATCGCCTGGGAATCTCCACACTATCTGGGATAATAAAGTACACTTGTCGTGCTCTGTGGGATAGTTTGGTTGGAGAATTTCTTCCAGAGCCAACAACAGAGCGTTGGCTTGAAATAGCGGACCAGTTTTTACGCATCTGCCAGTTCCCCAATTGCCTGGGCGCTGTTGATGGAAAACACATCCGCATTCAAAAGCCTTCAGGAACCGGATCAGAATTCTTTAACTATAAAAAATATTTTTTGGTTGTCCTGATGGCTATTGAAGATGCGGAGTACAAGTTTATTGCGGTGGACATTGGGTCTTATGGACGGTCAAATGACTCCCAAGTGTTTAAACTTTCTGCTATGGGCCGTAAACTGTACGGAAACACTTTTCAGTTTCCCCCCCTAGGCCACTGCCTCAAACCTCAGGCCAACCGATGCCATTCGTGTGTGTAGGTGATGAGGCATTCCAGCTGTCTGAACACCTCTTGAAGCCGTACGCCAGCAGAGGATTAACCCATACAAAGCGAATATTTAACTACCGCCTCACAAGAGCCAGACGGGTGAGTTGCTTGGATATGACAGCTAATGCGTGTCCTTTGACTGCAATTATGAGACCCAGCTGGAGATGTTATAAGCTGCGTGTCTAAATTTGTCCTAACAGAACCGATTTTATGGACCACATCAGAAACGAACTCGCACTCAACTTATATTGAAAAAGATTTATTCACAGTAGTAACAGAACTTCGGCCTATCATGGACTCTCATCACAGATACTATGAAGGGTTGATCATAGGAGAAAGAAAGGGTGGAAAGCCTGTGGTGGGTAGTGAGAAAGACAAGCCCTAATGCACTGTACCTGTTGTGAAGAGTCCGTATAGGATGTCTCTGCATGACCGTTCACCGCACCTATGCCTATGTGGATCACCCCTCCATAGTACTTGACTGATGAAGTCTGATATGACCGAACTCGTGTACACGTGAAAAAAATCTATTCATATACTAATAGTGCAGTTCATTTCTATTAAACGTTGGAACCTACTTGGCACCTCTGTGACAACGGTTTTTCACAAAAAGAACAACTTTGCACGACTCAGCAACATTACCACTCGCAGTACAGTCGCGGTTTCAAGAATGAGGGACCAGTTTGCCCAATACTTTGTGTCACCAGAAGGTAGTGTTGACTGGCAGGATGACAGAGTGTGATAAATGTATTTGTTCTTTTAAAAAATTCTTTACCCACAATAAACCTTTAAAAGTTTACTTGTCTACCTTCTTGTGTGTTTTCTACTGCCTGTAACCATTTTGCCATAGTTGTGTCCATGGCTGTTTGTTTTAACAAAAGTATTTCACCTTTTGTCCAAAAAAGTGTACATTGTAGGGCAGGGTTCCCCAACTCCAGTCCTCAAGGCCCACCAACAGGTCATGTTTTCACTATTTCCTTTGTATTGCTCAGGTGATAATTGCCTCACCTGTGCAATACAAAGGAAATCCTGAAAATCTGATATGTTGGTAGGCCTTGAGGACTGGAGTTGGGGACCCTGGTCTACAATGTACACTTTTTTGGACAAAAGGTGAAATTGTTTTAACAAAAGTATTTCATCTTTTGTCCAAAAAAGTGTACATTGTAGGCCAGGTTTCCCCAACTGCAGTCCTCAAGGCCCACCAACAGGTCATGTTTTCAGGATTTCCTTTGTATTGCTCAGGTGATAATTGCCTCACCTGTGCAATACAAAGGAAATCCTGAAAACCTGATATGTTGGTGGGCCTTGAGGACTGGAGTTGGGGAACCCTGGTCTACAATGTACACTTTTTTTGGACAAAAGGTGAAATTGTTTTAACAAAAGTATTTCACCTTTTGTCCAAAAAAGTGTACATTGTAGGCCAGGGTTCCCCAACTCCAGTCCTCAAGGCCCACCAACAGTCATGTTTTCACTATTTCCTTTGTATTGCTCAGGTGATAATTGCCTCACCTGTCCAATACAAAGGAAATCCTGAAAACCTGATATGTTGGTGGGCCTTGCGGACTGGAGTTGGGGAACCCTGGTCTACAATGTACACTTTTTGGACAAAAGGTGAAATTGTTTTAATAAAAGTATTTCACCTTTTGTTCAAAAAAGTGTACATTGTAGGCCAGGGTTCCCCAACTCCAGTCCTCAAGGCCCACCAACAGGTCATGTTTTCAGGATTTCCTTTGTATTGCTCAGGTGATAATTGCCTCACCTGTGCAATACAAAGGAAATCCTGAAAACCTGATATGTTGGTGGGCCTTGAGGACTGGAGTTGGGGAACCCTGTTGTAGGGGATAACCTAACAAAGTACACAATTTTTGAAAAAAGATAATATACTTTGCATACTACACAACCCGGGACACAACTTTGGCAAAAAGGTTACATTTATGAACCTTTTAGCCAAAGTTAGGTGTACCTGTATACCAAATTTAAAACTTAATATCCTATAAATAAAAGACAGACAACAATGTTAAACCAATGAACAATTTATTGAAAAAATTATTTTTTAATATAATTGTTATTAAAGTAGGCCTTGTGGCCAAATTCTTCACATTTAAATAACCTTTATTTTTTATTCAACTTTATTATTTTTTTTAGTAAACTTTATTTTTTAAATAAATTTTTTTGTTTTTCAACTTTATTTTTTTAAATAAATTTCGGAAACAAAAATTTTAACATTAAACAGGTCAGTGTAGTGTGGGTTGAAATACTGCTGGAGGGGCTGCGGGACACTTCGACAGTGGGAGTGTGGAGGGACGACCGGGACGGTGGTGTGGAAGGAACAGGAAGAGGTGAAGGGGTGGAAAGACTAAAAGAATGGGAAGACAAGGTAGAACAGGTGGGTGGTGGTGGAGTGGAGGGTTGGGCAGGAGGAGCAGGTGACATGGTAGGCAAGTGGAAGGGGAAGGAGATCGGTACGAGGTAGGAGTGTGGTACGGGTAGGTGGCTGGTAGTGGGTAGGTTGCTGGTACTGGGGAGATGACTGCAGTTGGGGAGGTGGTTGGTACTGGGGAGGTGGTTGGAATTGGGGAGGTTGATGGACCTGGGGAGGTGGGTGGTATTGAATAGGAGGGGAGGAGGGATGGCAGGTAGAGGGGGAAGATGTACTGCAGCTGTAGGGGGGGAAGTGGAGGAACTACTGGGTGGATTGAGGATGGGAGAGAACCTGCACTAGAGCAGCGTGGCACGTGTGCATCACATAAATCTGCTGGTCAGCAGATAGCGGATCTATGCGCTCCGCAACTGACCTAAAATAGCTGTGGTTCGGTGATGCTCTTGCCTCTGACTGCACAGTTTGCAGAAGTGTCTTTACCTCACCAACTAGGGAGGTTATCTGATGAATGCCTGCGGCAAGTTGTTCAGATTATACCTTAAGACAATTCTGGAAAGATGCATTCATATGCAAGAACTCGGGCGCATAGTTCTTTTCCTGACCCCTCTGACGCTGCCGCCCAGTACCCGCAGCTGTACTAGAGGTGGCAGGGTCAGAAGCTGTGGTAAAGGGAATGCTATATCCTGACCAGCAGATTCATGTAATGCTGCCGGCCACGATGCTCCAGCGCTGGTGGAGGGACTGCGGAAGGTGCAGATGTAGAGGGTCGGTCGAAGTGTCCCTCGGTGTCGGTCTCAGGAGGGATCGCTCTAGAAGACGCCAACTCTGCGGGCGCCCGAGTGCTGGTCACCGTGCTGTGGAAGAAAAAAAAAACATAAAATTAATATACAGATGTGGAATGGCCCTGGCTGCAAAAAAACATTGGATAGATGTTAACATTTGATGGTAATATTTACCTTCTGGTGGCCATTGTTTCACGCAGGAACGCCAGAGCTCGTGCATATTTATACTTGCTCTGGCGTCCTGAAGAACCACTTGGGGCCCGCATCTCCTTATTGAATTCCTTCTTAAAGCGATCCCTCACAGACCGCCACCGCTTCACAATTCTCTCCCCTGAAACGAGAAAGCACACATTGGTTAGTATACAACATCAGTGTTTCCCAAACTTCATTCCTCGTGTCCCCCAGAGGTCATGTTTTCAGTATTTCCATAGTGTTTCACAAAAGGAAATCATGAAAACATGAAGCGTGGGTGACACGAGGACTGAAGTTTTGGAAACACAGCTTTACAGTCAGCAACATGAACTATACTTACGGTATTTAGTCTGGGACCTAACATCAAGGTCCTCCCAGCGGTCCACCATTGCCGCTGCCACTTCCTCCCAGAGCCATCGGGTCACAATTTAATTAGAGTGCCGGCGGTCCCCCATGTTCCACAGCGGCTCCCTTTCTCGGACCAGATCGATCATCAACTCTACGTCGAGGCCCTCCTCAGTGTCCGAGTCGGGAGCACGCTGTGAAGCCTGTGAAATTAAAATAGAAAAAAAAATACATTACCATACACATTATGTGAAAATGTCAAAATTATACATGTTAATCTGGAAAAATTTCTGCAAAAAAATGTAGAGATATCACATGTTTTGTAAAAATTTTAAATTATATGAAATGGTACCAAAAATGGTAGATAGTTCAAGAATTTTCAAAAGAAAAATGACATTTTAAAAAACACCCGAAACAATTAAAAAATTGACGTTTCAAAAATAAAAATATGAATTCCAAAAAAAAAAAAAAACGTACACGTTGAGAACCGCCGACAGTCTCACGACGACGACTCTGGGAGGCGCTGGGAGGAACCCTCTGTTGGCTCCCAGATCCGAGAGACTAAAATGAAAATAAAAATTAGGATATTGGCATGTGTTGGCCGCTGTGTCAAGTATGTACTAAATGGTTTTCTATGTGTTGTGTGTAGTGTGATGTTGTGTTTCTGCGATTGATGCAGGATACTTACGAATTGTGAGCCCACTCCGGTTATCTCTCCACCCCGTCCTTCTTCCTCTGGGAGCTCCTCGTCATCTTGCGATTCCTGTTATTAAAAAAGACAATCAATACACATATCCCACAGATGGATTGTGGAGAGAAAAAAATTAGATATTTTTACCGCCAATTGCTGACGATGGGTAGGAGGGCTCCCAGAAGAAGATGTGTCACGATCTGCTGGCTCAAGTGGATGGGAGGGAGGAGACGGAGGAGATACTGCTGCTGCTTCTTCCGCCATAGCCGCCATTGCGGCAGCTGCAGCAGCTGTTTGACGGTCTCTGCTGTGGAAGAAAGACACAAAAAAGGGACAGTGAATATATTTCTATATTCCTTGTCCCTGGCTGAAAGAGAAAAACAAACATGTATTTTTTTCGGGAAATGGGCTTCCCTCCTAGCCCGCCTCTCCTCCTCTCGTCTTTCTGCCGCCTCTGCCGCCGCCTGTCGTTGCCGTCTTCTGCTGTTGAGTAAAAAGGGACTGTGAATATACTATTCCTTGTCCATAGCTGAAAGAAAAACAAACATGTAATTTAGAGCAAAATGGGGGATGTCATAGTTACTTTCTGCTGGCTATCCTCCGAGCTTGGAGGTCCTCTCCTCCCCTCTCTTCAATTTGGGCTGCATCCGCCGCCGCCGCCTGTCGTTGACGTCTTCTGCTGTTGAGTAAGGACACAAAAAGGGACAGTGAATATATGTTTATTCCTTGTCCCTGGCTGAAAGAGAAAAACAAACACATAATTTTTAGGGAAATGGGGATGTCATATTTACTTTCTGCTGGCTTCCCTCCTAGCATCCAGGATGTCCTGCGCCCGTTCTGCTGCAGCTTCAATTCTTCTGCTGTGGAATAAACAAACAAAAAGGAACTGTGTTTATATGTATTGATTGTCCCTGTTTTAAAATATAAGATTCAAACATGGACAGTATTGAGCTTTATGTTTTACGGAACACAACATCCTGTCATTAATTGGAGCCATAAACAGTACCAGGGGAATCACCCTATCCCTGCAAAAAAAAAAAAAAAACACGATACAGTACCAGGGGGAAACACCCGATCCCCAAAAAAAAAATTTGAAAAAAAAATAAATAAAATAAACATTATGATATAAAAACAGGCACATTTCAGATAGCAGCATGAGGAGCAACACCATCACAGGCCAAAAAAAAAATGTAAAAAATAAAACACTAGATCAACATTATGATACACAAAAAATGCACATTTCATATTGTCGCAGGGAGACCAACCACATCACAGCAAAAAAAGGTTTTTTTAAAAAAAAAAAAAAAAATAGATCAACATTATGATATAAAAGCATGCACATTTCAGATAGTAGCAGGAGAAGCAACCACATCACAGGCCAAAAAAAAAAATTAAAAATAAAACACTAGATCAACATTATAATACAAAAAACATGCACATTTCAGATAGCAGCATGAGGAGCAACACCATTACAGGCCAAAAAAAAAATTTAAAAAATAAAACACTAGATCAACATTATGATACACAAAAAATGCACATTTCATATTGTCGCAGGGAGACCAACCACATCACAGCAAAAAAAGGTTTTTTTTAAGAAAAAAAAAAAATAGATCAACATATGATATAAAAACATGCACATTTCAGATAGTAGCAGGAGAAGCAACCACATCACAGGCCAAAAAATTTTTTTTAAAAATAAAACACTAGATCAACATTATGATAAAAAAAACATGCACATTTCAGATAGCAGCATGAGGAGCAACACCATCACAGGCCAAAAAAAAAATTCAAAAAATAAAACACTAGAACAACATTATGATACACAAAAAATGCACATTTCATATTGTCGCAGGGAGACCAACCACATCACAGCAAAAAAAGGTTTTGAAAAAAAAAATAACACTAGATCAACATTATGATACAAAAAACATGCACATTTCATATTGTCGCAGGGAGACCAACCACATCACAGCAAAAAAAAAGCTTTTTTAAAAAAAAAAAAAGTAGATCAACATTATGATAGAAAAACATGCACATTTCAGATAGTCGCAGGAGGACAAACCACATCACAGGCAAAAAAAACAGTACCAGTAGATCCACATTATCAATGAAACACATTCACTACAGTAGCAGTGGATACACAATATAACTTCGAAAACACTAACCAGGGGGACCCACCACATCATCGGAAATTACATTTCGTACAGTACCAGGGGAACCAACCCCATCACAGAAAAAACATGAATTTGAAAATGTCCCATGGTGCCAAAAAATGCAGTAGCTCAGACAGCATTGGTGACATATGCATTGTAAAATTTGGGGTGGGGGGGTCTCATATTTACCGTCTGTTGTCCTGGCGCTCCATGGTGCTGGCTGCGTATCCTGGTGCTGCTGGCTGCGTATCCTGGTGCTGCTGGCTGCGTATCCTGGTGCTGCTGGCTGCGTATCCTGGTGCTGCTCTCTTGCTCTCTTGTGCATGGTATCTCTGATGTCCCACTGCATGCTTTTTTATATGTTTGCTGTGGGCTGGTATCTCAATTAAAAAACTGGATCCGGCCACCGGATCCGGCTCTTGCCGGATTCGCCGCATTGCGGCGTCCATAGACTTTCATTGTAACAAAAGCCGGAAGCGCCGGATCCGGCTCTTCCGGCTTTTTCGCCGCAGACAAAAAACGTAACATGCAACGTTTTTGCCAGACGCCAGATGGCGACCAGACACCGCATCCGGCAAAAAATGGACGCGCCGCAGGGACGTGCGGCGCCATCCGGCACTAATGTTAGTCTATGGAAAAAAAAAACGCATCCGGCATTACATATCGCCGGATGCGGTTGGACAAAAAAGTGCCGGAGGGCGCCGTCAGGTGCAAAACGGATGTGTGAAAGAGGCCTTAAAGGGAAAATCCTTTTCTAAAAAAGAACCACTAGATCTGCACATCCACTGGATCTGATACATACAAATGTATGTGGTCAAATGAATGTTCAAACTTCTAGCAAGAAGAGATATTTTCTCACATTTATTGATGACTACTCCAGATATACAGTTGTCTACCTGCTTCACAGTACGGATGAAGTTCCACAGAAACTTGAAGAATATCTTGCTGTAGTGTTTAACAAATTTGGAAGAATTCCAAAAGCCCTGAGTGCAGATAATGGAACCGAATATACAAGTGGTAAGGTGCAAACTATTTTGAAAAAGAATGTAATCGTGTTCCAGACTACCATTCCATACAAGATAACCAAACAAAGAAAGGGCAAAATGTTTTTTTATAAAAAACATCCAGAACCAAATGAACATATCATACTGAAATTAAACAAATGTAAACAAATATTGAATAATCCAAAGCCACAATAAGGGGGTTAATTAGAAAATTATAAAGTTTATTACATATAAATTAATTTAAATACAATAGGACAAAGTATTCATAAAAAAGTGAATGGCAGCTAAAGAGTTAATGTGCTGTATGTTGGAAAATCAGCAATGGAGAAACAAACGTCTCCCAGCAGGTCTGCATATTAGTAACTAACAAAGCATAGTACTTAATATGTCCGAACAACAAATAGTTAAATAGATACTATTCAGGTTCGATGAAATAAGGAACACAGGAGCTACAAAAGATCATAAAGACAAATACATTGTTGCCTGTCTGTGTATAATACCTTGAGACATGTAGATGCCATTAGCAGAGAAACTGGGAAGACGCACTGAAGCCTCGACGCGCATTTCACCGCCTTCGGCTTGTCAGGAGGCGTGGCTAGTTTGGAGGAAGTAGGGGGATTTGTACCAACAGCTGATCGGCTAGTCTGCGAATCAGCGCGCAGCTCGGTGTGATGTACCGCCCCATGCAGGGGCAGGCCGACGCGAGCCACGGATGATGGGAAGGAGGACGGGCGTCGTCGCATCCCATCTCCATGGCAGCGCCTTCTGCCAGCCGCATCATGGAGAGATACAGCGCACGCGCGAGTCGCGTCTGCACAGTAGTCGCATGAAATCAGGCATGGTGTGTATTAATGAAAACAAAAAAGAGGGTACTCCAATCTATTCATAGCTCAAACCGTTATTATGATTCCCTAAACCACCATAGTATTAAGAGAAGATATTACAGAGATTATGTCTGTACAAGAGCTAAGTGGTTTGCAATATTGTAAGTCTCGTATGATAGAAAGTGGATACATAAATAACGTAGCCTATCTGCAAAATGACATCCAGAGGATGGATAAACATTTTTATTTGCAAAAGTGCGTTGAAATAATTCCATCTTTTGTAAAAGACACTACTGATGTTCTTAGAAGGCTTTTTTTTGGCATGACTAACTTTGAACTGGCGTTAATCGATTTCATCCTGGATTTATTACATTTCATACTTACCCATAATTTCTTCATGTTCAAAGACCGCCCCTTCCTGCAGCTCCAGGGAATGGCAATGGGGGCTGCTTGTGCACTCTCCTATGCCAATTTGTTCCTGGGGCTGTGGGAGAGGGATACAGTCCTTGACACACCCGAACATAGCTCTGTCATCTCATGGCTACGGTACATTGATGACATGTTTTTCATCTGGCAGGGCTCCACGTCGCAACTTGACTCCTTTCTTTGCCACTTAAACGATAATGAGTTGAACATCAAATTGACTTGGAAATATAGTCAAACTTCAAATGACTTTTTAGACATCAATATCTCTAAATATGGAACTATCGGCACAGACATATTCCGGAAGGCAACTGCCACCAACACACTCTTGCATTTTTCTTCCTCACAACCTTCCTAAACTAAAAAGTTCAATACCGGTCTGTCAATTTCTGCGGGCACGTCGAATATGCTCGGATAATCTGACATTCAACAAGCAAGCACGAGATCTTGCGAATCGGTTCAAAAATAGAGGTACCCTAACAGGGATATTATCAAATGCTATACTCGTGCATTAAATTCTAACAGATCCACCCTTTTGACTCAAACCTCCAAAAATAAGAAAACTAAGTATGACAACTCAGGACCAAGGTTCATTACTAATTTCAACTGTAATTGGATGGAAATTAATAAAATTCTGAGAAAACATTGGTCGCTACTGTTGACCGACAAAGTTTTAAGTCAACAACTAACTTCTTTTCCTTCCATCTCTTGGCGTAGATCACGAAACTTGAGTGATATTCTCTGTAGCAGTCACTACGTACCTCCTAAAAATAACTTCTTTGCTACAACAAAAAAACGCCCCCCTTGGAGCAGCTTTTCTTGTGGGAATTGTACTGCATGCCAATATATTCCCAGGGTCAAAGAATTCTCTCATTCTGCCAGAGATAAAACTTACAAGATAGTACATCACATCACTTGTAATACTGAGGCAGTGGTTTATCATGCCAGCTGCCCCTGCAACCGTATTTATATTGGCATGACAACAAGATCTTTTAAAGTACGTGTGCAGGAACACGTCAGAGAAATGCAGCCAACTGTTCTGATCTGAGTTCTTTAAAAAACGATTCCTAAACACTTTTTTGAATCCCATGACAGCAACCCCAAGGGTTTTTCTGTCAGTGGTATTGACCATGTTTACAGTTATATGAAAAAGTTTGGGCACCCCTATTAATCTTAAGCTTAATGTTTTATAAAAATTGGTGTTTTTGCAACAGCTATTTCAATTTGATATATCTAATAACTATTGGACTCAATAGTGTTTCTGCCTTGAAATGAGGTTTATTGTACTAACAGAAAATGTGCAATCTGCATCCAAACAAAATTTGACAGGTGCATAAGTATGGGCACCTCACCAGAAAAGTGACATTAATATTTAGTTGATCCTCCTTTTGCAAAAATAACAGCCTCTAGTCGCTTCCTGTAGCTTTTAATGAGTTCCTGGATCCTGGATGAAGGTATTTTTGACCATTCCTCTTTACAAAACAATTCCAGTTCAGTTAAGTTTGATGGTCGCCGAGCATGGACAGCCCTCTTCAAATGATCCCACAGATGTTCAATGATATTCAGGTCTGGGGACTGGGATGGCTATTCCAGAACATTGTAATTCTTCCTCTGCATGAATGCCTGAGTAGATTTGGAGCGGTGTTTTGAATCATTGTCTTGCTGAAAGATCCATCCCCTGCGTAACTTCAACTTTGTCACTGATTCTTGAACATTATTGTCAAGAATCTGCTGATACTGAGTGGAATCCATGCATCCCTCAACTTTAACAAGATTCCCGGTGCCGGCATTGGCCACACAGCCCCAAAGCATGATGGAACCTCCACCAAATTTTACTGTGGGTAGCAAGTGTTTTTCTTGGAATGCTGTGTTTTTTTGACGCCATGCATAACGCCTTTTTGTATGACCAAACAACTCAATCTTGGTTTCATCAATCCACAGGACCTTCTTCCAAAAAGAAATTGGCTTCTCCAAATGTGCTTTTGCATACCTCAGCCGACTCTGTTTGTGGCGTGCTTGCAGTAACGGCTTCTTTCGCATCACTCTCCCATACAGCTTCTCCTTGTGCAAAGTGCGTTGTATAGTTGACCGATGCACAGTGACGCCATCTGCAGCAAGTTGATGCTGCAGCTCTCTGGAGGTGGTCTGAGGATTGTCCTTGACTGATCTCACCATTCTTCTTCTCTGCCTTTCTGATGTTTTTCTTGGCCTGCCACTTCTGGCCTTAACAAGAACTGTCCCTGTGTTCTTCCATTTCCTTACTATGTTCCTCACAGTGGAAACTGACAGGTTAAATCTCTGAGACAGATTTTTGTATCCTTCCCCTGAACAACTATGTTGAATAATCTTTGTTTTCAGATCATTTGACAGTTGTTTTGAGGAGCCCATGATGCCACTCTTCAGAGGAGATTCAAACAGGAGAACAACTTGCAAGTGGCCACTTTAAGTAGCTTTTCTCATGATTGCATACACCTGGCTATGAAGTTCAAAGCTCAATGAGGTTACAAAACCAAAAAAAGTGTTTTAGTAAGTCAGTAAAAAGTAGGTAGGAGTATTTAAAACAAGAAAATGATAAGGGTGGCCATACTTATGCACCTGTCAAATTTTGTTTGAATGCAGATTGCACATGTTCTGCTAGTACAATAAACCTCATTTCAAGGCAGAAACATTACTGTGTCCAATAGATATTAGATATATCAAACTGAAATAGCTGTTGCAAAAACATCAATTTTTATAAAACATTAAGCTTAAGATTAATAGGGGTGCCCAAACTTTTTCATATAACTGTTTATGGGCATTCGGGAGGCAACTTGAAAAAGAACCTGTGAGGAAGGAACAGCCATCATCTTGGATAGGGCCTATACCAGCCTCCATTTTGTCTGTTCACAGAGCCACAGGCGGCTAACTGCACCTGGCCCCAGGGCCTGTTGGCATATTCAATACGACAGGGTTTGATGTCCACTGTGAATAAAAAGGGCTTTTAGTATGCTAAGTAATTCAGGCCCATGTTTGAATGGCAAGGTCTTTAGTGGGGTAATGAGTTAAGACCCAAAACAGAGCTTCAAAGCTTCAGTACGGAGCCAAGCCAGCATGGTGAATAGTAAGGTTTGTTAGCATGGTAATGAGATGCCTGGGGCTTCAATTAGACTATACCTTTCAGCTAGACACTGAAAACACATCCATTGTATGTTTCCAGACCCGAAGGCTCCGTTCTAGGATTATGAATTATGAGCACATCTTTGTAGGTACATTCTCATAAAAATATCTGTGTGACCCGGCAGACCTCGGGCATTTGATGGTGCAACTCTCGAGTCGGTGATGGCTCTGGGGTCTGAGATATAGAGATTGGCTCTCTACAGAGACCCAATTGGGCCAGGTTTGATCTCCATGCCACAGGCAAAACATACTGCATCAGCTGGTACCTCTCGTGTCCTGATCCGATTGTCCTGGAGAAAGTTAACCCCTTTATTAGATATTGGGAATAAATTCTGCAGGGGACTAAGGATGGAGATTGTCAGCCCACCTTTGGACACCGAGGGGAGGGACCTAGCAGGTTTAAGAACTGTGAGCTAAGGGCAGACCAGATCCATTCTACAGCAGCAAGACCATGGAAAACTAAGGACCAAAGGGATAGATCAGCCAAGGGAGCAGCGGTACACATTTTGGGGACTGTCCAGCAACTAAGACTTTCACCTGTGGATCGCAGAGCTCCCTGCCTCCACATGCCCCTGCAACCTGGTAATATTGACCTCTAGCTAATACCTCTAAGCCTTGTACCATTATTGTTGTATTTTACTCTGACTGCAAATCCATTGTAATTCTGTTGTATAGCTTACTGTATATTTCTGTAATTATCTAGTGCGCCCTTAAGGCAATTAAACCTTAAAATTAATCTTGGGCTGATGCTTTTACTCTGATCACGAATTTTAGAATACCCAGTGGGTAACAGGACACCCTCCCCGGCAGCCATTTGCTCTAGGTGCAGTTCCCTTACTGGCCTGAGAGACAAAGGGGGCGCCGGAGAGCTGTGCCTGTGGAGTTACGTCACATTGGTGACGTGGGAGGATGGGGGTTGTCCTTCACAGAAACTCTTACAAAAAGAGACACGCTGGATGGTAACACTTGATACCCTTATGCCCAAAGGCCTGAACGAGGTCATTAGTTTCAAGTCCTTTCTTTAATTTGCACTTTTCTTTGTGTGTTTTTGTGTTTGGTTTTATAATGGTAGTAGGTTTTTGTTTTAGTTTTTAATTGTGGTTGTGCTAACATATACCCTTTTCTCATCTAGTTTATCTCTCATGAATCTAATTGGTCTGTCTGCTTACGAATTTTTTTCCATGTTTGTCAGCATGATGATGGACAGCTATCAAACTTCTAACTACGTACACTGATGGAACAACAATACTCTTAAAAATAATTTCTTGATGGACTTTATTATTACCCTCTATGACTTTACTGTATTATCTAATTAGTGTGACTTAATGTTACCTATATTTGGGACAGGTATTTTATCTAACAACATTCTTATGCCTCCTTTATTTATACATGTATATCGGTCTGTCATAGATACTTCTATAGAGAATATACACTTTTTCTCCTGTATCTTTTTTATTTTCCATGGACTACTATTGATCTATGTTTATTCTGCTGACCGTCACTATGAACTTTTAGATTGTAACTTTTCTGCCATGTTCAGTCTATATACTTTCTATCTCCCAGACCAATTTGGGACGCCTTTAAATTTTTTCTATAGAATGAACTATGACAGATCCAACTATTTAGTTAACCCCTTCATGACCCAGCCTATTTTGACCTAAATGACCTGGCCATTTTTTGCAATTCTGACTAGGGTCCCTTTATGAGGTAATAACTCAGGAACGCTTCAACGGATCATAGCGATTCTGAGACTGTTTTCTCGTGACATATTGGGCTTCATGTTAGTGGTAAATATAGGTCGATAATTTTTGCGTTTATTTGTGAAAAAAATGGAAATTTGGCCAAAATTTTGAAAATTTCGCAATTTTCAAATTTTGAATTTTTATTCTGTTAAACCAGAGAGTTATGTGACACAAAATAGTTAATAAATAACATTTTCAGCAGCAGGTGAAGGAAGGGAGACACAGTCATTACTAGTGGGTAGGCGGAGCCCACACAGGATAGAACACCTCAGATTAAAAAGAGTGTTGACCGGCACCTCCAGCTTGGGCTCCTCCTACTCCAGCTCTCCAGTCTAAAATTTGAAGTCACAGAGGATAGTCGCTGCTGATGCAGCTCCTCAGAAGAATTTTTTATTTTTATCGGACAGGGACTTGGACCCCCGTGGTCTTGAGGTCTCAGGGGTCTCAGCGCTGCTGGACCCCCACCCCTCCCTTGGCGGATCTGCATTACTCTTTAAGGTGGTCCCTGCAGAACCCTGCCGGCCCTGGGGGATGAGGGTTGCTTCCCTGGCGGGGACGCAAACCGCGCTTCTGGGGTCACTGCGATCCCCGCCCTGGGGGAAGCTACGGGCACAGCGCCACAAATCCCTAGGGGTCCCTGTGGCGCTCAGCTGGGTGAGTACTCAACATTTTAATGATGTGTTTGAGTGCTTTAGCGGCTGCTGAGGCAGCCGCTGCTACATGTTTCCAGTGTGGTGATTGTGTACTTTTGTCCGCAGGTGGATGCCTGCAGGACATGGGAGCGGGACAGGAGCGGAGAGCAGAGTGAGTCGCGCGCCTTTTTTGAAGCCGGCGGGGGGCGTGGTTTCGCGCTTTCCCGTTCTTTCGCGGGCAGGAAGCGCTCTGATTGCGCTCTTTACCCTGCCTCTTCTCTTCTGGCCTCTCTCCTCTAGCGCGGCGGCCATTACTGACGGCCTCCTCGGGCTCCTCTCTCTCCGCTCCCCCCGACCGACCGAAAGGAACAAAGGACACGGCCAGCTGGGTGAGTCGCTTCTACCTTTCTGAGGGCAGAAGCTTGACCCCCTCACCCCCACAGCGTAGGGCACTGCCACAAAAATGAACGCTCCCGCTAACGATCACGATAACGACGCATACTAATGCGATCGTTTTTTTGTGATCGTTTTAAAGTCGCTAGTAGCTGCCACAGTGGACGATCTCATTAACGACGCATATGTGGTTAGCGATCTCCTTAGCGACTTTGGCGGTCATTGCGATGTACAAATCAGCGCAATATGTTAACGATCTCGTTGGCGTCCTTGAGACATTGTCCTGCAGCTGCTACCTCATAAAGAGGCACCTGGGGCTCGCACACCCTTTTCATTAACAGGGGTTGTGGGGAGTCTGCGACATTAACCCCTTCTTAGGCGGTTAACCCTTAATTGGGGGACAGCTGGGGTAGCTCTCTCTTTAAGAGCTTTAACCCTTCAGCGTTCGTTTTTTCTTTTTTTAAAAAAAAAAAAAAAAAAAAGACCACACTGTTCTAGTTGCTGACAGGTTTAACCTGTCATATACTGTGTGAAGGCATGTCGGATCAGGGTCCAGGAGGTGCGGACCGTCTCCCAGATCCGCTACAGGATCAGTCTCGCGTATCTGACACGCAGACCTCGACGGCATCTAGTGCAGCGGTCGGAGGTGTCAGTGATGTCAAAATGGAGGCCCTCACTCGTTCTATTGATGGCCTGTCTGAACTTCTAGGTTATTGGGTGTCAACTAGATCCTCTCATGGCAGGAAGCGACACAGGCCGGTGCCATCCTTCCCGTGTAGCGACTCGGAGATCTCGGGCATGGAGGGTTCCCCTTCAAGCTCGGATGGGGAGATGTCCGATTCGGATAAGGAGGATCGGCAGGGACACTCTGCCTCTCTTTTGGGCTGTACAGAGGCTTTTATTGGAGCCATGAGGGAGGCGTTACAGTTACCGGAGGAGGTAACTAGACGTCCTGGTAAGTCGGCCCGGATGTTTCAAGAGTCGCATAGGTCGCAATCAACATTACCATCTCTGGATGAGCTTAATGGGGCAGTGGAGAAGGAACGCCTGTGTCCAGATAAACGTTTTCAGGGGACACAGTTTTTTGAGACGCGAGTCTGCAGGATCCGCTGGACAGAAAAACGGAGATGGTGGCGAAATCCATCTACGAGGCCGCGGGTCATGGATTCAGAGCAGTACTAGGGTCCATGTGTGCTTGTAAAGCTTCCCTAAGCTGGTTAGACCGTCTACGGACGGCGTGGCAAGATGGATCCCCACTATCCGAGATAGATGGGCTTTTCAAGTTGTTGGAGGATGCAGCCCGATATGGCAGTGATGCAGGTTTGGATACTGCGTCACTGCTGTCCAGGGCGCAATCCTCGGCGGTCACAGTCAGGAGAGCACTGTGGCTTAGACAGTGGACCGGGGACGCGGTTTCCAAGCAAGGTTTGCTATCTTTAGCTTACAAGGGTGGTCAGCTATTTGGATCTGACCTCACAGAGCTGATTGCCAAGGCAAAGGCAAAAGAAACGGCTTTACCGCAGCGAAGAGCTGTGACTTCTGCGTCTGGCAGGCCTAGTGCCGGTAGTAGTCGGCGGTCCTTTCGGTCCAGGGGACGGTTTGGTCAGCCCTCTCGGGGATTGGGTCGTCCCTCTTTTTCAGGAAAAAAGAACGCTCAGAAATCCCGCACTCCCTGGAAACAGAGCTTTCGCCGAGACAAGCGAGAAGCTGACAAAAAGCCTGGTAAGGCGGACTGACGCCAGGGTCTCACTCGAGGGCTCTGGAGTGGGAGGTCGCCTGCTCCAATTCGAACCGACTTGGGCTTCCCGCGTGTCGGACGCTTGGGTGACGCGGGTTGTGTCGACAGGCTACTTCATAGAGTTTCTTTCTCGACCCCCAGACAGTTTTTGCCAATCTCGCATCCCGTCAGAGCCCGAGCTATTGGCCGCTCTACTGCGGGAGGTCGGTTCCCTTCTGCAGAAGGGTGTGGTTGTACCGGTTCCGCCGGAGGACCGGGGAAGAGGGTTTTATTCCAACCTCTTTGTGGTCCCCAAAAAGGAGGACAAATTTCGCCCCATTCTGGATCTCAAGAGATTGAATCGGCATGTCCGCACCCGGAAATTCCGCATGGAGTCACTTCGCTCCGTTGTGGCGGCCCTGTCGCAGAACGATTTTTTGGTGTCAATCGACATTCGCGACGCTTATTTGCATGTTCCCGTCGGAAGGGCCCACCAACGCTTCCTTCGTTTTGCCATAGGTCAGGAACACTACCAATTTGTGGCCCTGCCATTCGGGTTGGCCTCAGCACCCAGAGTTTTTTACGAAAATTCTGGCACCTCTCATGGCGATTCTTCGAAGACAGGGGGTTATGATTCTTCCCTACCTGGACGACCTTTTGATTGTGGCGTCCTCAAAGGAGGAGGCGGTGACGGCTCGCAATCTATCCCTTCAGCTCCTGGAGGACTTCGGGTGGCTGGTCAATTGGGAGAAGTCGTCTCTGGAACCGTCGCAGTCAATCCTGTTTTTTGGGAATGCATTTCGACACGGTACGAGCAGTGGTGTCTCTGCCTCCAGACAAGCAAGCGAGTCTTTTTCGACATGTACAGGTTATGAAGTCTTCGACAGCAATGTCCCTTCGAAGGTGTATGCGCCTTCTGGGTTTGATGGTGGCGTCGATGGAGGCAATTCCGTTTGCCCAATTTCATTCCAGGGCTCTCCAAAGGCTCATTTTGAACCGTTGGGATCGATCGCAGGTTTCACTGGATTGCAGTGTCATCATCTCCCACAGGGTGCGAGAGTCTCTAGGATGGTGGTTACGTCCGGAAGTGTTATCCCTGGGGAAGTCCTTTCTCCCTCCGAGGTGGTCAGTCATAACCACCGATGCCAGCCTGACGGGCTGGGGGGGTGTCTGGAACAATCTCTGGACTCAGGGAGTATGGTCGTCGGAAGAGTCTGTCCTGCCGATCAACATTCTGGAATTGAGGGCAATTTTTTCTTTGCCTCCAACACTGGACGGTCCCTTTAAGCGGTCTACCAGTCCGAGTGCAGACAGACAATGCGACGGCGGTCGCGTATATCAACCATCAAGGTGGAACGAGGAGCTTCAAGCTCATGATGGAGGTGTCTCGGATCCTGGTATGGGCCGAGGCCAGGGTGCCAGCCATCTCTGCGATTCACATTCCAGGAGTCCGGAATGTCACGGCGGACTTCCTCAGTCGCGAAAAGATGGATCCCGGAGAATGGAGTCTTCATCCGGAAATTTTTGCACTGCTGTGCTCCCATTGGGGAACTCCCCAAGTGGATTTGATGGCATCCAGGGTCAATGCCAGGTTACGAACGTTCATGTCCAGGTACAAGGACCCGAAGGCTGTGGCGGTGGATGCTCTGGGTCCAATTCGAGCTAATCTATGTGTTCCCGCCGATATCCTTACTTCCTCTGGTGTTGCGTCGGATCAGACTGGAGAGAGTCCCGGCTATGTTGATAGCCCCAGATTGGCCAAGGAGGACGTGGTTCTCGATGCTGGTGTCGCTTCTGGCAGCGCCTCCACTTCCACTCCCTCTTCGCCCGGACCTGTTAACTCAAGGACCCGTTCGCCATCCGGACCTGAAGTCTCTGCGTTTGACGGCGTGGCTCTTGAGACCGAAATCTTGACCCGTCAAGGTTTTTCAGCCGAAGTCATTGCCACTCTGCGAGCTGCCAGAGGTCCGGCTACTACTAGGATTTACCACAAGACTTGGGAAGCCTTCCTTTCGTGGTGTTCGGGTTCTTCAAGGAACCCGAGGATTTTTTCCATTCCCAATTTGTTGGCCTTTTTGCAGTACGGGCTGGACAAGGGTTTGGCAGTTAGCACTCTGAAGGGGCAGGTTTCTGCTCTGTCCTTGCTATTTCGGAAGGCTATCGCTTCGCGTAGGGACGTACGTTCCTTTTTTCGCGGAGAAACCCGTCAGCTTCCGCCACGGAAGGCGTTTGTGTCTCCTTGGCGGCTCAGTCTTGTTTTGGAGGCTCTTCAACATGGGCCTTTTGAGCCTATGGACTCTGTTAGTCTTTCTTTGCTCTCTTGGAAGGTTACCTTCCTAGTGGCGGTCACTTCTTTGAGAAGGGTTTCTGAGTTGGCGGCTCTTTCTTGCTCGCCTCCTTTTCTGGAGTTTCATCCGGATCGTGTAGTGCTTCGCACTCTGGGTGACTTTCTACCTAAGGTGGTGTCACAATTTCATGTTAACCAGGATATTGTGTTGCCCTCGCTCTGTCCGGAGCCGAGGAATGCGAAGGAACGGGCCTTGCACACATTGGATTTAGTGCGGGCTTTGAAGTTCTATTTATCTATTACTCAAAGTTTTCGGAAGTCGGATTCTCTGTTTGTGATTCCAGCAGGTCGTCGACGTGGTCAACGAGCTTCCAAGGATTCTATAGCTCTTGGATTCGGTCGGCCATTTTAGAGGCTTACCGACTTAGGGGCGAACCTTGCCCGATTAAGATTCGAGCTCACTCCACGAGGGCTGTGGGTTCATCGTGGGCCTTTCATCAAGGGGCCTCGGCAGCTCAGCTCTGCCGGGCGGCGACCTGGCGCTCCGTCCACACATTTATGAAATTTTATAAGGTGGACGTCAGTGCTTCCGCTGATGCGGCCTTAGGACGTAGGGTCCTGCAGGCGGCTGTAGTTTAAAGTTTTTGTTAACTTGTATTTAGCGCTAGTTGCGCATTTATTTAGGTTGTTGGGTATCTGCCTCTGTTGGTTTTTTACTCACCCTTAATTTCTGGACTGCTTTGGGACGTCCCACTAGTAATGACTGTGTCTCCCTTCCTTCACCTGCTGCTGAAAGACGGATTTTGGTAAGACATTACCTGTAAAATCCTTTTCAGCGAAGGAAGGAAGGGAGACACAGATCCCTCCCATGGCAGAAGTGTGTTGTTGTGTTTTCAGATGCGGCGTGACCCTTCTCTGATAGCGATTATCTGGGCTGAGGTCGGCCCGCTACGGCTCTGTTCCAGCATTGCCAGCTCATCGCCGTGGTCAGGTTCAGTGAATAGTCAAGGAAAAGAAAATGTTCCAGCTCCTTAAAATTGCAAAATTTTATTTGTCCATTCGGTATAAAATACAAAGTGGTAAATGCTCCATGGAGGAAGCCGCATACAGCAACGCGTTTCGATCAGACGATCTTCATCAAGGCTGCTATACATATGTGAAACTTAAAGACCTATATATAACCCACGGACCAATGAGATTTGAATTAACAGTCACATGATAAGCTAAAGGTCCTAGAAGGTAAATTGCGATACAAATAATCGAAAGGTCCTTTTGTAACAGTGCGATAACATCATTAAAATTACAAGAAATAAACATTAAAAAAGAAGAAAACACAATATGGCAAAAGATCACAATCAATAGTTATAATGATACATTAACTCATTCCTTTTGTTTAATCCATTCGGATATCTCGTGTTTAAGGAAAAGATCCAAAAAGCTTCCCTGGTCAGTAAATGTCTAGCGATATCCCCACCTCGTACTGATTTAATGACTCTTTCTATAGCGCTAACCTGAAAGGACGTAGTATTGCGATCATGAGAAAGAATGAAATGTTTGGAAGCCGCCGATACATTACGATTGAGATTAGTAGTGTTTCCAATATCAGATAAATGCTCCGAAATCCTTGTTTTTAATTTTCTAGTCGTACACCCCACATATGACAAGCTGCAAGAAACACAATTAATTTTATAGACTACATGTGTTGAATTGCAGTTGATATACTGTTTGATATCATAACTAACAGATTGGTTGTTATTACTAAAGGATTTGGTGACTAAGGCATGTCTACATGTCCTACAATTGTTTGCTCCACATTTGAAAAAGCCCTTAAATTTTAACCATGTGTCAGTTTTAATATGAGCATGAAACATACTGGGGGAAACCCTATTGCCTATAGATGGAGCCTTTCTGGCTATAATATTCACACCCGGCTGTAAAATTTCACATAAAGTATCATCTTCATATAAAATCGGTAGAAATTTGTTGATAATCTTTTTTATTTCCCCAAATTGTGGGCTAAATTGCAAACTCACAAAAGAACGATCGCAAAATGGATCGCATTTGGGCGATCGTGAAACTTCACCATCAGAATTGATGAGATTATCACGTTCCTTATGAGTTACAATTCGGCGAGCTCTATTTATCATCCAACGCGGATAATTTCTATTAATCAATTTGTCATCTACCATTTTAAATTGTTCCTCCAAATTGGTCTGAGAGCTACAATTTCTCTTGATTCTAATATACTCACCCAGAGGAATAGATTTAATCGTATGTTTAGGGTGACTACTGCCGGCATGTAGAATAGTATTACCCCCAAATGGTTTAATATGTGTTTTGGTACAAATATTTTGTCCCTCAATTCCACATAAATCCAAATCCAAAAATGACATACAACTGGAATGATGTCTATTTGTAAAACGAATGTTGAAATTATTATTTTCAATGTAATCAATAAACTTCGGTATGGCAGACACATCACCACCCCAAATGATTAGGATGTCATCGATGTATCTGCCATACCAAACCAAAGAATCGCAAAAGGGATTTTCAGCAGAAAAAATATAATTGGACTCCCAAAAGGCCATGACAAGATTGGCCAGCGACGGTGAAAATTTGGCCCCCATCGCTACTCCAGTACGTTGCAAAAAAAATTGATTATCAAAAGTAAAAAAAATTGTGAGTAAGGAGAAAAAAAGTAACCTGCAAGAGAAAATTAATTAAATCATCAGAATACTGACTAAAACTTTGTAAGTGAAACTGAAGCGCTGTCATTGCAATGTGATGTGGAATACACGTATATAAAGAAATAACGTCACAACAGATCTAAATTTTGACCTTTTCCAAACCATCCTGGACGTAAATAAATTCATTAGAAATCTTACTATCAAGAAACATTTTTTTCATGAAAATTGTGATGATGATCATCGGGGAACTTTGTCTTCTTCTGTCAATGAATTTGTAGAGTTAGATTTCAGAGAACAAGTTTCATTAAATATATTACAAAATTTATCATCAGAATCAAATGAGTTATCTAATTCAAAAATTTCTGTGTCTCAGTTTAAAATAAAAAATCCATCATTTTATCCAATCCAATCTAGATCTGAAAACATGGATAAATTTCAAGAAATAGTTGAAAGGGAGTTAAGAAAATTGCATAATAATGTTAAAACTCAAAATGGATATAAATATAAATCAAATTTGTCTTACAACCACAAAACAGCCTTGGAGGAGTTGAGAAATATGTCTGAAATTATCATCAAAATGTCAGACAAAGGTGGAGTGGTTGTTGTGATGAATAAAAATGATTATCATGATAAAATGATGGAACTTTTACAAGACGGAGACACTTATGAGAAATTAGATAGTAATCCATCTATCAAATTTAAATCTGAAGCTGATATCATCATTAAAGAGGGTCTTACTTTAGGAGTGATAACTAAGAAGCAAGCAGAATATTTAGAAGTCTCACATCCGATCCTTCCAATTATGCATGGGTTACCGAAAATTCATAAGGAGAAAAAAATCCCTCCGATGAGACCAATTGTTTCGGGCATCGGCTCAGCTAATGAACATTTAGGAGAATGGGTGGACTCTCTGCTACAACCCCTGGTGCGCAGGACTCCTGGCTTCATTAAAGATTCAAAAGACGTCCTTAGAATGTTTTCAAATAGGATCTGGAGCAGTAATTTTACGTGGCTCTGTTGTGACGTTATTTCTTTATATACGTGTATTCCACATCACATTGCAATGACAGCGCTTCAGTTTCACTTACAAAGTTTTAGTCAGTATTCTGATGATTTAATTAATTTTCTCTTGCAGGTTACTTTTTTTCTCCTTACTCACAATTTTTTTACTTTTGATAATCAATTTTTTTTGCAACGTACTGGAGTAGCGATGGGGGCCAAATTTTCACCGTCGCTGGCCAATCTTGTCATGGCCTTTTGGGAGTCCAATTATATTTTTTCTGCTGAAAATCCCTTTTGCGATTCTTTGGTTTGGTATGGCAGATACATCGATGACATCCTAATCATTTGGGGTGGTGATGTGTCTGCCATACCGAAGTTTATTGATTACATTGAAAATAATAATTTCAACATTCGTTTTACAAATAGACATCATTCCAGTTGTATGTCATTTTTGGATTTGGATTTATGTGGAATTGAGGGACAAAATATTTGTACCAAAACACATATTAAACCATTTGGGGGTAATACTATTCTACATGCCGGCAGTAGTCACCCTAAACATACGATTAAATCTATTCCTCTGGGTGAGTATATTAGAATCAAGAGAAATTGTAGCTCTCAGACCAATTTGGAGGAACAATTTAAAATGGTAGATGACAAACTGATTAATAGAAATTATCCGCGTTGGATGATAAATAGAGCTCGCCGAATTGTAACTCATAAGGAACGTGATAATCTCATCAATTCTGATGGTGAAGTTTCACGATCGCCCAAATGCGATCCATTTTGCGATCGTTCTTTTGTGAGTTTGCAATTTAGCCCACAATTTGGGGAAATAAAAAAGATTATCAACAAATTTCTACCGATTTTATATGAAGATGATACTTTATGTGAAATTTTACAGCCGGGTGTGAATATTATAGCCAGAAAGGCTCCATCTATAGGCAATAGGGTTTCCCCCAGTATGTTTCATGCTCATATTAAAACTGACACATGGTTAAAATTTAAGGGCTTTTTCAAATGTGGAGCAAACAATTGTAGGACATGTAGACATGCCTTAGTCACCAAATCCTTTAGTAATAACAACCAATCTGTTAGTTATGATATCAAACAGTATATCAACTGCAATTCAACACATGTAGTCTATAAAATTAATTGTGTTTCTTGCAGCTTGTCATATGTGGGGTGTACGACTAGAAAATTAAAAACAAGGATTTCGGAGCATTTATCTGATATTGGAAACACTACTAATCTCAATCGTAATGTATCGGCGGCTTCCAAACATTTCATTCTTTCTCATGATCGCAATACTACGTCCTTTCAGGTTAGCGCTATAGAAAGAGTCATTAAATCAGTACGAGGTGGGGATATCGCTAGACATTTACTGACCAGGGAAGCTTTTTGGATCTTTTCCTTAAACACGAGATATCCGAATGGATTAAACAAAAGGAATGAGTTAATGTATCATTATAACTATTGATTGTGATCTTTTGCCATATTGTGTTTTCTTCTTTTTTAATGTTTATTTCTTGTAATTTTAATGATGTTATCGCACTGTTACAAAAGGACCTTTCGATTATTTGTATCGCAATTTACCTTCTAGGACCTTTAGCTTATCATGTGACTGTTAATTCAAATCTCATTGGTCCGTGGGTTATATATAGGTCTTTAAGTTTCACATATGTATAGCAGCCTTGATGAAGATCGTCTGATCGAAACGCGTTGCTGTATGCGGCTTCCTCCATGGAGCATTTACCACTTTGTATTTTATACCGAATGGACGAATAAAATTTTGCAATTTTAAGGAGCTGGAACATTTTCTTTTCCTTGGATCTTCCTGGACGTTTGTCAGACGTCGTTCCGTGCACCTGTCGTGGTAGTTGGTGAGCTGGTTTGCTTCTTTCTTTTCAGTGAATAGTACCTGGGACTGTGTGGATTTTTCTGTTGTATGCATAACCTATCTTCTTGTTCTTTCTCTGAAGTTCTTCAGAAGGGGTTATGTTGCTCCGCTGGTGATATTTGCTCTTCCTTAGCTTGTGTACGGACTGGAGAGCTGGAGTAGGAGGAGCCCAAGCTGGAGGGGCCGGTCAACACTCTTTTAATATGAGGTGTTCTATCCTGTGTGGGCTCCGCCTACCCACTAGTAATGACTGTGTCTCCCTTCCTTCCTTCGATGAAAAGGATTTTACAGGTAAGGTCTTACCAAAATCCGTCTTTCCACATATCTTCTTTACATCAGCACAATTTTGGGAACAACATTTTTTTTTGTTAGGAAGTTATAAGGGTTAAAAGTTGACCAGCGATTTCTCATTTTTGCAGCAAAATTTACAAAACCATTTTTTTTAGGGACCACCTCACATTTGAAGTCACTTTGAGGGGTCTATATGGCAGATGTAGTGCCCGCGTCCCTGCCTGCTGCCAGACAGGGACGTCGCTCTCCTCACCTGCGCTCGGCGTCCTCGGTGCTCCCGGCCTCCTCTGCGCCTCTGGCATCCTCGGCGCCCTCCTTCCGCCCTGCTGGTCCCGCGCGCTCCTTCCCTGCTACTGGCCTTAGGGCGCGCGCCCGCACCCTCCCCCGCTCTTAAAGGAGCCGCGCGCATTTTCCAAATCAGTCTCCAGCCAATGCTGGAGGACTCCACCCTATATTAAGGGCTTCCTCCTTAATGTAGGTGCCCGAGCAATGTTGTTCCTGTGCAGTCTAACTCTGTTTCAGCCATCAGCTCCTGATTCCAGTTACCTGCCTGTTACCTGTCGGCTTGCCTGTCTGCCATCCGTCTGCAGTTCCATCCAGAGGTTCGGACGTCATCTGCAGAGATCCCCGGCTCTTGCCTGCTCACCTAGGAGCGATCATCTGCCATCCGACTGCAGCTCCATCCGGAAGTTCGGACATCATCTGCAGAGATCCCCGGCTCTTGCCTGCTCACCTGGGAGCGATCATCTGCCATCCGACTGCAGCTCCATCCGGAAATTCGGACATCATCTGCAGAGATCCACGGCTCTTGCCTGCTCACCTGGGAGCGATCATCTGCCATCCGACTGCAGCCTATCTGGAGGCTCCACCATATCAGGTCGTATATACCTGCCTGTCTAGAGACTGCCTGGTCACTTGCCGTGACAACCTGCCTGTCTAGAGACTGCCTGGTCACTTGCCGTGACAACCTGCCTGTCCAGAGACTGCCTGGTCACTTGCCGTGACAACCTGCCTGTCCCAGAGACTGCCTGGTCACTTGCCGTGACAACCTGCCTGTCCCAGAGACTGCCTTGGTCACTTGCCGTGACAACCTGCCTGTCCCAGAGACTGCCTTGGTCACTTGCTGTGACAACCTGCCTGTCCCAGAGACTGCCTTGGTCACTTGCCGTGACAACCTGCCTGTCCAGAGACTGCCTCGGTTACTTACCGTTACAACCTGCCTGCCCAGAGACTTCCTTAGTCACTTGCTGTGACAAACCTGCCTGTCCAGAAACTACCTATATCCCCTGCCGTGATTCCCTGCCCTTTTCCCGGGTGCCACCCGCTCTCTTACAAGTAAACTCTCTTGTATAATAAAGCTTTGTGGTTCCACCAACCTGACCTGTCTCGTCAGTAGTTCCACCCACCAGACCCGTTACAGCAGAAAATACCCAAAAGTGACACCATTATAAAAACTGCACCCCTCAAGCTACTCAAAACTACATTCAAGAAGATTATTAACCTTTCGAGGTGCTTCACAGGAGCTAAAGCAACGTGGAAGGAAAAAATGGACATTTTAATTTTTCCAACAAAATTTTTCTTTTAGCATCAATTTTTTCATTTTTGCATGGGCAACAGGATAAAATGGACCCTAAAATTTGTTGGGCAATTTATCCTGAGTACACAGATACCTCATATGTGGTCATAAACCACTGTTTGGGCGCACGGCAGGGCTCAGAAGGGAAGGAGCGCCATTTGACTTTTTGAATGGAAAATATGCTGGAATATTTAGCGGTTGCCATGTCGCATTTGGAGAGTCCCTGTGTGCCTAAACATTGGAGCTCCCCCACAAGAGACCCCATTTTGGAAACTAGACCCCCCAAGGAACTTCTCTAGATGCATAGTGAGCACTTTGAAACCCCAGGTCCTTCACAAATTGATCCATAAAAAAAAGAAAGTACTTTTTTTTTTTCACAAAAATTTTCTTTTAGCCTCAGTTTTTTCATTTTCACATGGGCAACAGTATAAATTGGATCCTAAAATTTGTTGGGCAATTTCTCCTGAGTACACCGATACCTCATATGTGGTCATAAACCACTGTTTGGGCGCACGGCTGGGCCCAGACTTTTTGAATGGAAAATTGGCTCCAATCCTTAGCGGACACCATGACGCCTTTGGAGAGCCCCTGTGTGCCTAAACAGTGAAAAAAAACCACATGTGACACTATTTTGGAAACTAGACCCCCCAAGGAGCTTATCTAGATGAGTAGTGAGCACTTTGAACCCCCAAGTGCTTCACAGGAGTTTATAAACGCAGAGCAGTGAAAATTATAAAATCATTTTTGTTTCTCAAAAATCATTTTTTAGCCCACTATTTTTTATTTTCCCAAGGGTAACAGGAAAAATTGGACCCCAAAAGTTGTTGTCCAGTTTTTCCTGAGTACGCTGGTGCCCCATATGTGGGGGGTAACCACTGTTTGGGCGCACGGCAGGGCTCAGAAGGGAATGAGCGCCATTTGACTTTTTGAATGGAAAATTAGCTCCAATCGTTAGCGGACACCATGTCATGTTTGGAGAGCCCCTGTATGCCTAAACTTTTGGAGCTCCCCCACAAATGACCCCATTTTGGAAACTAGACCCCCTAAGGAACTTCTCTAGATGCACAGTGAGCACTTTGAACCCCCAGGTGCTTCACAGAAGTTTATAATGCAGAGCCATGAAAATAAAAAATCATTTTTTTTTCTCAAAAAATGATTATTTAGCCCACTCTTTTTTATTTTGACAATGGTTACAGGAGATATTGGACCCCAAAAGTTGTTTCCAATTTGTCCTATTGTACGCTAGTACCTCACATGTGGGGGGGAACCACTGTTTGGGCACACGTCAGGGCTCGGAAGGGATGTAGTGACGCTTTGAAATGCCGGCTTGATGGTAAGGTCTGCGGGCGGGCAAAGCCCCTGATGTGCCTAAACAGTAGAAACCCCCCACAAGTGACCACATTTTGTAAACTAGACCCCTCAAGGAACTTATCTAGATGTGTGGTGAGCACCTTGAACCCCCACGTGCTTCACAGAAGTTTGTAATGCAGAGCCGTGAAAATAAAAAATAATTTTTTTCCTCAAAAACTGATTTTTTTAACCCGCAATTTTTTATTTTCACAAGGGTAACAAGAGAAATTGGACCACAAAAGTTGTTGTACAGTTTGTCCTGAGTACACTGGTACCCCATATGTGGGGAAGAACCACTGTTTTGGCCCATGGGAGAGCTCAGAAGGGAGGAAGCGCCATTTTGGAATGCTGACTTGATGTAATGTTCTGCGGGCGTCATGTTGCGTTTCCAGAGCCCCTGATGTGCCTAAACAGTAGAAACCCCCACAAGTGACCCTATTTTGGAAACTAGACCACCCAAGGAGCTTATCTAGATGTGTAGTGAGCACTTTGAACCCCAAAGGGCTACACAGAAGTTTATAACGCCGGGGCATGAAAATAAAAAAATCATATTTTTTCCACAAACATGATCTTTTAGTCCCCAATTTTTTTATTTTCCCAAGGGTAACAGGAGAAATTAGACCCCAAAAGTTGTCCAATTTGTCCTGAGTACGCTGATATCCCATATGTGGGAGAAAACTACTGTATGGGCACACGTCGAGGCTCGGAAGGGAAGTAGTGACGTTTTGAAATGCTGACTTGATGGAATGGTTTGCTGGTGTCATGTTACGTTTGCAGAGCCCATGATGTGCCTAAACAGTAGAAACCCCCCCAAGTGACCCCATTTTGGAAACTAGATCCCCCAAGGAACTCCTCTAGATGTGTGGTAAGCACTTTGAATCTCCAAGTTCTTCACAGAAGTTTATAACGCAGAGCCGTGAATATAAAAAATCATTTTTTTCCACAAAAATAACTTTTTTAGTCCCCAAATTTTTTTTCACAACAGTAACAGGAGAAATTAGACCCCCAAAGTTGTTGTGCAATTTTTCCCGAGTACGCTGATACCCCATAAGTGGGGGTAAACCACTGTTTGGGCACACGTCGGGGCTTGGAATAAAGGGAGCACTGTTTTTGCAGGAATCAATGGTGGCGCCATGTCGCGTATGGAGACCCCCTGATGTGCGTAAATAGCGTAAATAGTGGAAACCCCTCAATTCTAACTCCAACCCTAACCCCAACACACCCCTAACCCCAACCCTAACCCCTACACACCCCTAACCCTAATACAAACCCTAACCATAACCCTAACCCCACCACAACCCTAACCCTAATCCCAACTCTAACCATAAACCTAACCACATGCCTAACCCTAATCCCAACCCTAACCCCAAAACACCCTAACACTTATCCTAACTCTAACCCTAACCACAAACCTAACCCTAATCCCAACCCTAACCATAATTCCAACCCTAACCCTAATTCCAACCCTTACCCTAGTTCTAACCCTAACCCTAGTTCTAACTCTAACCTTAAGGCTGGGTTCATATTCCGTTTTAGCAGCCCGTTCAACACGTAGTGTTGACGGGCTGGTAACGGTATAGCATAACGCGATCATGTTATGCTATACCCGCTAGTGCAGAGGAATCAGCGATGATTCATCTGTGCTAGCGGTGACGGAGCCCAGACGCTGCAGCCTGCGTCCAAGGCTCCGTTACTGAATGACGACACGTCGCGAACGCATGCCGCTTCACGGCATGCGTTGCGATGCGCACACAAATGGGGTGAATGGCAGCGTTAACGGACTGCGTTACACCGCGGTGAAACGCAGTCCATCTAACGGACTGCCATAATGCAATATGAATCCAGCCTAACCCTGAGGCCCCGTGCACACGTTGTGGATTCACTTGCGGATTTTTCTAAAATCCGCAGGTAAAATGACCTGCGTTTTACCTGCTTATTTAGCGCCGATTTACTATTGTTTTGGTGCGGTTTTTCCCTACGGTTTTACACCTATAATGGAATAGGTGTCAAATCGCTGTGGAATCCGCACAAATAATTGACATGCTGCGGATTTAAAACCGCAGCAAATCCGTGCTGAAAAATCTGCAGCATGTGCACAGCGTTTTTTTACCATTTATTTGCATTGTACTGTACATGGTTTCTGGATCTGCTGTGGATCCGCAGCAAAATCCGCCGCTGATCCGCAGCAAAATCCGCAACGTGTGCACAGGGCCTAATAGGAAAAAAAAAATTCTTCATTTTATTATTTGTCCCTACCTATGACAGGGGGGGTTCACTTACTTTTTTTTTATTTTGATCACGGTGACAGTTTATCACGGTGATCAAAATAAATTTCTGGACTCTTCAGGGCGCACTGTGCATTTTCCAAGATGGCGGCGCCCATGAAAAATCCCGGGCAGCCGCCGGAACGGATCCAGGGACATCGGTGGACCGGAAGAGGTGAGTATGGGGGTCGGAAGGTGAGGGGGGGATCGGAAGGTGGGGGCAGCGGAGGCCAGGACGAGGGGAGCTGTTAGTGACCGCGGTGACCGATCACCGCCATCTTTTGGTGGCGGCGGCCGATCACCGCCGTGACATGGTGTGGGGGGGGGTCGGTTCTCGGTCTCCAGCCATGGCAGATGCTATTGCAGCATTGGCCATGGCTGGATTGTAATATTTCACCAATTTCATTGGTGAAATATTACAGATTGCTCTGATTGACTGTTTCACTTTTATCAGCCAATCAGAGCGATCGTGGCCACGGGGGGGTTAAGCCAACCCCCCTGTGGTGAAGCACAAAGGATCCTGTGCCTGCGGGTCGGGTGACCTTTCAGTGACCCCGGTCACCCGACCTGCAGGAACTAGTGTTGAGCGATACTGCTCGATATCTAAAAATATCGGATCGGAATGGTATCGCCGATATCACTAAATATCGTTGATATCCGATTCCGATACCGGAAGTCCAATGTAAGTCTAGGGGAACCAAATATCGACATTAAAAAAAAACATTCTTGCCTTGTTGGTTAATTGTACATGAAGGAAAACAACAAAGACTAATGTAGAATGTATTGGGGGAGGTTGAGGAGACAATAAAGGCATACATGTTTAACCCAATGCATTGGAATAGCATTAATATATTTTTTTTTGGAAATACGTTTGGATTGACTAACAAATTGACAATGTTGTTAACCTTTTTTCTATTTTGGTAAATATGTATGTTTCACAACTTCCATGCTCTTCACCTTTTTAACTTTTGCCAGTGCCACACTTTCTCCTTCATAATCTTCAGCAGCAGCATCATCTTTCTCATCAAATTATTCTTCATCTTCACCTTCTTAATCTTCTTCTTAAACTTCTTGCTATTCATGTTTTTGTTTACATTACTCATATTGTTATTATTAAACTAATTAATCTTCTTCATATTCAAATTCTTCATCTTCTTCCTCTTCATCTTCTTCATCATATTCTTATTTGTGACAGAGATTCCTGTACTTGTAATCTGTAAAAGTATGAATTGTTCATCCTTCCGTTCTTGCTGTCACAAAAGATTTAAATTACAACAGTATTTGTCCGTGTTCAGTTTAGCCTGCAGCAGCAGGCATTTTCCAGGGGCACCACGAGGAGGAACGGACTCACCCCATACACTGCTTAATCTTCTTCTGCTTAGAATTTAGAGCATATATTTTGCTCTTCATTTTGGTCTTATACTTCATGTTCTTCTGCTTTTTGATCTTCTGCTTATTGTTCTTCTGTCTCTTGTTCTGTATCTTGTAGTTTGTCTTAACCTTCTTTGTCCTGTTGGTGATCTTCTTCTGGGTAATCTTTTATTTTTTCTTTGTGATGGTGTTCAGGCTGGTTGGCTTCATGCTCATCGTCCTTGTTGTCGTCATCTTCTTCTGGGTGGTCTTTAAGGTCGTCTAATTTCGAGAAACAGCTGACGTTACTGGAACCCTGACGGGTATCAGATGGAGCAAGAGACAATGGAAGTAACGAGGACAGCTGACTGGCTGGAACCCGGACGGGTAGCAGAAGGAAAAGAGGCAATGTCACAACCGAGTACCAGCTGACGTTACTGTGACACGGTTACTAAGCAGGAGGTACCTGTGCTCCAAAGCACTACCAAGGACCAGCAGACGTTGGTGGAACTCGGATACGGAGATGGAGGCACCTAGGCCAAAGGCACTGGGGAGAACCAGTTGACGGTACTGGACCCCGGACGGGTAGCAGAAGGAAAAGAGGCAATGTCACAACCGAGTACCAGCTGACGTTACTGTGACACGGTTACTAAGCAGGAGGTACCTGTGCTCCAAAGCACTACCAAGGACCAGCAGACGTTGGTGGAACTCGGATACGGAGATGGAGGCACCTAGGCCAAAGGCACTGGGGGGAACCAGTTGACGGTACTGGACCCCGGACAGGTAGCAGAAGGAAAAGAGGCAATGTCACAACCGAGTACCAGCTGACGTTACTGTGACACGGTTACTAAGCAGGAGGTACCTGTGCTCCAAAGCACTACCAAGGACCAGCAGACGTTGGTGGAACTCGGATACGGAGATGGAGGCACCTAGGCCAAAGGCACTGGGGAGAACCAGTTGACGGTACTGGACCCCGGACGGGTAGCAGAAGGAAAAGAGGCAATGTCACAACCGAGTACCAGCTGACGTTACTGTGACACGGTTACTAAGCAGGAGGTACCTGTGCTCCAAAGCACTACCAAGGACCAGCAGACGTTGGTGGAACTCGGATACGGAGATGGAGGCACCTAGGCCAAAGGCACTGGGGAGAACCAGTTGACGGTACTGGACCCCGGACGGGTAGAAGAACGCACCCATGAAAATGTAAGTTGACAGGACGCAAGCCGTCCGCAGTTACCGAATAACACAGTCCTACAGTGGGTGCTTGTCCTATTGTCACAATGGAAACCACCTTTATTTACATATCCCACAGCACAATAGGAATCACCTAAACTGCAGGCACCATAGAGTCGGCTAACCCGAATGCAACACGACAGCACAACTTATTGGAGGATAATTGACGTTCACACTGCCAGGAAACAGCTGTCGTGCTGTAACCAGGCTGGCCAGGAGTCAGTACCCCTGCCAATTACTTACGAGCAACAAATGGCGGTGTTGTAGCCCAGGGAGTAGAGTTCAGGTGGTAGAAAGATGAACATAACAGGAGACATGGAAAACGTTGCCAAACAGTTATTTAATCTGAAAACGGACAGGCAAATTCAGGTGAGATCCATGCCTTGTTCATTTTCAGAAAAGTAAGCCGGTCTACATTCTCTGAGGATAGTCGCATGCGACGGTCTGTTACTACACCACCTGCAGCACTAAAGACACGCTCAGATAATACACTGGCAGCAGGGCAAGCCAGCACCTCCAATGCATACTGGCTAAGCTCTGGCCATGTATCCAACTTAGAGACCCAAAATTTGAAAGGGGAAGAGGCATCTGGGAGTACACTTAGAGGGAAAGCCAAGTAGTCTGTCACCATCTTACGGAAACGTTTCTTCCTGGTGACTGGAGCCGTCTCGGATGGTGTAGACCTTGCTGGCGCTGTCACAAAACTTTGCCACATTTGTAACATACAGCTCTTGCCCTGTGCAGAGGCGCTGCTTCTGCTCCCTCTTGTTGTAGAGGTGTCTACACTGGCTCGACGCACAGAGCTGCTTTGTAAAGCAGTAGCAGCAGCAGCAGCTCTCTCGGCTGGAATGTACAACAGTATGGATTGCACCAGTGTGTCTTGGTACTCCTGCATTTTACGGTCCCGGTTCACCGGTGTGATGAGGGTTTGTAAGTTGTCCCGGTAGCGAGGGTCTAGGAGGGTGTACACCCAATAATCTGACGTGGTGAGAATGTGGGCGATGCGGCGGTCGTTTCTCAGGCATTGAAGCATGAAATCAACCATGTGCTGCAGACTCCCAACTGGCCAACAAAGGCTGTCCTCTGGAAGAGGCGTCATCTCTGCTCCTCTGCATCACCCCACCCTCGCTCTACATACTGACTAGAGCGTTGTGTACCTCCCTCTGTAGGGATTTCTTCCTCCTCCATTGACTCCTCCTCCTCCTCATCCTCCTCACAAAGTGAGCCCTGACCAGCCCTTTGTGAGGAACCACGTTGCGCTGACTGTCCTGAAGGTAATTGAATTTGTGACTCCTCATCCTCCACCTCTTCCAAAACCTCTTCCTTTAGTGCTTTCAGTGATTTCTGAAGCAGGCAGATAAGGGGGACAGTCATGCTGACTAGTGCATCATCTGCACTCGCCATCCGCGTTGAGACATCAAACGCACGCAAAACGTCGCAGATGTCCTTCATAGAGGCCCACTCAGTAGTGGTGAAGTGTGAACGGCGCAAATTGCGAGTTGATTGCGCCTGTTGCAGCTGATACTCCATTACTGCTGGCTGCTGCTCACACAACCGCTCCAACATATGTAACGTGGAATTCCACCTGGTGGGTACGTCACATATGATGCGATGTTCATGAAGGCGAAATCTGACTTGCAGAGCTGCAATGCGCGATCTGGCCATGCTGGAACGTCGCAAGTGAGCGCACTCTAGGCAGACCTTGTGCAGCAGTGCATCAAGATCCGGATAGTCCCTCAAAAAACTCTGCACGACCAAGTTGAGCACATGTGCCAGACATGGTATGTGAGTGAGGTTGCCAAGGCCCAGAGCTGCCACCAGATTTCGGCCATTTCACACACTACCAAGCCTGGCTGGAGATTAGCTGACAAAAACCACACGTCGCTCTCCTGCTTGATGGCATCCCAGAGCTCCTGCGCTGTGTGGCTTCGATTCCCCATGGAAATTAATTTCAGGACGGCCTGTTGACGTTTGGCCACGGCTGTGCTCATATCGGTCGCAACAGGAAAGCGTTCACGGGTCCATGTGGAGGTATACCGTGACGGCTCGTGCAGCGATGATTCTGAGGAACTGGAGTAGGAGGAGGAATCAATGTGTACAGACTGGATTCCTGCAATCCTTGGAGTTGGCAGAACACGTACAGCGCCACTGGCAAGATCTGTACCCGGCTCCACAACATTGACCCAATGGGCAGTGAGGGAAAGGTATCGTCCCTGGCCATGGGTACTGGTCCACGCATGGTGGTCAGGTGGACCCTGCTACTGATGGCGTTTAGTAGCGCATGTTTAATGTTTCCCTCGACATGTTTTTGCAGAGCAGGGACAGCTTGCCTGCTGAAATAAAATCGGCTTGGCACATTATATTGTGGGACTGCCAATGCCATAAAGTTCCTGAAACTGTCAGTCTCCACCAGCCTGAATGACAGCATTTCAAGGGACAGGAGTTTTGCAATGCCAGCATTCAGAGCCTGTGCTCGTGGATGGTTTGCCGAGTATGGCCGTCTTTTATCCCATGCCTGTGGTACCGATGGCTGTTTTTTGTTCTGGTAGTGTGACGATGACTGTGAACTTGCTGCTGTGGGTGGAATAACAGTTTGTCTATGGACAACAGTGACCAAGGTTCTTCCATGGAGATCCTGTGAGGAAGCCGAACCAGGTGTGTGTGAGCTGGAGGTAAAGGCTCGAACACGACCTGAAGATGTAGGTGCTGCTGTAGGTTGGCCTACATCTCCAGTGTGTCTTTGTAACTCAGCTACGTGCTCTGTCCGTACATGTTTCCACATATTTGTGGTATTCAGGTTACTGATATTTTTACCTCTTTTAACTTTTTGCTTACACAGCTTGCATTGAACATAGCAAATATCATCTACAAGTCTGTCAAAAAAGGACCACGCAGTGCAAGTCATGGGAGCGCCAATTTTGACATTTCTAAGAGAACTGCTCCCAACAGGTGCCAAACTGGAGGCTACAGGCAAGCGAGTCTGCAGCCTACCTCTCCCTCCTCTTTGTACCGTTGGGACAATCTCTTCCTCAGAGCTGCTCCCACCACCTTCCTGTTGCTCACGCCATGTTGGGTCTCGGACTTCATCATCTCCACTACCCTCTTCCAACACCTGCTGCTGTTGGATAGTCTGGGTAGCACCATGCTCCACAAAACCTGGCACCTGAGTCTCATCATCATCATAAGATGCGTTCTGCGGTGTGCTGTCCATCGGCACTGGCTCACCCGCCTCTTCAGATTGAGAGATACACAGCTGTTGCGCATCACTGCATACTCCCTCTTCTTCAAATTGCAGAATGCTGCTTGCCTGTGCCCGTGTTTGCGAGCCAACAGATTCTGAGAACAGAAGCAGAGACTCAGCTGGCTCCTGTACAGAACTCTCTGACTGCCTGGGCAATTTGACAGGCGGTGAACAGACAGATGGTTGCTCAACAGTGTTGTGTTCCTGAGAGGAGGTGGAAGGAATTGAAGTCGATGCATTGGCTGCCATCCAACCAACAACGGCTTCAATTTGTTCTTCCCGCAGCAGGGGGGCACGCCGAGCTCCTACCAAAGTGTGCATAAAGAAACGCTCACGGGGATAAATGGTGGATGCTGTGTCACTGAGGGCGGCAGCAGCCACAGAATCACCACGTCCTCTCCCTGCTGAAACTCCATGGCCACGACCACGTGCCTTACTCACTGCCTTCTTCATCTTGGTAGATTGATAAAGAAAGTCAGAAAAGTTATAAGGCCTAAGTGTGGTTATTACGCAGAGACTGAAGTGAACACTGAAACACAACTGTTCACAATCTGTGAAAGGCTACTCCTTTGTCTACTTCTATAGTGTTTGCAACCAATGTATTGGATACGGATGGAAGCGCGTCACACTAATAGATTATATTTTAAATGGAATGGAGCAGTACCAATTGGAGATAAATGAAAAGGATGAGGCACTGAGACACGCTCAGCAGAGTACAAGCAGCAGTGCTTGAACAAGTAACTGGAGCGTGATGTGCACTCAAAAAATAAAAAACACAGACTGAAGTGAACACTGAAACACAACTGTTCACAATCTGTGAAAGGCTACTCCTTTGTCTACTTCTATAGTGTTTGCAACCAATGTATTGGATACGGATGGAAGCGCGTCACACTAATAGATTATATTTTAAATGGAATGGAGCAGAACCAATTGGAGATAAATGAAAAGGATGAGGCACTGAGACACGCTCAGCAGAGTACAAGCAGCAGTGCTTGAACAAGTAACTGGAGCGTGATGTGCACTCAAAAAATAAAAAACACAGACTGAAGTGAACACTGAAACACAACTGTTCACAATCTGTGAAAGGCTACTCCTTTGTCTACTTCTATAGTGTTTGCAACCAATGTATTGGATACGGATGGAAGCGCGTCACACTAATAGATTATATTTTAAATGGAATGGAGCAGAACCAATTGGAGATAAATGAAAAGGATGAGGCACTGAGACACGCTCAGCAGAGTACAAGCAGCAGTGCTTGAACAAGTAACTGGAGGGGGATGTGCACTCAAAAAATAAAAAACACAGACTGAAGTGAACACTGAAACAACTTTCACATCTGTGAAAGCTACTCCTTTCTACTTCTATAGTGTTGCAACCATGTATTGGATACGGAGAAGCGCGTCACACAATAGATTATATTAAATGAATGGCAAACATGGAGATAAATGAAAAGGATGAGGCATGAGACACGCTCAGCAAGTACAAGCAGCAGTGCTTGAACAAGTACTGGAGCGTGATTGCACTCAAAAATAAAAACAGACTGAATGACACTGAACACAACTGTTCACAATCTGTGAAGGCTACTCTTTGTCTACTTCTATAGTGTTTGCAACCAAGTATTGGATACGGGTGAAGCGCGTCACACTAATAGATTATATTTTAAATGGAATGGAGCAGAACCAATTGGAGATAAATGAAAAGGATGAGGCACTGAGACACGCTCAGCAGAGTACAAGCAGCAGTGCTTGAACAAGTAACTGGAGCGTGATGTGCACTCAAAAAATAAAAAACACAGACTGAAGTGAACACTGAAACACAACTGTTCACAATCTGTGAAAGGCTACTCCTTTGTCTACTTCTATAGTGTTTGCAACCAATGTATTGGATATGGATGGAAGCGCGTCACACTAATAGTTAAATTGCATGGAGCTGCAAGAATTACACTGAAGAAAAAAAAAAGAGTCTGTGAGTGACACGTGCAGAGGCCTACAGACAGCGTTGCATGCAGAGCAAACTGCAGCGTCACCTGCACTCACACACACCTTGCAGAGCTGTTAAAACAACACTGCAGGCAAAAGGAAGCTTTACACAGCGGTTGGTGCTAGCCTGCCTACAGCACAGTACACTAAATCGCAATCTCTAACTGTCCCTCAGAGTCAGCACAGCAGCGTTCTGTCCCTTACTGAATTCACAGCACAGTGACGCTAAAATGGCGGTGGCGCCTTTTATAGTGCATTCTGACATCATTTCAGCATCCAATCACAGCCATGCCATTAGTTAACATGACCGCAGCAGTACAGGATGTGCCCACACTTCTTAGGATTCCTCATTGGCTGACTAAAATCACATTGCCTCTCAAAGAATTATGGGAACTTCCGATTCCGGTATACGATATATGGAAAATATCGCAACTAAGTATCGAAAGGCCGATAGAGCTAATATCGGCCGATACCCGATACTTGCGGTATCGTATCGCTCAACACTAGCAGGAACGCGATCCTTTCATGACGCCACATAGGCGTCATGGGTCGGATTGGCACTGACTTTCATGACGCCTACATGGCATCACTGGTCGGGAAGGGGTTAATATACATAATATTGTGTTACATAATATTGCTCTGTCATACTTTTGGGTTGTGATAGATACGTCTTATTTATTTCTTTTCATTTATTCCTTTCACTTATATATATTGTGACAGCTTTCGTGTCTCTTTCTGCCTAATATATATTGTTGCTTTGATTTTCCTATTATTACTTTTTATTTACTTATTATATTATGTGGAAGATTACATTTCAACTATCTATACTGCCCGGTTTTCATGTAGATATAACTTAATCGACGGCTCCAGTTTTTCTGCCATAAACACTACCACATTGGTGGGCAGTGCCATAAATATATCTTTTTATGTCATATTTCTTTATGCTATATACTGTTCGGCTCTCATGCAGATTCCATTTATGTTATACCTTTATTTATGTCCTAATATTATGGGCAATGGACACTCTTTTAAATGACAGGTTAATTTATATACATTTATGTGTACTTCTTTCTGACCTTGCGCAATGTATATTATTTTCGACTATGTGGCCTCAGTATAGACACAACTCGTATGTGTGCTGCATCTCTCCATGACGCGGCCGGCCGGGAGTGCTGCCATGGTGATGGAATACGATGACTTATGTCCTCCTTCCCATCATCCGTGGTGCATGCCGGCCCGCTCCTGCACGGGGCGGTTCATCACGCTGAGTTGTGTGTTGATCCATGGATGATCGTCCAGCTTCAGACTTTTAAAAAATATTTCTTTATCCATCCTCTGGATGTCATTATGCAGATAGGCTACATTATTTATGTATCCCCTTTCTATCATGCAAGACTTACAATATTGCAAACCACTTAGCTCTTGTACAGACATAATCTATGTAATACCTTCTCTTAATACTATGGTGGTTTAGGAAATCATAATAACAGTTTGCGCTATGAATAGATTGGAGTACTCTCTTTTTTGTTTTCATTAACACACACCATGCCTGATTTCATGTGGCTACTGTGCAGACGCGACTTGTGCGTGCGCTGTATCTCTCCATGACGCAGCTGGCCGAAGGCGCTGCCATGGAGATGGGACGCGATCAGGGCCGGCGTCAGCACCCGGCATACCCGGGCAAGTGCCGGGGCCCTGAGTAGGCGGGGGGCCCACTCACCGTTGGGCACCCCGGAGCCCGTTAGCGGTGCCAGCGCCGCCACTGGGCCCCCCCGCTTGCTCAGGGCCTCGGCAGCAGCCGGCGCAATACTTACCTCTCCCCGTGCCTCTGCTGCCGTAGCTCCGGGCTCCAGGGGGCGCCTGCGCTTCCTCTCACAGCAGCGCCGCTGAATGACGTCATCATTCAGCGGCCGGCTGTGGCAGAGAGCGTGCGGACGCCGGACAGGTGAGATGTGTGTGTGTCTGTGTGCCTGCGTGTGTGTATGTGAGAGAGTGCTGCCTGCGGTGCTGTATGTGTGATGGTGGTGGGGGGAGGCAGTGATGGTGGTGAGGAGAGGCAGTGATGGTGGTGAGGAGGCAATGATGATGATGGGGAGGCAATGATAATGGGAAGGCAATGATGATGATGATGATGGGGAGGCAATGATAATGGGAAGGCAATGATGATGATGATATTAATGGGGAGGCAATGATAATGATGATGATGGGGAGGCAATGATAATGGAAGGCAATAATGATGATGATATTAATGGGAGGCAATGATAATGATGATGGGGAGGCAATGATAATGGGAAGGCAATGATGATGATATTAATGGGGAGGCAATGATAATGATGATGATGGGGAGGCAATGATAATGGGAAGGCAATGATGATGATGATATTAATGGGGAGGCAATGATAATGATGATGATGGGGAGGCAATGATAATGGGAAGGCAATGATGATGATGATATTAATGGGGAGGCAATGATGATGATAGGGAGGCAATGAAGATGATGATGGGCAGGCAATGATGATGATGGGTAGGCAATGATGATGATATGGGCAGGCAATGATGATGATAATGGGGAGTCTTTCCACAGCACCCTTTCCTGAGCCGTAACAGTGCAGAACGCAGCACAGTGTAGAGGAGAGCTCCATATTTTGTATGGAGCATTATATGGGGACCAGTATCCTGTATGGAACATTATATTGGGTCCAGTATTCTGTATGGAGCATTATATGGGGGATGGCGGGGTGACATCCTGCATGGGGTATTATATGGGTGATGAGGGGGAGACTATGTGGTGCCCATAATATTGTATGGAGGACTGTACTGTCCAGTCTGTACTGTGCGCTGTGAGGATTTGACGGTTTCTGAGCTATTGTACAATTTACAATAGGTATCAGTCATGTAATGGAAGAAGAGAAGTGTTTGGCGTTGTGCTATACCCATATTTCTCTGCAGTATCTGTGCATCATGAATCGTGGTCTGTGTTAAGGTGGCCCACTGAGACTCTTTCGCCCGGGGCCCATAAAAACCTGGAGCCGGCCCTGGATGTGATGACGCCCGTCCTCCTTCCCATCACCCGTGGCGCGCGTTGGCCTGCCCCTGCATGGTGCGGTACATTACGACGAGCTGCGCGCCGATTTGCAGACTAGCCGATCAGCTGTAGGTACAAGTCCCCCTACTTCCTCCAAACTAGCCACGCCTCATGACAAGCCGAAGGCTGTGAAACGCGCATCGAGGCTCCAGTGCATCTTCCCAGCTTCTCTGCTAATGGCATCTACATGTCTCAGGGTATTATACACAGACAGGCATCAATGTATTTGTCTTTATGATCTTTTGTAGCTCCTGTTTCCTTATTTCATCGAACCTGCATAGTATCTATTTAACTATTTGTTGTTCGGACATATTAAGTACTATGCTTTGCTAGTTACTAATATGCAGACATGCTGGGAGACGTTTGTTTCTCCATGTGCTGATTTTCCAACATACAGCACATTAACTCTTTAGCTGCCATTCACTTTTTTATGAATACTTTGTCCTATTGTATTTAAATTAATTTATATGTAATAAACTTTATAATTTTCTAATTAACCCCCTTATTGTGGCTTTGGTTTATTCAATATTTGTTTACATTTTGTTTAATTTCAGTATGATATGTTAATTTGGTTCTGGATGTTTTTTTATAAAAAACATTTTGCCCTTTCTTTGTTTGGTTCTCATGTTTAGGCTTGTGGGTTAGTCCCGCTAGCCACGGTGACATTTTTTATAGGTATATATATACCATTCCATACAACCCAGAACAAAATCGCATTGCAGAGAGAAAGGACCGTATTCTCTGTGAAAGTAGAAGTATGTTGTTTGATGCAAATCTACCTTCAACATATTGGGGAGAAGCCATCATGACTAGAGTTGAGCGATACTTTCCGATATCCTAAAGTATCGGAATCGTAATGGTATCGCCGATATCACTAAAATATCGGCGATACCCGATACCGATACCGGAAGTCCCATGTAAGTCTATGGGAACAAAATATCGAAATTAAAAAAAACCCATTCTTGCCTTGTTGGTTAATTGTACATGAAGGAAAACAAGAAAGAGTAATGTAGAATGTATTGGGGGAGGTTGAGGAGACATTAAAGGCATAGATGTTTGACCCAATCCAATGGAATAGCATTAATTTTTTTTTTTTAGGAAATACGTTCGGATTGACGAACAAATTGACAATGTTGTTAACCTTTTTTCTATTTTGTCAAATATGTCTGTTTCACAACTTCCATGGTCTTCACCTTTTTAACTTTTCACACACTTTTCCTTCATAATTTTCAGCAGCATCATCTTTCTCATCAAATTATTCTTCATCTTCACCTTCTTAATCTTCTAAAACTTCTTGCTATTCATCTTTTTGTTAACATTACTTATATTGTTCTTATTAAACAGTTATTATTCTTCATATTCTACTTCTTCATCTTCTTCCTATTCATCCTTTTCATCATATTCTTATTTGTGACAGACATTCCTGTACTTGTAATCTGTAAAACTCTGAATTTTCATCCTTCCGTTCTTGCTGTCACGAAAGATTTTAATTACAACAGTATTTGTCCGCGTTCAGTTTAGCCTGCAGCAGCATCAGGCATTTTCCAGGGGCACCACGAGGAGGAACGGACTCACCCCCATACACTGCTTAGTCTTCTTCTGCTTAGAATTTAGAGCATATATTTTGCTCTTCATTTTGGTCTTATACTTAATGTTCTTCTGCTTTTTGATCTTCTGCTTATTGTTCTTCTGTCTCTTGTTCTGTATCTTGTAGTTTGTCTTAACCTTCTTTGTCCTGTTGGTGATGGTACAAAAGCCAATGGAAGTAACGAGGACCAGCTGACTGTGCTGGAACCCGGAGGGTCAGCAGAAGGAAAAGAGCCAATGGCACAACCGAGGACCAGCTGACGTTACTGGGACAGGGTTACTAAGCAGGAGGTACCTGTGCTCCAAAGCACTACCAAGGACCAGCAGACGTTGCTGGAACTCGGATACCGACATGGAGGCACCTAGGCCAAAGGCACTGCGGAGAACCAGCTGACGGTACTGGAACCCGGATGAGTAGCAGAAGGTACAAGAGCCAATGAAAGTAACGAGGACCAGCTGACTGTGCTGGAACCCGGAGGGTCAGCAGAAGGAAAAGAGCCAATGGCACAACCGAGGACCAGCTGACGTTACTGGGACAGGGTTACTAAGCAGGAGGTACCTGTGCTCCAAAGCACTACCAAGGACCAGCAGACGTTGCTGGAACTCGGATACCGACATGGAGGCACCTAGGCCAAAGGCACTGCGGAGAACCAGCTGACGGTACTGGAACCCGGATGGGTAGCAGAAGGTACAAGAGCCAATGAAAGTAACGAGGACCAGCTGACTGTGCTGGAACCCGGAGGGTCAGCAGAAGGAAAAGAGCCAATGGCACAACCGAGGACCAGCTGACGTTACTGGGACAGGGTTACTAAGCAGGAGGTACCTGTGCTCCAAAGCACTACCAAGGACCAGCAGACGTTGCTGGAACTCGGATACCGACATGGAGGCACCTAGGCCAAAGGCACTGCGGAGAACCAGCTGACGGTACTGGAACCCGGATGAGTAGCAGAAGGTACAAGAGCCAATGAAAGTAACGAGGACCAGCTGACTGTGCTGGAACCCGGAGGGTCAGCAGAAGGAAAAGAGCCAATGGCACAACCGAGGACCAGCTGACGTTACTGGGACAGGGTTACTAAGCAGGAGGTACCTGTGCTCCAAAGCACTACCAAGGACCAGCAGACGTTGCTGGAACTCGGATACCGACATGGAGGCACCTAGGCCAAAGGTACTGCGGAGAACCAGCTGACGGTACTGGAACCCGGATGGGTAGCAGAAGGTACCCATGGAAATTAAATTTGAGGCAGCAGGACTGTTTGCCGTTCACACAGCAGGGAACAGCTGACATTACTGAACCCCAGTAACACGGGAGCAAGTGTAGACTGTGCTAACAGCAATTCCGAGAAACAACTGGCGGTGTTGTAACCCAGGGATGAGAAGAGAACAGGGTGGAGGCAGCAGGACTATTTGCCGTTCACACAGCAGGGGAACAGCTGACATTACTGAACCCCAGTAACACAGGACAAGTGTAGACTGTGTAACAGCACTTCCGAGAACAACTGGTGGTTTGTAACCCAGGGATGAGAAGAACAGGTGGAGGCAGCAGGACTATTTGCCGTTCACACAGCAGGGAACAGCTGACATTACTGAACCCCAGTAACACAGGAGCAAGTGTAGACTGTGCTAACAGCACTTCCGAGAAACAACGGGCGGTGTTGTAACCCAGGGATGAGAAGAGAACAGGGTGGAGGCAGCAGGACTATTGCCGTTCACACAGCAGGGGAACAGCTGACATTACTGAACCCCAGTAACACAGGAGCAGTGTAGACTGTGCTAACAGCACTTCCGAGAAACAACTGCGGTGTTGTACCCAGGATGAGAAGAGAACAGGGTGGAGGCAGCAGGACTATTTGCCGTTCACACAGCAGGGGAACAGCTGACATTACTGAACCCCAGTAACACAGGAGCAAGTGTAGACTGTGCTAACAGCACTTCCGAGAAACAACTGGCGGTGTTGTAACCCAGGGATGAGAAGAGAACAGGGTGGAGGCAGCAGGACTATTTTGCCGTTCACACAGCAGGGGAACAGCTGACATTACTGAACCCCAGTAACACAGGAGCAAGTGTAGACTGTGCTAACAGCACTTCCGAGAAACAACTGGCGGTGTTGTAACCCAGGGATGAGAAGAGAACAGGGTGGAGGCAGCAGGACTATTTGCCGTTCACACAGCAGGGGAACAGCTGACATTACTGAACCCCAGTAACACAGGAGCAAGTGTAGACTGTGCTAACAGCACTTCCGAGAAACAACTGGCGGTGTTGTAACCCAGGGATGAGAAGAGAACAGGGTGGAGGCAGCAGGACTTTTTGCCGTTCACACAGCAGGGGAACAGCTGACATTACTGAACCCCAGTAACACAGGAGCAAGTGTAGACTGTGCTAACAGCACTTCCGAGAAACAACTGGCGGTGTTGTAACCCAGGGATGAGAAGAGAACAGGGTGGAGGCAGCAGGACTATTTGCCGTTCACACAGCAGGGGAACAGCTGACATTACTGAACCCCAGTAACACAGGAGCAAGTGTAGACTGTGCTAACAGCACTTCCGAGAAACAACTGGCGGTGTTGTAACCCAGGGATGAGAAGAGAACAGGGTGGAGGCAGCAGGACTTTTTGCCGTTCACACAGCAGGGGAACAGCTGACATTACTGAACCCCAGTAACACAGGAGCAAGTGTAGACTGTGCTAACAGCACTTCCGAGAAACAACTGGCGGTGTTGTAACCCAGGGATGAGAAGAGAACAGGGTGGAGGCAGCAGGACTTTTTGCCGTTCACACAGCAGGGGAACAGCTGACATTACTGAACCCCAGTAACACAGGAGCAAGTGTAGACTGTGCTAACAGCACTTCCGAGAAACAACTGGCGGTGTTGTAACCCAGGGATGAGAAGAGAACAGGGTGGAGGCAGCAGGACTTTTTGCCATTCACACAGCAGGGGAACAGCTGACATTACTGAACCCCAGTAACACAGGAGCAAGTGTAGACTGTGCTAACAGCACTTCCGAGAAACAACTGGCGGTGTTGTAACCCAGGGATGAGAAGAGAACAGGGTGGAGGCAGCAGGACTATTTGCCGTTCACACAGCAGGGGAACAGCTGACATTACTGAACCCCAGTAACACAGGAGCAAGTGTAGACTGTGCTAACAGCACTTCCGAGAAACAACTGGCGGTGTTGTAACCCAGGGATGAGAAGAGAACAGGGTGGAGGCAGCAGGACTTTTTGCCGTTCACACAGCAGGGGAACAGCTGACATTACTGAACCCCAGTAACACGGAGCAAGTGTAGACTGTGCTAACAGCACTTCCGAGAAACAACTGGCGGTGTTGTAACCCAGGGATGAGAAGAGAACAGGGTGGAGGCAGCAGGACTTTTTGCCGTTCACACAGCAGGGGAACAGCTGACATTACTGAACCCCAGTAACACAGGAGCAAGTGTAGACTGTGCTAACAGCACTTCCGAGAAACAACTGGCGGTGTTGTAACCCAGGGATGAGAAGAGAACAGGGTGGAGGCAGCAGGACTTTTTGCCGTTCACACAGCAGGGGAACAGCTGACATTACTGAACCCCAGTAACACAGGAGCAAGTGTAGACTGTGCTAACAGCACTTCCAAGCAACAACTGGCGGTGTTGGAGCCCAGGGTCAAGGAGGATGTTTAAATACTAGATCAAGTATTTTCCTTGTTACGTGTCAATTAAAAATGTCTATACTCCAAACAAGAGGAAATATAACCTTTAGTACCATAAGATGATGATTTTACTTTAAAAAATATATGTAAAATTAATAATTGACAAACATAAACGCATACATTAACATTTGAAAAAGCAATGCAAACCACAATAAAAATCGGTTAAATAAATCTGCTATAACGGTTTTAAATAAAAGCATACAAGTACATATCAGAATCCATTAATGATGGATAAGTAAACAGTATGTACACCATTTTCATTTGCTGAATAATATCACTAAAAAGTTTTTAAAAAATATCTAAAATTTCCATCATGTAATACTGATAATATGTGGCAATCATTTATATTACAAAAAAAACCTTTAAAAAGTGCATAGTGAAAACAGCTATTTATGCCTGACTGGGACTTGCAAGCATGACAACGGATAGATAAGGTATATATATAGATGACACTGCATAGCCACAGATGGTGAAATGGCGATGTAATACTGTACCTCAATAAAGTGTGCGTTACTACTACATCCTTATTTTTATATTAGCTTTCTAAAAGGGTAGTGCATGTATGCTTGCGCCTTTGTTGGACGCACAGACTGGCTTCCTGCTGTGACGCGTTGGGTATTGGAGCGTCTGTGCGTCTTATGACGCAGACTAAACATTCACGGTGCGCATCGTTCATCATCGCAAGCGTTACCGACAACACAAAGGCGTTGTCATGACTGCTTTACTCAGTAAACATGCACCTATGATGAAACATACACGCATGTGCCCTATTACATAACAAGCTACAAGAAAAATGCGTGTGAGGTGTGACACAGCTGTTTTGTTAAGGTACAGTATTATATCGACATTGTACAGGTGTCGCTATTCAGTCTGATAAATAGATATCATTCACCTATTCTATCAGTTGTCGTTCTTTCAGCACCACTTACAGGTATATATTTTGCTATTGTGACTATGCACTATTGACTTTACCAAGGTAATGCATGATTTTTGTTAGCGATTATCATGTTTACATGAAGTACCTTATGATATGGGCTGTTAACTTTCTAATCAAATATGTATTTTTTAAAATGACACAAATATAAGTAATGTTGAAGAGGACATTCTACATGCATTGTTTGCACAATATTACAGGTGTACATCACGTCCCTTAATCAACATTGGATATTATATTTACTTGTATGCTTTTATTTCAAAGGCAAGAACACTGAAGTATAACCTTCGCACTGCAGCAGTTGTCAAAGTTCAACCCACATTATGCACTTCCAACATTGCAGTATTTGAGTCATCATGATGTGAGTTGGATTTGTGTAAGCTATGGAGTGACAAGGTTGACCATCAGTATCCTATAGCATAAGTAGGCTTTTGTGTTTGCATTTGTTTTGACATGTGATATCTGTATAATAATGTCCACAATTATTTTGTTACAGATTTGTGACAAAGACAAATCATTTTATGGTTTGAAAGTTGACGTTTCAAATGTTTTACAGCTTAGAAATCATGGTGTAGCCTCTATCTATGTGTAGCACTAGACACTTTGAGATGTAATTTTTTTTTTTTCACCATGATTAGGTAGCTAGCAGTATTTTTGCCGGACACACAGCAGGGGAACAGCAGGCGTTACTGAACCCCACAAACACATCGCGATTGTTTTCATCTGTGCATCTAACACTTCTGAGCAGCAACTGGCGCTGTTTGAAGCCCCAGGTCAAGGAGGGTGTAGGCAGAGGCCTAGTATGAGACGTTTGAAGTTGAAGTGTAGTTAGCAGCAGTAATTTTTGGCCAGACACACAGCGGGAACAGCAGGCGTTACTGAACCCCACAAACACATCACGATTGTTTTTCATCTGTGCATCTAACACTTCTGACAGCAACTGGCGCTGTTGAAGCCCAGGGTCAAGGAGGGTGTAGGAGAGGCCTAGTTGAGACGTTTGAAGTTGTAAGTTGTAGTTAGCAGCAGTAATTTTTGCCAGACACACAGCAGGGGAACAGCAGGCGTTACTGAAAACCCCACAACACATCAGCGATTGTTTTCATCTGTGCATCTAACACTTCTGAGCAGCAACTGGCGCTGTTGAAGCCCAGGGTCAAGGAGGGTGTAGGCAGAGGCCTAGTATGAGAGTTTGAAGTTGAAGTTGTAGTTAGCAGCAGTAATTTTTGCCAGACACACAGCAGGGGAACAGCAGGCGTTACTGAACCCCACAAACACATCAGCGATTGTTTTCATCTGTGCATCTAACACTTCTGAGCAGCAACTGGCGCTGTTGAAGCCAGGGTCAAGGAGGGTGTAGGCAGAGGCCTAGTATGAGACGTTTGAAGTTGAAGTTGTAGTTAGCAGCAGTAATTTTTGCCAGACACACAGCAGGGGAACAGCAGGCGTTACTGAACCCCACAAACACATCAGCGATTGTTTTCATCTGTGCATCTAACACTTCTGAGCAGCAAACTGGCGCTGTTGAAGCCCAGGGTCAAGGAGGGTGTAGGCAGAGGCCTAGTATGAGACGTTTGAAGTTGAAGTTGTAGTTAGCAGCAGTAATTTTTGCCAGACACACAGCAGGGGAACAGCAGGCGTTACTGAACCCCACAAAACACATCAGCGATTGTTTTTCATCTGTGCATCTAACACTTCTGAGCAGCAACTGGCGCTGTTGAAGCCCAGGGTCAAGGAGGGTGTAGGCAGAGGCCTAGTATGAGATGTTTGAAGTTGAATTTGTAGTTAGCAGCAGTAATTTTTGCCAGACACACAGCAGGGGAACAGCAGGCGTTACTGAACCCCACAAACACATCAGCGATTGTTTTCATCTGTGCATCTAACACTTCTGAGCAGCAACTGGCGCTGTTGAAGCCCAGGGTCAAGGAGGGTGTAGGCATAAAATATTGAGTTATTTCCTTGTTACGTGGCCATTGCAAATGTATGTACTTCAAACAAGAATAAATGAAGTTTTACTACAACAATAAATGATAAATTTCAATTACAAGAATAGAAAAATATTTATACTTGACAGTCCTCTGTGGTTGATAACGTTTAATGGCTAACTGAAAATATGGTAACAAATTCAAAGCTTTCGAGACTACTCAGGTGTCACATATTTTTACACACAACAGGACACAGGAATAGCTAAGACAAGTGAGGGAGGGACAAGTGAGGGAGACCGGCAACAAAAAGGAGAACAGGATGAATTATCAGCGCCACACAAATCACAGATAAATTAATGAATTTACCTGTGGCAAAAGACTTTTGTATGCCCGGTCATAGCATCATGGATATGGAATTACTGTTATTAAAATATAACTTCAAATATGAGAAACGTACAAAGGTTTCAGAATATAAAGTCATCATGACCTTTGACACTGTTAGTGATGGAATGAATAGATCACATGGATTTATGTCATCTATATCAATTAAGGAATCTGCGTTTCTATGCCCTTCCAGGGTCATGAAAAACCCCAAAAAATACGCCAATGAGAGGGCAATCAAACTTTCTATCCTTATCTAGGAACTGTTCCAATATTTATGTTCATCCCTGTGAGATAATGACAGTTCTGATACACGTCACTTACTTGTCTTACCTATTGCACTATTCCTGTGTCCTGTTGTGTATAGAAATATGTGATGCTTAATTTTTTTAGTTAGTCTTTCCCTGATGAAGAGACGTGAGTAGCCTTGAAAGCTTGCAATTTGTTTTCATCTTTTCAGTTATCCATTAAAAGGTATCAAACCACTGCTGACTCTGAAGTCTAAATATTTTTCTATCTACTGGCTAACACGGTAACAAGATACACATGTTTTCTAATTTCAAGAAGGAAAAATAAAGAAATACAATATAAACGCATATATGCACATGCCAAAAATAAATGGAACACACAACACCAAAAAAATTGGTAACAAAATATAGTGTTGTAAATTTAAGAATAAAAGTAAATTTTTTTTTTTATGAATAATGCTTAAGGAACGCTATGTTAAACCATAACATAGTGAAGACAATGGATTTTGTAATAGTCACTCATCATCATCATCGCAAATTTTATGTGACAGTCACAGACATTTCAATTATTTAAGTTCATAAAATCGTAACTTTCTATAGCATGTATGACATGTCCAGCATGGACTCATCAATGTGATTGATGACACAATAATGTACAATAAAAAATAACCATTTAAAAAAACATTAGGCTTGTTTGTCACAATTTAAGTGTGTGCCTGCAAGTGTAGGTGAAACAAAGGCTACGGATAGCAAAGGTATATTCTATGTCTGTATCAGACAGTGGACAGCCTCTGATGGGTAATGCCGATGTTATACTGTACGTCAATAAAGTCTGCGGCTGAAATCATGCATTTTTTGCTTGTAGAGTGTTGAAGAGGGTAAAAGAATGTCTGGTTGCGCAAAGCTTTATCCGTCAACACTACCTTCCTACTGTCACGCGTAGGGTAGGGTAGCGTGTGGCAATTAGCTGACTATCAAATGTGAGGTTAGGCTGCGTTATTGCGCACTAGGGACGCAAAAAAAAAATACAGCAGTAATAATTTAATGTGTAATACTACACCTATGACAAACCAAAAAATTACGTTCCCTCTTTAACAATGTACAAGACTAACAAGCCAAAATGGTTGACGCTGACTTAATTGAGATACAGTATTACATCAACATTGTCCATGAGTAACTATGCACTGTGATACCTATATACCAGTATTAATTTATATCTCTTGGGGTTGTTTCAACAGCACTTGCAGGTATAACTACCTATTGTCAGTATGCATGATGCACTTTCTAGATGTAATAATTTATTATTGGACATTATTACCATGTTTACATGCTGGCCATTTCATATATGGTGTTGAAGTTACAGTTGGCATCAGTATGTGTATTTTATAATGTCTGTCATAAATAAAACTCGTGATGATGATGATGAGGATTTAATGATTCGTACATCCATTGAGTGCATTATCTTACAGGTACAGATAAAGTTCCTTAAAAAGCATTAATTCATAAGTCTGAAATGTACTTTTATGCATTAATTTAAAAATGTGAAGAGTAGACTATGTTTTTTTTTTTGTTACCATTTCTAATAGACATGTGCAGATATGCGCTGTGATGACAAATTATTATTTGTCCATATTTGTCATAAAAATTTATCATTCTAGGCCTGCAAAACTTCACAATTTCATGTTTTCAGCATAACAAGCAGGGTGACGGCTCTTCCCTATTTGGAGCATGTTGGTCATGTGTTTTTCTGTCCATGTGTCGGGAACAGGACACTTCTTGCCGTTGACACAGCAGGGGAACAGCTGGCGTTACTGAACCCCACTAACAGTAGAGCTTGTGTTTTGTTCTGTGGACACGACACTTCTGAGCAGCAACTGGCAGTGTTGGAGCCCAGGGAGTAGAGTTCAGGTGGTAGAAAGATGAACATAACAGGAGGACATGGATAACGTTGCGAAACAGTTATTTAATCTGAAAACGACAGACAAATTCTGGCGAGATCCATGCCTTGTTCATTTTCAGAAAAGTAAGCCGGTCTACATTATCGGAGGATAGTCGCATGCGACGGTCTGTTAGTACACCACCTGCAGCACTAAAGACGCGCTCCGATAATACACTGGCAGCAGGGCAAGCCAGCACCTCCAATGCATACTGGCTAAGCTCTGGCCATGTATCCAGCTTAGAGACCCAAAACTTGAATGGGGAAGAGCCATCTGGGAGTACACTGAGAGGCAAAGCCAAGTAGTCTGTCACCATCTGACGGATACGTTGCCTCCCGCTGACTGGAGCCCTCTCGGATGGTGTAGACATTTGTGCGCTGCCACAAAACTTTGCCACATTTTTAACATACTGGTCTTTCCCTGTGCAGAGGCACTGCGTGTGCTCCCTCTTGTTGCAGAGCTCTCTACACTGCCTCGACGCACGAGCTGCTTTGTAAAGCAGTAGCAGCAGCAGTGCTCTCGGCAGTAAGGTAGAACATTAGGGATTGCACCAGTGTGTCTTGGTTTCTCTCCGCATTTTACGCTCCCGGTTCAACGGTGTTTATGAGGCTTTTGACGTTGTCCCCCGGTAGCGAGGGTCTAGGAGGGTGTACACCCAATAATCAGACGTCGTGAGAATGTGGGCGATGCGGCGGTCGTTTCTTAGGCACTGCAGCATGAAATCAACCATGTGCTGCAGACTCCCAACTGGCAAAGAAACGCTGTCCTCTGCAAGAGGCGTTATCTCTGCCTGCTCTGCATCACCCCACCCTCGCTCTACATACTGACTAGAGCGTTGTGTACCTCCCTCTGGAGTGATGTCTTCCTCCTCCATTGACTCCTCCTCCTCATCCTCCTCACAAAGTGAGCCCTGCCCAGCCCCTTTTTGAGGAACCACGTTGCGCTGACTTTCCAGAAGGTGATGGAATTTGTGACTCCTCATCCTCCACCTCTTCCAAAACCTCATCCCTTATTGCTTGCAGTGTTTTTTGAAGCAGGCAGAGATAAGGGGGACAGTCAGGCTGACTAGTGCATCATCTGCACTCGCCATCCGCGTTGATCATCAAACGCACCAAAACGTGGCACATGTCCTTCATAGTGGCCCACTCATTAATGGTGAAGTGTGGACGGCGCAAATTGCGTGTTGATTGCGCCTGATGCAGCTGATACTCCATAACTGCTGGCTGCTGCTCACACAACCGCTCCAACATATGTAACGTTGAATTCCACCTGGTGGATACGTCACATATGATGCGATGTTCAGGAAGGCGCAATCTGCGTTGCAGAGCTGCAATGCGCGATCTGGCCATGCTGGAACGTCGCAAGTGAGCGCACTCTAGGCGGACCTTGTGCAGCAGTGCATCAAGATCCGGATAGTCCCTCAAAAAACTCTGCACGACCAAGTTGAGCACATGTGCCAGACATGGTATGTGAGTGAGGTTGCCAAGGCCCAGAGCTGCCACCAGATTTCGGCCATTGTCACACACTACCAAGCCTGGCTGGAGATTCGCTGGCAAAAACCACACGTCGCTCTCCTGCTTGATGGCATTCCAGACCTCCTGCGCTGTGTGGCTTCGATTCCCCATAGGAATTAATTTCAGAACGGCCTGTTGCCGTTTGGCCACGGCTGTGCTCATATCGGTCGCATCAGGTAAGCGTCCACGGGTCCATGTGGAGGTAGACCGTGACGGCTCCTGCAGCGATGATTCTGAGGAACTGGAGTAGGAGGAGGAGTCAATGTGGACAGACTTGATTCCGGCAATCCTTGGAGTTGGCAGAACACGTACAGCGCCACTCGCAAGATCTGTACCCGGCTCCACAACATTCACCCAATGGGCAGTGAGTGAAAGGTATCGTCCCTGGCCATGGGTACTGGTCCACGCATCGGTGGTCAGGTGGACCTTGCTACTGACGGCGTTTAGTAGCGCATGTTTAATTTTTGCCTCAACATGCTTTTGCAGACCAGGGACGGATTGCCTGCTGAAATAAAATCGGCTGGGCACATTGTATTGTGGGACTGCCAATGCCATTAATTCACGGAAACTGTCAGTCTCCACCAGCCTGAATGACAGCATTTCAAGGGACAGGAGTTTTGCAATGCCAGCATTCAGAGCCTGTGCTCGTGGATGGTTTGCCGAGTATGGCCGTCTTTTATCCCATGCCTGTGCTACCGATGGCTGTTTTGTGGCCTGGGTGTGTGAGGATGACAGGGAACTTGCAGCTGTGGGTGGAATAACACTGTGTCTCTGGACAACAGTGACAGAGGTTCTTCCATGGCGATCCTTTGAGGAAGCCTTACCAGCTGTGTGTGAACTGGAGGAAGAGGCTCCAACAGGAGCTGAAGATGTAGGTGCTGCTGTAGGTTGGCCTACATCTCCAGTGTGTCTTTGTAACTCAACAAAGTGCTTTGACCGCACATGTTTCCACATATTTGTTGTATTAAGGTTACTGACACTTTTACCTCTTTTAATTTTTTGATTACACAGCTTGCATTTTACATAGCAAATATCATCTGCAACTGTATCAAAAAGGACCACGCAGAGCAAGTCCTGGGAGCGCCCGGTTTGGCTGTTGTAAGAGAACTGCTCCGAACGGGTGCCAAACTGGAGGCTACAGGCAAGCGAGTCTGCAGCCTACCTCTCCCTACTGTTTGGACCGTTGGTGCAATCTCTTCCTCAGAGCTGCTCCCACCACCTTCCTGTTCCTCACGCCATGTTGGGTCTTGGACCTCATCATCTCCACCACTACCCTCTTCCAACACCTGCTGTTGTTGGGTGGTCTGGCCAGCACCATGCTCAACAGAAACTGGCAACTGAGTCTCATCATCATCAGATGCGTTCTGCGGTGTGCTGACCATCGGCACTGGCTCACCCGCCTCTTCAGATTCAGAGAGACACAGCTGTTGCGCATCACTGCATACTGCCTCTTCTTCACATTCCAGAATGCTGCTTGGCTGGGCCCCTGTTTCCAAGCCAACAGATTCTGAGAACAGAAGCAGAGACTCAGCTGGCTCCTGTACAGAGCTCTCTGACTGCCTGGGCAATTTGGCAGGCGGTGAAGAGACTGATGGTTGTTCAACAGTGCTGTGGTCCTGAGAGGAGGTGGAAGGTATTGAAGTCGATGCATTGGCTGCCATCCAACCAACAACGGCTTCAATTTGTTCTTCACGCAGCAGGGGGGTACGCTGAGCTCCTACAAAAGTGCGCATAAAGGAACGCTCACGGGGAAAACTGGTGGATGCTGTGTCACTGGGTGCGGCAGCAGCCACAGAATCCCCACGTCCTCTCCCTGCTGCAAATCCACGGCCTCGACCACGACCACGTGCCTTACTCACTGACTTCTTCATCTTGGTAGATTGATAAAGAAAGTCAGAAAAGTTAAGGCCTAAGTGTGGTTATTCCTCACAGACTACAGTGAACCCTGCAGACAACTGTTCAGTATCTGTGAAAGGCCCCTTTGTGTACTTCTATAGTGTTTGCAACCAATGTATTGTATACGGATGGAAGCGCGTCACACTAATAGATTAGATTTTTTTCCACTAAAATGGAGCAGCACCAATTAGAGAAAAATGTGAAGGATGAGGCAGTGACACACGCTCAGCAGACTACAACCGGCAGTGGTTGAAGTACAAACTGGAGCTAATCTGCACTCCAAAGTGAAAAGCTCACAGACTACAGTGAACACTGAAACACAACTATTCACTATCTGTGAAAAGCTCCTTTGTGTACTTCTATAGTGTTTGCAACCAATGTATTGTTACGGATGGAAGCGCGTCACACTAATAGATTAGATTTTTTTCCACTAAAATGGGCAGCACCAATTAGAGAAAAATGTGAAGGATGAGGCAGTGACACACGCTCAGCAGACTACAACCGGCAGTGGTTGAAGTACAAACTGGAGCGTAATCTGCACTCACAAATGAAAAGCTCACAGACTACAGTGAACACTGAAACACAACTATTCACTATCTGTGAAAAGCTCCTTTGTGTACTTCTATAGTGTTTGCAACCAATGTATTGTATACGGATGGAAGCGCGTCACACTAATAGATTAGATTTTTTTCCACTAAAATGGAGCAGCACCAATTAGAGAAAAATGTGAAGGATGAGGCAGTGACACACGCTCAGCAGACTACAACCGGCAGTGGTTGAAGTACAAACTGGAGCGTAATCTGCACTCACAAAATGAAAAGCTCACAGACTACAGTGAACACTGAAACACAACTATTCACTATCTGTGAAAAGCTCCTTTGTGTACTTCTATAGTGTTTGCAACCAATGTATTGTATACGGATGGAAGCGCGTCACACTAATAGATTAGATTTTTTTCCACTAAAATGGAGCAGCACCAATTAGAGAAAAATGTGAAGGATGAGGCAGTGACACACGCTCAGCAGACTACAACCGGCAGTGGTTGAAGTACAAACTGGAGCGTAATCTGCACTCACAAAATGAAAAGCTCACAGACTACAGTGAACACTGAAACACAACTATTCACTATCTGTGAAAAGCTCTTTGTGTACTTCTATAGTGTTTGCAACCAATGTATTGTATACGGATGGAAGCGCGTCACACTAATAGATTAGATTTTTTTCCACTAAAATGGAGCAGCACCAATTAGAGAAAAATGTGAAGGATGAGGCAGTGACACACGCTCAGCAGACTACAACCGGCAGTGGTTGAAGTACAAACTGGAGCGTAATCTGCACTCACAAAATGAAAAGCTCACAGACTACAGTGAACACTGAAACACAACTATTCACTATCTGTGAAAAGCTCCTTTGTGTACTTCTATAGTGTTTGCAACCAATGTATTGTATACGGATGGAAGCGCGTCACACTAATAGATTAGATTTTTTTCCACTAAAATGGAGCAGCACCAATTAGAGAAAAATGTGAAGGATGAGGCAGTGACACACGCTCAGCAGACTACAACCGGCAGTGGTTGAAGTACAAACTGGAGCGTAATCTGCACTCACAAAATGAAAAGCTCACAGACTACAGTGAACACTGAAACACAACTATTCACTATCTGTGAAAAGCTCCTTTGTGTACTTCTATAGTGTTTGCAACCAATGTATTGTATACGGATGGAAGCGCGTCACACTAATAGATTAGATTTTTTTCCACTAAAATGGAGCAGCACCAATTAGAGAAAAATGTGAAGGATGAGGCAGTGACACACGCTCAGCAGACTACAACCGGCAGTGGTTGAAGTACAAACTGGAGCGTAATCTGCACTCACAAAATGAAAAGCTCACAGACTACAGTGAACACTGAAACACAACTATTCACTATCTGTAGAAAGCTCCTTTGTGTACTTCTATAGTGTTTGCAACCAATGTATTGTATACGGATGGAAGCGCGTCACACTAATAGATTAGATTTTTTTCCACTAAAATGGAGCAGCACCAATTAGAGAAAAATGTGAAGGATGAGGCAGTGACACACGCTCAGCAGACTACAACCGGCAGTGGTTGAAGTACAAACTGGAGCGTAATCTGCACTCACAAAATGAAAAGCTCACAGACTACAGTGAACACTGAAACACAACTATTCACTATCTGTGAAAAGCTCCTTTGTGTACTTCTATAGTGTTTGCAACCAATGTATTGTATACGGATGGAAGCGCGTCACACTAATAGATTAGATTTTTTTCCACTAAAATGGAGCAGCACCAATTAGAGAAAAATGTGAAGGATGAGGCAGTGACACACGCTCAGCAGACTACAACCAGCAGTGGTTGAAGAACTAACTGGAGCGTGATCTGCACTCAAAAAATCAAAACCTCACAGACTGCAGTGAACACTGAAACACAACTATTCACTATCTGTGAAAAGCTCCTTTGTGTACTTCTATAGTGTTTGCAACCAATGTATTGTATACGGATGGAAGCACGTCACACTAATAGATTTGATTTTTTTCTAATATAATGGAGCTGCACCAATTCCACTAAATAAAATAAAAAAAAAAAAGAGTCAGTGACACGTGCAGATGCCTACAAACAGCGGTGGATGCAGAGCAAACTGCAGCGTCACCTGCACTGTCACACACACACCTTGCACAGAGCTGTTAAAACAACACTGGCAAAATGAAGCTTTACACAGCGGTTGGTAAACTAGCCTGCCTCAAGCACAGTAGTACACAAAATCGCAATATCTAACTGTCCCTCAGAGTGAGCAGAGTAGCGTTCTGTCCCTTACTGAGTTCACAGCACAGTGACACTAAAATGGCGGCGGCGCCTTTTATAGTGCATTCTGACATCATTTCAGCAGCCAATCACAGCCATGCCATTAGTTAAGATGACCGCAGCATTACAGGATGTGCCCACACTTCGTAGGATTCCTCATTGGCTGACTAAAATCACATTGCCTCTCAAAGAATTATGGGAACTTCCGATTCCGGTATACGATATGGAAAAAGTATCGGAATTAAGTATCGGAATTCCGATAACGCGAATATCGGCCGATACCCGATACTTGCGGTATCGGAATGCTCAACACTATCATGACAGCTTGCTATCTTCAAAACAGAGTGCCAGGTAAAGCCACAAATAAAACTCCATAGGAGCTATGGAACTGTGAGAAGCCTAACCTGAAGCATCTCAGGGTATTCTGGAAGCAAAACATTTGTGTATGTTCCCAAAGAAAAAGGTTCCCAGTGGGAATCACATGCAAAGCAAGGAGTCCTGTTGGGCTATAGCGAAACTCAAAAGGGATACAGAATCCTGCACCCAGAGACAAACACAGTAACAATCAGCAGAGATGTAGTGATTGATGAAAACTCTGTATCACTCAAATTCCATGAAGTTACACCAGTTATTCAACCTAAGAAGCAAGAACAAGGATCTCAATCACCAAACCAAGACACCGAAAAGGAAAACACTGAAGTGTGGAAAAGCTCTGAAGCCACAAAGAAAGACACAGAAGAACAAAGTCATCCTCCAGTCAGGAGATCAGGAAGGCCAAGCAAAGGTATCCCAGCTGGACGCCTTTCTTATATGGTCAGAGCACTGTTCATGAGAAACAGAAGTGGGTAAATGCCACCAATGAAGAGATGGAGTCCCTTCACCAACTCCAGACATGGGAGCTTAGTGAGCTACCACAAGGAAAAAGCTATCGGATGTAAGTGGGTCTTCAAAAACAAATATGACTGAGAAGGTAAAGTTCACAGGTTTAAGGCCAGATTGGTCTCAAAAGGGTACTCACAAAATTGTGGTGAAGATTAGTGCGAGGACTAAGCACATTGATGTAAAACATCACCACTTACATGGCGTAGTGGAACTTTTTAGATAGTTGCTGCCCACTGCTCCAGTTTATGTATGAGAAAAGAGGCCTGCTGTAGATGCTGCCAGGGGTGAACCTAGCCTCTCTGCTGCCTGAGGCGTACTGCAAAATGGCGCCCCCCATAGTAAAATCAGTACAAATAAATCTGGTTTACTCTTTTCTAGCCTAACCTGACGCACATATAAAATACATACACTTTTAAATAGGAATATATTTGAAACATTGATCTCTACCTTTCTTAGGGGACTCAATGTCGCCTGAGGCGAAGTGATCAACTTGCTTCATTTTAGGTGTTGCCCCTGGCAGAGGAACAGTGCTTACTGTAGCGCTTCTTCCACACACAGTATTACACACACAGACATGGATATCTCCACTAACGGTTTTTCTGGTTCCATGGATGTGTGAAACCAGCCTAAAGCCACATTCGCACGTTCAGTATTTGGTCGTATTTTACCTCAGTATTTGTAAGACAAATTGGGAATGGGTGATAAATACAGAAGTGGTGACGTGTTTCTATTATACTTTTCCTCTGATTGTTCAACTCCTGGTTTTGGCCTATAAATACTGAGGTAAAATAACGAACGTGTGAATGTGGCCTGATAGAGGGTTTCTGCTACTTCTGACTTCCCGCAGGCAGAAGTTGCAGTCACAAGATGGCGCCGATAAAAGGTGGAGACATTATACACAGGAGCTCTGTATATAGTGTATAGGTAATACAGTGATCACCAGTGACATACACAGGAGCTCTGTATATAGTGTCAGTGTACAGGTGATACCGTGATTACCAGTGACATTATACACAGGAGCTCTGTATATAGTGTCAATGTACAGGTAATACAGTGATCACCAGTGACATTATACACAGGAGCTATGTATATAGTGTCACTGTAGAGGTAATACAGTGATCACTGGTGACATTATGCACAGGAGCTCTGTATATAGTGTCAGTGTACAGGTAATACAATGATCACCAGTGACATTATACACAGGAGCTCTGGATATAGTGTCAGTGTACAGGTAATACAGTGATCACCTGTGACATTATACACAGGAGCTCTGTATATAGTGTCAGTGTACAGGTAATACAGTGATCACCAGTGACATTATACACAGGAGCTCTGTATATAGTGTCAGTGGCTGGTACTATGGGCACACTGACTGGTACTGAGAAAAAGAAAGAACAGAAAGAGAGAGAAAAAGAACAGAGAGAGAAAGAGAGGGAAAGAAAGAACAGAGAGAGAAAGAAAGAACAGAGAGAGAACGAAAGAACAGAGAGAGAAGAGAGAGAAAGAGGGGAAAGAAAGAACAGAGATATAAAGAAAGAAAGACAGAAAGAGAAAGGAAGAACAGAGAGAAAGAAAGAGGGGAAAGAAGATGAACAGAGAGCAAAAGAAAGAACAGAGAGAGAGAAAGAGAGAGGGAAAGAAAGAAAGAACAGAGAGAAAGAAAGAAAGAAAGAAAGGAAAGAAAGTACAGAGAGAGATAGAAAGAAAGAACAGAGAGAGAAAGAGGGGAAAGAAAAAGAACAGAGAGAGAAAGAAAGAACAGGGAGAGAGAAAAAAGAATGGAGAGAGAAAGAAAGAACAGAGAGAAAGAAAGAGCAAAGAGAAATAAAGAACAGAGAGAAAGAAAGAACAGAGAGAGAAAAAAACACAGAGAGAAAGAACAGAGAGAGAAAGAACAGAGAGAGAAAGAAAGAACAGAGAAAAAAGAAAGAACGGAGAGAGAAAGAAAGAATAGAGAGAGAAAGAAAGAACAGAGAAAAAACAGAGAGAGAAAGAAAGAAGGAAAGGGGAAAGAAAGAATAGAGAGAGAAATAAAGAGGGGAAAGAAAGAAGAGACAGAAAGAAAGAGAAAGAACACAGAGAGAGAAGAAAGAACAGAGAGGAAGAACAGAGAGAAAGAAAGAACAGAGAGAAAGAAAGAGGGGAAAGAAAAAGAACAGAGAGTGAAAGAAAGAACAGTGAGAGAGAAAGAAAGAAAGAGGGGAAAGAAAGAAAGTACAGAGAGAAAGAAAGAGGGGAAAGAAAGAACATAGAAAGAAAGAAAGGGGAAAGAAAGAACAGAGAAAGAGAAAGAGGGGAAAGAAAGAAAGAGCAGACAGAAAGAAAGAACAGAGAGAGAAAAAAGAAAGGAGAGAAAGAAAGAACAGAGAGAAAGAACAGAGAGAGAAAGAAAGAACAGAGAGAGAAAGAAAGAACAGAGAGAGAAAGAAAGAGGGGAAAGAAAGAACAGAGAGAGAGAAAGAATGATTCTATAAAGATACTATAGCAGCCCGGCTCCCATTGTCATGCCCACCGGAGCCTCCCGATGCAGGACATATCATGATCCTCTCACATGGACGACATCCCCGATTCCAAGGCGATCCCGCTGTCCGCGCTGATGGAGGAGGACATGGTGATGGATCTGAAGCTTTCCCTGAAGTGCCTCCATGGTTCCATCACAATCTCCTCCAGAAATTACCTAATTTCTGGTCAGCTTCCAGCACATCACTTCCAGTGGAACGTCACGTGTGAGTTTTAAAGTGCTCCTCGGGGTTCCACCGTGTACTCCTGTGTCCATGGGAAAAGTAAGCTTCCGGTCGGGGCAGCGGGGCAGACTCTCAAAATCGGGACAGTCCCGCTGGATCTGGGACGGTTTGGAGGTATGAATGCTCCCTGCCATACACCAACCTCGTACATGCACGGTTCCGCACACCTCATACACACACGGTTCCACTTTGTATGCCTCGTACACATGCGGTCTGCTCCGTACACCTTGTACACATGTGGCTCCGCTCTGCACACCTCATACACACGCAGCTCCACTCTGCACATTTCATAAACATGTGGCTCTTCTCCGCACACCTCGTACACACATGGCTCTGCACACCTCATACACACGTGGCTTCGCTCCGCACACCTCGTACACACGTGGCTCCGCTCCGTACACCTCATACTCACAGGGCTCCGCACACCTTGTACACACATGACTCTGCTCTGGACATTGTATACACGTGGCTCCATACACTTCATACACACAGGGCTCTATTTGTACACCTCGTACACACACGGTTCCGCTCCGTACACCTTGGACACACGTGGCTCCGCTCTGCACACCCCATACACACGCGGCTCCGCTCTGTACACCTCGTACACACGCGGCTCTGCTCCATACACTTCATACCCACAGGGCTCCATTCCGTACACCTCGTACACACATGGCTCCGCTCCGTACACCTTGTATGCACAGGGCTCCGCACACCTCGTACAAAAGTAGCTCCGCTCCGCACACCCCATACACACGCGGCTCCGATCTGTACACCTCGTACACACACAGCTCTGCTACATCCACCCTGTAAACCCTCCTGACCCCACACATATACTTCTCTCATCCAGCACCATGACAACCAGCACGGCAGAGTCCTGCATACACTGAGGGCGGCCCCTGATCATGTGATACCTGACTCCTCCCCTCCTGTGACTTCATCACAGGTCCTGTGCGCACAGAGCAGCAATACATGAGCAACAGGAGCTGATGCAAGAGATAAGAATCTGCCGACCCCTATCTTCAGCGACGCAGTGACGCCTGAGGCAAAGTGCTCAACTCGCCTCATGGTAGGTGCTCCCCTGGATGCTGCACAGATGGAGATGCACAAATGATTTATTCCTGATCTATTAAGCTTGTCATATATTGCTCCTGAATAAAGAAGTTCAGTTGTCACACAATTGGAGTGAATCGTGAGTAATCCGCTGCCAACAAAGTGAGTGATTTAGGTGTACGGGTGACCCAGTTTGTAATGGTTAGCATAGACATAGACTGCTACACACTTATTATTTATTATACTTCCGGTTATTCGTACTACTACTATTAACATTTGCAGAGCGATTCTGTTCCGCTTCACCACCCTTGTCAACTTGATTACTCTCTCTATTTTTTGATTCCTCTTACATGTATCATGGCTCTTTTTAATATGTATTTTGCGAATAAAAATTTGCTTATTTTATCTACATCTTACATATGATTTTGTAGCCCATTTCAGCTTTGTCCAAGTCTATGACCTTGTCTCTGACATCCTTAGAAAGCTCTTTGGTCTTGCCCATGTTGTAGAGGTTAGAGTCTGACTGATTAATTGAGTCTGTGGACAGGAGTCTTTTATAAAGGTGACTATGTATAATGCAAGTAAGGAGTTGATTAGGAGCATATAACTAGTCTGTAGGAGCTAGAACTCTTAATGGTTGGTAGGGGATCAAATACTTATTTCTCACTGCAAATAAATTTATAGAATTTACGCAATGTGATTTTCTGAATTTTATTTTTGATATTCTATCTCTCAATGTTAAAATTAACCTACTCTTAAAATTATAAGGAAAAACGGGACTCCAGCTTCCATAAAATGAATGAAACTTTATTCGTGTAAATTACACATAAAACCTCCTGGTTCAAGATAGGAGTGCACTACATAGCACGGGCAATAGCGACACGTTTCGACCTAGATGCGGTCTTTGTCACAGCTGAGCTGTGTCCCGTTTTTCCTCGTCTGCCAAGTCTCAAGTCCATGGTCTGGATTTCCCTCCGTGCATCCTCCTAGTTGGTGAGTTGGCTGGAACTGTGTTCCTATTTTTTTTTCTTATATTAAATTCTTAAATTTATAGACTGTTCATGTCTTTGTCAGTGGCAAACTTACAAAATCATCAACCCAACACCTTCTATAAATAGCAAAAAGGCATAGGAATGTATATAAAAAATTTTTTTATTTAAACACATATATAAAACAATTTATAAAAAGGATACCTCATATCCAGGAATGACACAGCTAGTTCAACTACACCAATATCAACATATATATATAATGTAGAAAAAAAAATTCCTTGCAAGAAATGTATTGAAGGAAAAATATATCCAACACAATCAATAATTATTTTTCAATCATATATTATCTTATTGCAAATATCTTTTCTTACACTGATTTATATATCTAATGCAAGAACAATTAGTCCCAAGAACAGCAAAAGATTAACTCTCAAATCATCAAAAAATGATAATATATAAAGTGCTCACAGTGCATCAAAAATTGTTGTATACAAGAAGATAACGTATGGGCTACTACTACCATATCACTATATTAATTAGTGAGAAAAGTGTCCATTACCTTCCCTTTAAAGACCTCAAATCGTCATTGCTTTCATAGGATAATTCAATAACCAGTGTTTAAGGTGCTAACCAAATACTACTATGAAGTGAAGACAAATACAGAGATCGCTGTTAAGGACCAACACGCTGCCATGATATTACCTTATTGACTAGGTGGAGGAACGCTGTGTCACCAACCCCAACGCACGTTTCGAATGGTCTTCTTCCGGGGGCGTGTGTAACAAGGAGGGGATCGCATGCCCTTTTACATGACCGCAATCCAATCAAAAGATTTACACATACAAACTTCCGTATCCAATCCCTTTGAGTAAATGCACTATAACTCCGTCTATTGTACACTGAACCAATGAAAAGACCGTGCGTCACACATATACACTCCTATTAATACCCCACGTGGTTTCTCTCACTACGAGCTCTATGTAATTATCACCAATAATACAAGCGCCGCATTCATTGGCCTCATATCGCTCTAAGTTTAATGAATCAGACTCCTCTACATGGATTCAATTGCAGCCTGTAAACAGCGCTTCATACTTAACGCTTTACCACGTGGAGTTTCCTGTTACAATGTATCTATGCTTGTCGGAGTGGTCCCTGTGTAACTCCGCCTACCAACCACAGGACCAATGAGCTGTCGGCGCATCACACGCTGACGTCACAGCTCACAGGACCTCCCCTCTCCGGTGCGGCACGGTGGAATACATGCATTCTACCCAGCCTAAGCTGGGCAGAAGTCACGATCCCCTCCATTGCCAGAGATGGCAGATCCAGTCAGACAGCAGCAATGTGTGCGCACCTCAAAGGAACCATGTCAGTACATGTCAGTACATGTCAGTACATATAGAAATACCAATAATGCTAGAACCATATCTATGCAATATATAAGTACCAATAGTGCTGGAAATCCTAACTACCGTATAGACTCATGTATAAGCCGACCTGTGTATAAGCCGACCCCCTAATTTTGCCACAAAAAACTGGGAAAACTTATTGACTCGTGTATAAGCCTAGGTTGAAAAATGATTATGCCCCCATATGATGCTCCACAGATTATGCCCCCATATGCTGCACAGATTATGCCCAATATGCTCCAGATTATGCCCCATATGTTCCACAGATTATGCCCCCATATGCTTCAGATTATGCCTCATATGTTCCACAGATTATGCCCCCATATGGTCCAGATTATGCCCCATATGTTCCACAGATTATGCCCCCATATGCTCCATATTATGCCCCCATATGTTCCACAGCTTATGCCCCCATATGCTCCAGATTATGCCCCCATATGCTCCAGATTATGCCCCCATATGTTCCACAGCTTATGCCCCCATATGCTCCAGATTATGCCCCCATATGTTCCAGATTATGCCCCATATGCTCCATATTATGCCCCCATATGTTCCACAGTTTATGCCCCCATATGTTCCACATCTTATGCCCCATATGCTCCAGATTATGCCCCATATGTTCCACAGTTTATGCCCCCCCATATGCTCCACATTATGCCCCCATATGCTCCATATTATGCCCCATATGCTGCACAATTATGCCCCATAGTATAGGCCTCATATGCTGCTGCTGCTGCAAAAAAAAAAATGACATACTCACCTCTTGTCGCTGGGGGCCAGGTGCCGGTGTCCAGAGTTCACTCTAATCAGGGAAAATTTAGTCAGATGGGCAATTGCGGTCACTTCTATAAACTACCCTGAAGGGAAAATCTATGAGCCATCGGTAACATATAGGCACACCAGGAGACCTGAACATCGCATAAGGCTGAGTACAAAGCCTAGAGTATCAGTGCTCAGAAAGAAGGTAACTTACATCGGGACAGGAATCCAACCCCAGCCTGCCGCCTCAAAGAACAAGTCGTTAGTGTTGGGTCTATGATGGTGTTCTGAGCCTTGCGTTATGGTGGCACATCAGTGAACTCTGGATTCAGCTGCCTTTGTTACTGCCTCAGGTTATTATCTTTGATTTAGTGTTCTAGCGATTTTCACTTGACACTATTGTGTTGTTTACAGTTGCTCTGAAAGCTCTATTGCTATTGCTCTATGCAAGCATGTATTATTAAAAATATATATAATTTTTTCTGATATATATGTAACCTACAATTTGGGACAGATACTTTTCTTACCCCTTTTTCCTGCTTAGTTGGTGGTCTCTTTACTAATGTTTTTGTATTTTTCATTGTTATTTATTCAATAAAAATATGTAATTGCTATACTGAAAAAAACTCTGGTCCCTTTGTTTGTTTCTGGCCCATAGGGATATATTGTTCTAGTATGCTATTTTGAGTTTTCCATGTTGCCATTTGTTTGGGATTTTTTGTACTTTCTAAAAAATGGGCTGAAAATCTTGGCTTATACATGGGTATATACGGTAAATTCAAAAATATGCTAAAAAAAAGTATATCCATAATGTGATGAAAGTTGAGGATAAATATGTGAATACACACATATCTAATAAATACTAATGTGAATAATATCATAACATGAATACCCATAGAACAACAAATAAGAATAAGTAAAAATGTGATACATACCTAATAAATAATTAATATACAATCAATACTGTGAATAATTTCATAATATAAATACGCACAGGACATCGAGTATAAATAAATTCATCATAAACCTATAAATAATCCATAGACATAAAAATATATGTATATAAAATAAATATATGTGCAAAATATAGAAAAATGTGAGTATAAACATAATATGTGAACATAAAGCTTATATATCTCAATAAAAAAATATTTTAGCCAGCACAAATTGCAGTAACAATTCACATGTGGAAAATGAATAATCCAACTGGTGTGATGAGTTCATATGGAATACTATCCAAGTATATGGATCTTCAACTTCATATAGGATAAACGGAAGCAGCCTGATATAGGATAAATGGAAGCGGCCAAAGGCAAGATATCAAGCATAAATCTAAACAAAAAATAAACAAATTAGCAATGTATACATTTAAAAACACCCACCCTCCCATAAAACCAGATAACAATGAAACTAGATATGAAGAACCTCATAGATGCACCTATAGAAAAGCCCCAAAGCCAAAGCTGTCATATAAGCTGAAAGGTGATACTGTGCCTAGACGATATATCCACCGACTTTCTAATTGGGCCAGGGCTTTACCAACATTCCCCCCTCGAATTCCCAAGGATAAAGAATCGATGCCTTTAATTTTTAAAAGCCCTGCATTACATTGATGGTGTTTTTTAAAATGTCTTGGTAATGTTTTTAATGAGGCATCATCTTCTTCAAATTTTGCTTTTTCAATATCCCTACAATGTTCACGCACCCTCACTTTTAATTCCCGTGTTGTCAATCTGACATAGATTTTTTGGCATGGACACGTGGCGTGATATATTACATTTCGAGTTGAACAGGTAATGTATTTTCTAATATCGTAGGTTCTGGTATTGTCAAAATTTACAAAGGTCTTGGTTTTGACCAGATTTAAGCAGGCCTTACAAATGCCACAAGGAAAGAAACCAACTGTGACTGTGGGATTCATCTTATTTTGTGTTGGATTATATAGGCTATGTACAGTCATGGTCAAAAGTTTTGAGAATGACACAAATATTAATTTTTACAAAGTCTACTGCTTCACTTTTTCTAATGGCAATTTGCATATACTCCAGAATGTTATAAAGAGTGATCAGCTTAACAGCAATTACTTGCAAAGTCAATATTTGGCTAGAAAATGAACTTTATCCCCCAAAACACATTTCAACATCATTACAGCCCTGCCTTAAAAGGACCAGCTAACCTCTTTTCAGTGATTGCTCCATTAACACAGGTGTGGGTGTTGATGAGGACATGGCTGGAGATCAATCTGTCATGATTAAGTAAGAATGACACCACTGGACACTTTAAAAGGAGGCTGGTGCTTGGCATCATTGTTTCTCTTCTGTTAACCATGGTTATCTCTAAAGAAACACATGCAGTCATCATTGCAATGCACAAAAATGGCATAACAGGGAAGAGTATCGCAGCTAGAAAGATTGCACCTCAGTCAACAATCTATCGCATCATAGAGAACTTCAAGGAGAGAGGTTCCATTGTTGCCAAAAAGGCTTCAGAGCGCCCAAGAAAGACCAGCAAGCGCCAGGACCGTCTCTTAAAAGTGTTTCAGCTGCGGGATCGGGCTACCAGCAGTGCAGAGCTTGCTCAGGAATGGCAGCAGGCAGGTGTGAGTGCATCTGCACGCACTGTGAGGCGGAGACTCTTGGAGCAAGGCCTGGTCTCAAGGAGGGCAGCAAAGAAGCCACTTCTCTCCAGAAAAAACATCATGGACAGACTGATATTCTGCAAAAGGTACAGGCAGTGGACTGCTGAGGACTGGGGTAAAGTTATTTTCTCTGATGAATCCCCTTTTCGATTGTTTGGGACATCAGGAAAACGCCTCATTCGGAGAAGACAAGGTGAGCGCTACCACCAGTCTTGTCTCATGCCAACTGTTAAGCATCCTGAAACCATTCATGTGTGGGGTTGCTTCTCAGCCAAGGGAATCGGCTCTCTCACAGTCTTGCCTAAAAACACAGCCATGAATAAAGAATGGTACCAGAATGTCCTCCAAGAGCAACTTCTCCCAACCCTCCAAGAGCAGTTTGGCGATCAACAATGCCTTTTCCAGCATGATGGAGCACCTTGCCATAAAGCAAAGGTGATAACTAAATGGCTCAGGGAACAAAACATAGAGATTTTGGGTCCATGGCCTGGAAACTCCCCAGATCTTAATCCCATTGAGAACTTGTGGTCAATCATCAAGAGACTGGTGGACAAACAAAAACCTAACAATCCTGACAAAATGAAAGCATTGATTGTGCAAGAATGGACTGCTATCAGTCAGGATTTGGTCCAGAAGTTGATTGAGAGCATGCCAGGGAGAATTGCAGAGGTCCTGAAGAAGAAGGGTCAACACTGCAAATATTGACTTGCTGCATTAACTCATTCTAACTGTCAATATAAGCTTTTGTTACTCATATGTTTGCAATTATTATATTTCTGTTTGTGATAAAAACATCTGTCAAACACACATAAAAACCAGAGGGCAGCAGATCATGTGAAAATATAATATATGTGTCATTCTCAAAACTTTTGGCCATGACTGTACAAGAATATCCCGGAGATTTTTCGATCTCCTAGCTACAATTGATGTTAGAGTCTGACTGATTAATTGAGTCTGTGGACAGGAATCTTTTATAAAGGTGACTATGTATAATGTAAGGATTTGATTAGGAGCATATAACTGGTCTGTAGGAGCTAGCTTAATGGTTGGTAAGGGGGATCAAATACTTATTTCTCACTGCAAAATGCAAATAAATTTATATAATTTATGCAATGTGATTTTCTGAATTTTATTTTTGATATTCTATCTCTCAATGTTAAAATTAACCTACTCTTAAAATTATAGACTGTTCATGTCTTTGTCAGTGGGCAAACTTACAAAATCAGTAAGGGATCAAATAATTATTTCCCTCACTGTAACAGGCCACATTTCAGAATCTAAAATGTTTCTGCTAATAGTGTGGCCCAGACACCAGCCCACATATCTGAATCCTCTCTGCTCATAGTGAGGTCCAGACACACTATTTCTGCAAATAAATGCTGATTGTTAATTTATGGATAGGTGACTCACAGGACTGGGCTATGGTTAAAAGTGAGGAAGGGTACATCCAACAAGAGTGGGAAAAAGTGAGGCCGTGGTGGAAGGGGAAATAAGCTTGTGTTCAAGGTGTACATGGGTTATGTGATAATGCTACTGAGCAAACACGATCTCATCCTATCCAAAGATAGCTGAGTGACAACATATTTAACTGGATGGGCTACTCGACTCCCTTTCTTTGGATGTCACACGGCGGTATTCCTTGTAGGGCCAGAAAGAGCATGTGCTACAGTGGATGGCAAGTACTGCATCAAGTGGCCTCTCATCCTCTTCCTCCACCTTAACATCACAAATAGTACACTCCTCAGTGGTGGCTCCCCAATTATCCTTATTTGCCCCTGCGTCACAACTCTCCAACCACCCAACTGAACCAATGATGGGTGAGTCTGCAGAGCTGTTCACACATTCTTTTCAATGGGCATCAGAGGCCTTTTCCAAAGATTTACAGACTCAAGAGTAGGAAAGCATCTGCACTGATGCCCCAATTTTTTTTCAGTTGGATCCGAGGCCGGACAAAGTAGGGTCCGAGCTGAATCCAGACACTCAGCACCAGGCATTAACACCCAGGGGATGGATGTGATCCTGATGATAGTCACATCCTATGTACTCCTTTTTCTGTTGTAACTGGTACGTCTGAACCACCTCTCTATCCAGAATACCCACTGCACCCCAGAATCCTATGTACTCCTTTTCTGTTGTAACTGGTACGTCTGAACCACCTCTCTATCCAGAATACCCACTGCACCCCAGAATCCTATGTACTCCTTTTTCTGTTGTAACTGGTACGTCTGAACCACCTCTCTATCCAGAATACCTACTGCACCCAGAATCCTATGTACTCCTTTTTCAGTTGTAACTGGTACGTCTGAACCACCTCTCTATCCAGAATACCCACTGCACCCCAGAATCCTATGTACTCCTTTTTCTGTTGTAACTGGTACGTCTGAACCACCTCTCTATCCAGAATACCCACTGCACCCCAGAATCCTATGTACTCCTTTTTCTGTTGTAACTGGTACGTCTGAACCACCTCTCTATCCAGAATACCCACTGCACCCCAGAATCCTATGTACTCCTTTTTCTGTTGTAACTGGTACGTCTGAACCACCTCTCTATCCAGAATACCCACTGCACCCCAGAATCCTATGTACTCCTTTTTCTGTTGTAACTGGTACGTCTGAACCACCTCTCTATCCAGAATACCCACTGCACCCCAGAATCCTATGTACTTCTTTTTCTGTTGTAACTGGTACGTCTGAACCACCTCTCTATCCAGAATACCCACTGCACCCCAGAATCCTATGTACTCCATTTTCTGTTGTAACTGGTACGTCTGAACCACCTCTCTATCCAGAATACCCACTGCACCCCAGAATCCTATGTACTCCTTTTTCTGTTGTAACTGGTACGTCTGAACCACCTCTCTATCCAGAATACCCACTGCACCCCAGAATCCTATGTACTCCTTTTTCTGTTGTAACTGGTACGCTGCTGCTTTTTTCCCTGATTTTAATTCCATGTAGCATACTTCAGAATTACTGAATACACATTGATATGTCTGTGATCCTCACTCTTAAGGTACTGCCACACTTAGTGATCTCGTTAGCGATCTCAATAACGACGCAAGCTAATGAGATCGTTTTTGTGATCGTTTTAATGTCGCTAGTAGCTGCCACACTTAGTGATCTCGTTAACGACGCATAAGCGGTTAGCGATCTCATTAACGACTTTAACGGTCATTGCGATGTAAAAAACAGCGCACATCGCTCACAAAAGGTGCCAGACACAGCGATATAGGCTCACCAGCGGGACGCCAACGATCTAAATACGGTCTAGAACTCTAGTGAACGATCAGCGAGATCACAGCAGGGCCACGTCGTTGCTACATGCCACAACTTAGCGTCACGAACGAGATCGCTAAATAGTGACGTATTTTAGCGATCTCGTTAGCGACGCTGTTTAGTGTGGCATACCCTTAGACCTATCTCCCATGCTAGGCAAATGTTCCATTAACTGCAATCTGTTAATTGCTCCCTGCTGTGAACCGTCCTCATACTCCTTTCTCCTCCCTCTCTCCTTCACACCTGGCTTCATTTCTTGGACATCTGAATGGTATAAGTTGAATGGAGCAGGTCAGATATGGCCTTGGTCAGATGTGACATCATTTTAAGTGTGACATCTTTGAAGTGTTACATCAGAAATATATCCAGAAATAGTCCAGAAATCGGTCAGAAGGTAAGACTAATCTCTGTCTTCTAATTATACTTGCCTTTCTTTTACCCTGTTCTTTAACCATGTTCACATTTGCCCTCACTGTTTTGCTCCACTAATCTTCACTCTCCTTCGCTATCCCCAAACCCCTGCAAGCTCTAACCTAATAACTGTCTCCCCCTCTCTCCTACCCCCCACATCGCCTCATCTGTAACCTGCTTCTTAACCTCAGACCTCTCCCACTAAAATATAACGTAAGCCGCTCACTCTCCTTCACCCATCTGCTTTCCCTTTCTCTGCTTTCTCACTGCTGGCGACATATCCCCCAATCCTGGCCCCCCCTGCCTCATACATCCCACTAATCCTCACCCCTATACTTCTCACAGTAAGAGAAACTACCGCAATCCCTCACACTTAAAACCTGTGCCACTAAACCCTACCCCCAGCTTTCTCTCTCTGGAGCACTCTGGAACGCCAGCTCCGTCTGCAACAAGCTCCACATGATCCACGATCTCTTTACCTCCCGCAACCTCTCCTTCCTGGCCCTCACTGAGACCTGGCTGACGCCCGCTGACACGGCCTCCCCTGCTGCACTGAGTTACGGCGGCCTCCACTTCACCCACACTCCTCGCTCTGGCAACAGACATGGTGGAGGCGTGGGTTTCCTTCTTTCTAATAACTGCTCCTTCAACCATATCCAAACCCCATCCTCCCTCATCCTCCCTTCCTTTGAGGTCCACTCGGTCCGTATCTACTCTCCCTCTAATCTCCAAATGGCCATCACATTCCGACCACCGGGCTCAGCCACTGCCTTCATTGACCAATTCTCCAGCTGGCTTCTTCACTTTCTCTCTGCTGACATCCCCACCATTATCATGGGTGACTTTAACATCCCTATTGACACCCGCCAGCCAGCAGCCTCCAAGCTCCTGTCACTTACTTCATCCTTTGGACTTACTCAGTGGTCCTCCACAGCCACCCACACAGACGGACATACATTAGACCTCATCTTCACTCGCCTCTGTTCCCTATCTAATCTCACAATCTCTCCCCTTCCCCTATCAGACCACCACCTACTCACGTTCTCATCCCTGTCCTCTTCACCTGCCCTCTATGTCCAGCCACTGGCACATCCTCGCAGAAACCTCGCACACCTAGACATTCACAGACTCTCAGACTCTCTCCTACCTCTGTCCTCCATATCTTCACTCCATGACACAGACAGCGCCACCACTTTCTATAACACCACCCTCACATCTGCCATAGACTCAGTTGCCCCTCTCACGCACAGCAAAGTGCGAAAAATCAATAGGCAACCCTGGCACAACAATCTCACCAAAAAACTTCGACAATCATCCAGGGTCGCGGAGCGGCATTGGAAAAAAACACGCCTGCCAGACGACTTCACTGCTTTCAAACAAGCTACACTTGCCTTCAAAATAGCCCTCACCTCTGCTAAACAGACCTATTTTGCAAACCTTGTAGCTTCATTATCCTACAACCCAAAACAACTGTTCAGCACATTCAACTCTCTCCTCCGCCCACCAATGCCACCTCCAACTCCCCTCATCTCTGCCGAGGACTTTGCCACCTACTTCAAAAATAAGATCGACCAAACAAGGCAAACCTTTACTGTTCCACCACCCCAACCACTCCATATACCAGACCTCTGTCCTTCCCTACTAACCTCCCTCTCCAACATCACTGAAGGAGAGCTTACTCACCTCCTTTTCAAATCTCACCTCACCACCTGTGCACTTGACCCCATCCCTTCCCACCTGCTCCCCAACCTCACTAACATGCTCATCCCAGCCCTAACCCATCTCTTCAACTTATCTCTATCTTCTGGTACCTTTCCCTCTGCCTTCAAACATGCCACCATCACACCCATCCTCAAAAAAACAAACCTTGACCCAACTGCTATGCCCAGCTATCGCCCAATATCATTGCTCCCGTTTGCTTCCAAACTCCTTGAGCAGCATGTCCACGCTCAACCCTTTCCTCCCACCTCTCATCTAACTCTCTCCTTGACAACCTCCAATCTGGCTTCCGCCCCCACCACTCCACTGAAACTGCCCTGACCAAAATTACTAATGACTTACTCACAGCTAAAGCTAACAGACAGTTCTCCATCCTCCTCCTCCTTGACCTGTCATCTGCCTTTGACACAGTCGACCACTGCCTACTGCTACAGATTCTTTCTTCCCTTGGCATCAAAGACCTTGCCCTGTCCTGGATAGCCTCTTACCTTTCCGACCACACATTTAGCGTCTCCCACTCCCACACTACCTCCTCATCCCGCCCTCTCTCTGTTGGAGTCCCTCAAGGCTCTGTCCTGGGGCCCCTACTTTTTTCCATCTATACCCTTGGCCTAGGACAACTCATAAAGTCCCATGGCTTCCAGTACCACCTGTATGCGGACGACACTCAGATCTACCTCTCTGGCTTGGATGTCACCTCTCTGCTGTCCAGAATGCCGGAGTGTCTATCAGCCATATCCTCCTTCTTCACCTCTCGCTTCCTAAAACTCAATGTTGACAAAACCGAACTCATCATCTTTCCTCCATCTCATGTATCTTCCCTACCCGATCTATCTATTATGGTAAATGGCATCACGATCTCTCCTGCACCTGAAAGCGGCTGCCTCGGAGTAACTCTCGACTCTGCCCTATCCTTCAAACCACACATCCAAACTCTTTCCACCTCCTGTCGCCTCCAACTTAAAAACATTTCCAGAATCCGTCCCTTCCTCAGCCCTCAATCTACTAAAACTCTTGTGCATGCCCTCATCATCTCCCGCCTCGATTACTGCAACATCCTCCTCTGTGGCCTCCCCGTCAACTCTCTTGCACCACTCCAGTCTGTCCTCAACTCTGCTGCCCGACTAATCCTCCTCTCCCCTCGCTACTCCCCTGCTTCTCCCCTCTGCAAATCCCTCCACTGGCTCCCAATTCCCCAACGAATCCAGTTCAAACTACTAACACTGACTTACAAAGCCGTCCACAACCCGTCCCCTTCCTATATCTCTGAACTAATCTCCCAATATCTTCCTTCACGTAATCTTTGATCCTCCCAAGACCTCCTACTATCCTCCACACTTATTCGTTCCTCACACAACCGCCTCCAAGATTTCTCCCGAATATCCCCCATCCTCTGGAATTCCACGCCTCAACATGTACGATTATCCACCAACCTTGGATCCTTGAAACGGAACCTGAAAACCCATCTCTTCAGGAAAGCCTACAGCCTGCAATAACCATTCCGCCTCGCCGCCACAACCCGAGCTTCCGCCTCGCTGCCACCTCGCCGCCACCACCCGAGCTGCCGCCTCGCTGCCACCACCAGAGCTGCCGCCTCGCCGCCACCACTACCAGAGCTGCCGCCACCACCAGAGCTGCCGCACCCCCGACCTTCTGTTTTTTCCCCATTATCCCATAGAATGTAAGTCCGCAAGGACAGGGTCCTCTCCCCTCTGTACCAGTCTGTCATTGTAAATTTGTTTACTGTAAACGATATCTATAACTTTGTATGTAACCCCTTCTCATGTACAGCACCATGGAATTAATGGTGTTAATATAAATAATAATAATAATAATAATACTTGAGGCGCACACAGACTGTATGGTGCTGTGAGGGCAGGAAGAGGAGAAGGGGGACTGTCAGGGAGAGGAGTGGGAGAATGAAGAGGATAATGATGAGGTTGGTGTGAACCCAGAGGCACGCAGCTGAGTTGCACAGCAGAGGAGGTGGAGGAGGAAGATGAGGAGGTTACGTTGCATCTTGCCACATAGACATGGAGTGATGCAAAAACGACAAGCACTGCATCCTCAGCCACAACTCTGGCTGTGGCCAGCAGTGTTCGCAAGTCTGCAGAGGCAGCAAGAGTTGCCTAACCTGGACCTTTTTTGAGACTGCAAAGGATGACAACTCTTGTTATCTGCCAACTTTGCAAAGAAACGACTCAGTAGAAGCTCAAAATTGCAATAATTTGATTACTTCATGCATGAACTGGCATGTGTGTGCTCAACATGTGTTTGTCTGGGAATCTCACTGCGTTAAAATGTGATCTAACAAAATGCGATCTCCCTCTAATCTCCAAATGGCCGTCATATACCGACCACTAGGCTCAGCCACTGCCTTCATTGACCAATTCTCCAGCTGGCTTCTCCACTTTCTCTCTGCTGACATCCCCACCATCATTATGGGTGACTTTAACATCCCTATTGACACCCGCCAGCTAGCAGCCTCCAAACTCCTGTCACTTACTTCATCCTTTGGACTTATTCAGTGGTCTTCCACAGCCACCCACACAGATGGACATACATTAGACCTCATCTTCACCCGCCTCTGTTCCCTATCTAATCTCACAATCTCTACTCTTCCCCTATCAGACCATCACCTTCTCACCCTCTCATCTCTGTCCTCTTCACCTGCCCCCTATGTCCAGTCAATGGCACATCCTCGCAGAAACCTCGCACACCTAGACGTTCACAGACTCAGACTCTCTTCTACCTCTGTCCTCACATCTTCACTCCACGACACAGACAGCGCCACCACTTTCTATAACACCACCCTCACATCTGCCATAGACTCAGTCGCCCCTCTCATGCACGGCAAAGTGCGACGAATCAATAGGCAACCCTGGCACAACAATGTCACCAAAAAACTTCGACAATCATCCAGGGTCGCGGAGCGGCATTGGAAGAAAACACACCTACCAGACGACTTCACTGCTTTCAAACAAGCTACACTTGCCTTCAAAATAGCCCTCACCTCTGCTAAACAGACCTATTTCACAAACCTTGTATCTTCATTATCCTACAACCCAAAACAACTGTTTAGCACATTCAACTCTCTCCTCCGCCCACCACTGCCACCTCCAACTCCCCTCATCTCTGCCGAGGACTTTGCCACCTACTTCAAAAATAAGATAGACAAACAAGGCAAACCTTTACTGTTTCACCACCCCAACCACTCCATATACCAGACTTCTGCCCTTCCCTACTAACCTCCCTCTCCAACATCACTGAAGGAGAGCTTACTCATCTCCTTTTCAAATCACACCTTTCCACCTGTGCACTTGACCCCATCCCTTCCCACCTGCTCCCCAACCTCACTAACACGCTTATCCCAGCCCTAACCCATCTCTTCAACCTATCGCTATCTTCTGGTACCTTTCCTTCTGCCTTCAAACATGCCACCATCACACCCATCCTCAAAAAAACAAACCTTGACCCAACTGCTATGCCCAGCTATCGCCCAATATCATTGCTCCCGTTTGCTTCCAAACTCCTTGAGCAGCATGTCCACGCTCAACTTTCCTCCCACCTCTCATCTAACTCTCTCCTTGACAGCCACCAATCTGGCTTGCGCCCCACCACTCCACTGAAACTGCCCTGACTAAAATTACTAATGACTTACTCACAGCCAAAGCTAACAGACAGTTCTCCATCCTCCTCCTCCTTTACCTGTCCTCTGCCTTTGACACAGTCGACCACTGCCTACTTCTACAGATTCTTTCTTCCCTTGGCATCAAAGACCTTGCCCTGTCCTGGATCGCCACTTACCTTTCCGACCGCACATTCAGCGTCTCCCACTCCCACACTACCTCCTCATCCCGCCCTCTGTCTGTTGGAGTCCCTCAAGGCTCTGTCATGGGGCCCCTACTTTTTTCCATCTATACCCTTGGCCTAGGACAACTCATAAAGTCCCATGGCTTCCAGTACCACCTGTATGCGGACGACACTCAGATCTACCTCTCTGGCTTGGATGTCACCTCTCTGCTGTCCAGAATGCCGGAGTGTCTATCAGCCATATCCTCCTTCTTCACCTCTCGCTTCCTAAAACTCAATGTAGACAAAACTGAACTCATCATCTTTCCTCCATCCCACGTATCTTCCCTACCCGATCTATCTATTGTGGCAAATGGCATCACGATCTCTCCCGCACCTGAAATCCGCTGCCTCGGAGTAACTCTCGACTCTGCCCTGTCCTTCAAACCACACATCCAAACTCTTGCCACCTCCTGTCGCCTCCAACTTAAAAACATTTCCAGAATCCGTCCCTTCCTCAGCCCTCAATCTACTAAAACTCTTGTGCATGCCCTCATCATCTCCCGCCTCGATTACTGCAACACTCTCCTCTGTGGCCTCCCCGTCAACTCTCTTGCACCACTCCAGTCTGTCCTCAACTTTGCTGCCCGACTAATCCACCTCTCTCCTCGCTACTCCCCTGCTTCTCCCCTCTGTAAATCCCTCCACTGGCTCCCAATTCCCCAACAAATCCAGTTCAAACTACTAACACTGACCTACAAAGCCGTCCATAACCTGTCCCCTCCCTATATCTCGGAACTAATCTCCCAATATCTTCCTTCAAGTAATCTTCCATCCTCCCAAGACCTCCTACTATCCTCCACACTTATTCGTTCCTCACACAACCGCCTCCAAGATTTCTCCCGAATATCCCCCATCCTCTGGAATTCCACGCCTCAACATGTACGATTATCCACCACCCTTGGATCCTTCAGACGGAACCTGAAAACCCATCTCTTCAGGAAAGCCTACAGCCTGCAATAACCATTCTGCCTCGCCGCCATCACCCAGCTTCCGCCTCGCCGCCACCCCCGAGCTGCCGCCTCGCCACCACCACCAGAGCTGCCGCACCCCGACCTTCTGTTTCTTCCCCATTATCCCATAGAATGTAAGTCCGCAAGGACAGGGTCCTCTCCCCTCTGTACCAGTCTGTCATTGTAAATTTGTTTACTGTAAACGATATCTATAACTTTGTATATAACCCCTTCTCATGTACAGCACCATGGAATTAATGGCGCTATATAAATAAATAATAATGATAATAATAATAACAAGCCTCACCAACCACTGCCCGTCCCATCAACAGCTGCTGCTTCTTCTTCTTCCATCATTGTGACAAGTATTCTCACACAAGTTTCCGGCCTCAGAACCTCCACTTGTTTACATCCTACAGTCGGGGTTAGTGAGATCCCATCAGCTGTTATGGAAGTGGAGATGCCTGCTGTTTTTGTTTCAACGAGCACACCACATATTTCTTAATCCATCATAAAATCTCTGCCTATATCGCACTCACAGTCTAGTAGTTTTTCATGTTCACCCTACTCCATCATCTCTCTGCACAGCAGCCAGCCTTCGGTTCTGCAGGTGTGGTCATGTAAAAGAATGTTTCTTCCAAATTATGCCAAAGCTAAGAGCTTGAACTCCACCATCTCTAATTTGTTTACCACAGAAATGCTGCCTTTCCACATGGTGGATACAAACGTTTTTCGAAAGCTGATGGCCATCGCAGTCCCCCCAGTACCAGTTGCCCAGTCGCCATTACTTCTCTAAGAAAGCTGTGCATGTGCCTCTCCAGCATGTTGCAGACAACATCACCCATTCCTTGAAAAAAATCTATATCTACCAGGGTGCATTTCACCACTGACACCAGGAAGAGCAAACATGGGCATGGGCGTTACATCTTGTTGACTGTACACTGGATGACTCTGGTTGCTGTGAGGAGCAGATGAGCTACTCCTCAAATCTTGGAATGCCCAAGGCTTGCAGGACAAATCTCTGTATCTAACTAAGACTGACTCCTCTGCTTCTGCCTTCTCCAACTCTTCTAGGTCCTCCACCTGCGCCCTTAACCTCCCTCTTAATGCGACACATGTTCTAACAAAGCAGAGAGAATACCCTCACTTCCGTACTGCGCAGTCAGGGCTCACCGCAATCAAGCAATGTTTAAATTAATATGCCATGGAGATCGCAGTCGCACAGCGCAAGAGTTGCTGGTAAGTTATCCTGGCCAAGATTGATCAATGGCTGTCTCCACTGAACCTAGAGCTAGGGAAAGCTGTTTGCGATAACGGTGCGAACTTGGTTGCGTCCCTACGCCGGGGCAACCTCACACATGTTCCTTGAATGTCTCACTTCCTCAAATTGGTGGTACAGCAATTTCTCCGCTACAATCCTTGCCTGGATGTGCTGCTGCAGAAAGCATGGTTACTGTGTGCTCACTTCCGCCTTTCGCACCCCACAGGTCATCGATTTGCATCGTTAGAGAGGTCTTTCGGCCTACCAGTTAACCTTTTTATATGCAATATGCCAACACAATGGAATTCCACTCTGCACATGTTGCAGAGACTGTGGCAGTGGTGATGAACCCTGGTGCAGTATGTCCTTTTGCATAGCCTGGGCCAACGCAGTACGCATGTGGTGCTAAGCACTCAGAGTGGGCACAGATAAAGGACCTCTACACAGTTTTGAAATGGCTACAAGGATGATTATCATTGACGATAGCATCATCAGCATCAATATTCCGCTCATCTACATGCTGAAGCACACTTTGAATAGTCTGCAGGAAGAGGTAGAAACAGGAGGATGCAGAAGGGATACAATATTTCTAAGTTACGAACTATCATCACACAAACAAGTGCTATGGTAAGGTGGATTATAGTGATCTAGGGGGCTAATGGTACCATACAATCGGTTACTGAAGGTTCAGGTGCCGAGGAGGAAGAGGTGATGCGTGCGCGACAGTCCGAAGATGAAGAGGATAATGATTCCCTCTGTTGTCCGTGGTTGGCCGGAGGAAGCAAGCTTGAGTGTTACCCCATCACCAATACACCTCGGAATTAGACTTCATGGAAGCACCCGACACATGAGTGTCTTCCTTTCTGTATTGTTATTATTAGAAATATTGACTACTGGGTCCCACTCTGTTAGATCCACGGTACAAGAGTAAATTTTGCCAGATTATTATTGCCCTGGAAAGTGACTCACGCATGCTGGAGTATTGAAACACGCTTGTATACAATCTTATGAGTGGTTTTCCCAAAGACATCTGTGAGGCACACAATGTGCATCGCAGTTATAGACTTCCAAACCTGGGAATGTCAATTCGTCAATGCAAAAACATTAGCAGCAGAAGTGTAAGTGGCAGAAGCAATTTCTATGAGTCATTTCACACACTTTTTAGACCAGCCCGTGCACCAACAGAGCAGAGTACAAGTCTGACACGTTGTGAACGACTGGAGAGGATGTTGAAGGAGTATTTGGAGCTCAATATCAAATGCCATCATGGGAGGTTTGAACCCTTTTGCATTCTGGTCTTTAAAGATGGAAAAGTGACCTGAGCTCACCTGTCTTGTCTTGGAGGTTTTATCATGCCCCGCAGCCAGCGTTCTTTTAGAACGTGTCTTCAGCGTTGCTGGTCGTGTTCTGACTGATAAGCTCATCCGGCTGTACCCTGAAAGTGTAGACCACCTAACTTTCATCAAGCTGAACAAGTCATGGATAGTGTTGAGCATTCCGATACCGCAAGTATCGGGTATCGGCCGTTATTCGCGGTATCGGAATTCCGATACTGAGTTCCGATACTTTTGCCATATCGTATACCGGAATCGGAAGTTCCCATAATGCTATGAGAGGCTGTGTGATTTGATTCAGCCAATGAGGAATCCTAACAAGTGTGGGCACATCCGGTAATGTTGCGGTCATGTTAACTAATGGCATGGCTGTGATTGGCTGCTGAAATGATGTCAGAATGCACTATAAAAGGCGCCGCCACCATTTTGGTTTCACTCTGCTGTGAAGTCAGTTAGGGACAGAACGCTGCTCTTCTGACTCTGAGGGACAGTTAGAGATTGCGATTTTGTGAATTGTTCTTTAGGCAGGCTATTTTACCAACCGCCGTGTAAAGCTTCCTTTTGCCTTGCAGTGCTGTTTTCATAGCTGTCTGCAAAGTGTGTGTGTGAGTGCAGGTCACGCTGCAGTTTGGTCTGCATTCACCGCTAGTTGTAGTCAGCTGCTCGTGTGTCACTGCCTCAACGTTTTTTTTGCTTTTGTAATTGGTGCTGCTCCATTCAATTTAAATTAACTCTCATCTATAAGTGTGCCACGCATTCATCCATATCCAATACATTGGTTGCAAACACTATAGAAGTACATAGCGGAGCCTTTCAGAGCTAGTGAACAGTTGTGTGCAGTGTTCACGGCTGTCTGTGAGTTCTCTGTGAGTGCAGCTCACGCTGAAGTTAGTTCTGCATCCACTGCTGGTTGTAGTCTGCTAAGCGTGTGTCACTGCCTCACCCTTTCATTATTTTTGTAATTGGTGCTGCTCAATTCAATTTAAATTAACTCTCATCTAATAGAGTGCCGCGCTTCCATCCGTATCTAATACATTGGTTGCAAACACTATAGAAGTACATAGCGGAGCCTTTCAGAGCTAGTGAACAGTTGTCTGCAGTGTTCACGGCTGTGTGTGAGGTCTCTGTGAGTGTAGCTCACGCTGAAGTTAGTTCTGCATCCACTGCTGGTTGTAGTCTGCTAAGCGTGTGTCACTGCCTCATCCTTTAATTTTTTTTGTAATTGGTGCTGCTTCATTTAATTTAAATTAACTCTCATCTATTAGTGTGCCACGCTTCCATCCGTATCCAATACATTGGTTGCAAACACTATAGAAGTGCATAGCGGAGCCTTTCAGAGCTAGTGAACAGTTGTCTGCAGTGTTCACGGCTGGCTGTGAGGTCTCTTTGTGAGTGCAGCTCACGCTGAAGTTAGTTCTGCATCCACTGTTGGTTGTAGACTGCTAAGCGTGTGTCACTGCCTCATCCTTTGTTTTTTTGTAATAGGTGCTGCTCCATTCAATTTAAATTAACTCTCATCTATTAGTGTGCCGCGCTTCCATCCGTATCCAATACATTGGTTGCAAACACTATAGAAGTACATAGCGGAGCCTTTCAGAGCTAGTGAACAGTTGTGTGCAGTGTTCACGGCTGGCTGTGAGGTCTCTTTGTGAGTGCAGCTCACGCTGAAGTTAGTTCTGCATCCACTGTTGGTTGTAGTCTGCTAAGCGTGTGTCACTACCTCATCTGTTATGAATGTGCTACAGATGGTTTCTGAGCAGAGGCTCCCTCTGGTGGTTACAGACAGTACTGAACCTTTCAGCGAGGAATGGCAATCTGGGATCACTGACTGGTCTGATATAAGCGAGGTTCCCTCCCATGATGGTTGCCAGTGATCAATTGTTCTTGTCTCAATTGTGGTTCCTGGTTCATTTGGAAGTTTGCTGAGTCTTGCCTGCATCTTCTGCTTTCAGATAAGATATTTTCTGCTTTTATTTTTGTGCTTGCTTTTTGCATAGTTCCCTGCACTTCTGTGGAGGTCAGCCGGGTCTCCTCCTGGGGCTTGTGCTCCTCTCAGTTTATCTGAAGCCACTGTTATTTGTTCATTTGCTTTTTCCTGTTTTTTCAGTGGCTGCGGCTTGTTTTGTTACACCAGAGATCTGATTTAGGTGGTAGAGATCGTGTGATCTCAGGTGTTTTTGCAATCAGAAGAGTTAGTATTTTTTAGGGGTTTTTTTGGATTGCAGTTAGAATCCTTTACTGTACTTTTCTGTCTAGACAGATTGGGCCCCAGCGTTTGCTCATTCTATTTTCTGTCTGTGTCCGTGCTTCTTCTTGTCTAGCCGCCATTACATGTTTGGGGGCTTCCTATTTTCTTTGGGGATCTACTCCGGGCAGATAGCTTTCCTCTTTCTGCCTTTAGGTGTAATCTCTCAGGCTGTGACGAGGCGTCTAGGATCAACGTAGGAATGCTCCACGGCTACCTCTAGTTGTGTGGTTAGTTCAGGTTACTGCAATTCAATAGGTTCCAGCCTCTCTGGTGTATTGCCGCATTTGCTTTTTCTCCTCTGCTACCAAAACACAACAGTATCACCGGCCTGAACTGAAAATTATATGGTACTCACAGAAGGGAAAAATAGTTTGGAAAGAAAAAAAAAGTCAGAGTTGTCAGAGATTTTTTTTCCTGTTTGTTGCATTTTTTCCCTCTTTTTCTCTGGGTGCTGAGGAGGATTTTTTTTCTCTCAATGGAGCTTGCACAGTTGTCTGGCCGTGTGGATCAGCTTGCCACTGAGGTTCGGAGTATTGCTACCTATCTTGCTAGGTTGCAGGTTGTGGAACCTAGGATTCCCATGCCAGATTTGTTTTTGGGGGATCGGGCTAAATTTCTGAATTTCAAAAATAACTGTAAGTTGTTTTTTGCCTTAAAGCCTAAGTCCTCAGGGAACGCAGCACAGCACGTTCAAATTGTCATCTCTCTCCTGCGTGTCGACCCTCAGGATTGGGCTTTTTCCCTGACACCTGGGGATCCTGTTTTGAATGATATTGATGTATTTTTTCTGGCTCTAGGGTTATTGTACGATGAACCTAATGTCACTGATCAAGCTGAAAAAACCTTGTTGGCATTAAATCAGGGTCTTGAAGACACTGAGTTGTACTGTCAGAAATTCCGAAAGTGGGCAGTCCTGACCAAATGGAATGATGATGCTTTGGCAGCCCTTTTTCGGAAGGGGCTGTCAGAGAATGTTAAGGATGTTATGGTGGGATTCCCTGCTCCCTCTGGTCTCAATGATTCTATGTCATTGGCTATTCAAATTGACAGACGTTTGCGTGAGCGCAGAGGTATGCTTGAGATAGTGTTGCCTTGTGAGCCAGCTTCTGAGCCCATGCAGCGTGATGGAGTGACTTCTGGGGCACAGCGTCATGAGTTTCGAAAGCGCAATGGGTTATGTGTTGTGAATGGACTTGAAATGAGTTCTGAGCAGAGGCTCCCTCTGGTGGTTACAAGCGGTACTGGACTGTCCAGTGAAGATTGTGAGGATTGGGAATCAGGTGTTACTGACTGGTCTTATTTAAGGGAGTCGCCTTCCCATCAGGGTTGCCGGTGATCAATTGTTCTGGTCTCAATCCTTGATTCCTGTTTCCTTTTTAGCCTGCTGTGTCGTGTCTGCATCTCCTGCTAACAGATAAGACATTTTCTTCTTTTTGTTTTTGTGCTTGATTTTTGCATTTTGTCCTGCACTTCTGTGGGGGCCTTCAGGGTCCCCTCCGGGGGCTTTTGCCCTCTCAGTTTAGTTCAGCCACTGATGTTTTATACATTTGCTTTTTCCAGTTTTTTCAGTGGCTGCTGTTTTGATTTTGTTACACCAGAGAACTAATTTAGGTGGTAGAGGTCGTGTGATCTCAGGTGTTTTTGAAATTAGTAGAGTTGGTGCTTTTCAGGGTTTTTTGGGATTGCAGTAAGTGCCCTTCCTATCCTTTTCTATTTAGATAGTTTGGGCCCCAACGTTTGCTCATACTATTTTCTGTCTGTGTCAGTATTTCTTCTTGTCTAACCGCCATTACATGTTTGGAGGCTTTCTATGTTCTTTGGGGATCTGCTCCGGGGCAGATAGCTTTCCTCTTTCCATCTTTAGGTATAGTTAGTTTCTCAGGCTGTGACGAGGCGTCTAGGACCAACGTAGGAACGCTCCACAGCTGCCTCTAGTTGTGGTGGTTAGTCAGGGTACTGCAATCTCATAGATTCCAACTGCTCTGGTGTATTGCCTTTTTTACCTGCACTCCTCAGCTACCAAATCATAACAGTATCACCGGCCCAAAACTGTTATATTTTGAAAGAAAAAAAAAAAAGGTTGTCAGAGTTGTCAGAGATATTTTTCTGTTTGTTGCATTTTTTTTTCCCTCTGTATCTCTGGGTGCTGGGGAGGATTTTTTTTCTCTCAATGGAGTTTGCACAGTTGTCTGGCCGTGTGGATCAGCTTGCCACTGAGGTTCGGAGTATTGCTACCTATCTTGCTAGGTTGCCTGTTGTGGAACCTAGGATTCCCATGCCAGATTTGTTTTTGGGGGATCGAGCCAAGTTTCTGAATTTCAAAAATAATTGTAAATTGTTTTTTTCCTTAAAATCTAAGTCCTCAGGGAACGCAGCGCAGCAGGTTCAAATTGTCATCTCTCTCCTGCGCGGCGATCCTCAGGATTGGGCTTTTTCCCTGACACCTGGGGATCCTGTTTTGAGTGATGTTGATGCATTTCTTCAGGCCTTGGGGTTATTGTACGATGAGCCTAATGTCACTGATCAAGCTGAAAAAGCCTTGTTGGCATTAAATCAGGGGCTTGATGACGCTGAGTTATACTGTCAGAGATTCCGCAGGTGGGCAGTCCTGACCAAATGGAATGACGACGCTTTGGCAGCCCTTTTTCGGAAGGGTCTGTCAGATAATGTAAAGGATGTTATGGTGGGATTCCCTTCCCCTCTGGTCTCAATGATTCTATGTCATTAGCGATTCAAATTGACAGACGTTTGCGTGAGCGGAGAAGTATGCGTGGAATAGTGTTGCCTTGTGAACCTGCTTCTGAACCCATGCAGTGTGATAGAGTGGTTTCTGGGGCACAGCGTCATGAGTTTCGAAAGCGCAATGGGTTATGTTTCTACTGTGGTGATGCCTCTCATGCTATTTCAGTCTGCCCTAAGCGGGGAAGACGTTTTGCACGCTACAGTTGTCTTTGGTAGTGTTCAGACTAAGTTTTTATTAACTGTTACTCTGATATGCTCTCTGTCCTCATTTTCTGCTCAGGCTTTCGTTGAATCGGGAGCAGCTATTAACCTGATGGATTTTGATTTTGCTAAACGTTGCGAGTTTCCCTTGATACCCCTACAGAAGTCTATTCCCCTACTGGGGATCAATTCTACCCCTTTGGCTGAGAATAAACCTCAGTTCTCTACTCAGGTGATAATGAGGGTCGAACCTGATCATCAGGAGAGCTGCAAATTTTTGGTTCTGTATAATCTGCATGACATTATCGTGCTGGGTTTCCCTTGGTTACAGTCTCATAATCCTGTTTTGGATTGGAAATCTGTGTCTGTAACCAGTTGGGGCTGCCAATGTGTTAATACCAACACTCCTGTTTTTTCTGCCTCCCCCCAGGCTCAGGATGTTCCTGACTTTTTGATTGATTTTTCTGATGTGTTTAGCGAAAGTAAATCTGCATCTTTGCCTCCCCATAGGAGCTATGACTGCACTATTGAATTAGTGCCTGGTAGTAAATTCCCTAAAGGTCGCCTTTTTAACTTGTCTGTACCTGAACATGACGCTATGCGGTCTTATATCAAGGAGTCATTGGAGAAGGGTCATATCAGACCATCCTCTTCACCCTTAGGTGCCGTTTTTTTCTTTGTGGCCAAAAAGGATGGTTCATTAAGGCCGTGTATTGATTATCGTCTTTTGAACAATATTACTGTGAAATATCAATATCCGTTACCCTTGATTTCTGACCTGTTTTCCAGGGTGAAAAACGCTACTTGGTTTACCAAGCTTGACCTCAGGGGGCATATAACCTTATTCGCATTAAGCACGGGGATGAATGGAAGACGGCATTTATCACCCCTGAAGGGCATTTTGAGTACCTTGTGATGCCCTTTGGGCTCACTAATGCTCCTTCTGTCTTCCAGTCCTTCATGAATGACATTTTCAGGGATTTTGTGGATAAATTTCTGATTGTTTATTTGGATGATATCTTGATTTTTTCTAATGACTGGGACTCTCATGTGAAACATGTTCGAACTGTATTCCAGATTTTGAGAGAGAATGCTCTGTATGTGAAGGGATCAAAGTGTCTTTTTGGCGTACAGAGGATCTCATTTTTGGGATTCATTTGTCCCCATCTGTTATTGAAATGGACCCGGTCAAGGTTCAGGCCATCTGTGATTGGGTCCAACCTACTTCATTAAAGGCTCTTCAAAGATTTTGGGTTTTGCCAATTTTTATCGTAAATTTATTGGTAATTTCTCGGTTATTGTTAAACCATTAACTGATTTGACCAAAAAGGGTTCTGATGTGGTGAATTGGCCTCCTGAGGCAGTCTCTGCATTTCAGGAACTTAAGCAGAGATTCACTTCTGCTCCTGTTCTACGGCAGCCTGATGTTTCTCTGCCATTTAAGGTGGAGGTTGATGCCTCTGAAATTGGGGCAGGTGCCGTTTTGTCCCAAAGAGATCCAGAGACCTCTAAAAGTAACCCTTGTGCCTTTTTCTCTCGAAAATTTTCTCCTACTGAACGTAATTATGACGTCGGTAATCGGGAGTTATTGGCCATGAAGTGGGCTTTTGAAGAGTGGAGACATTGGCTGGAGGGAGCCAAACATCAGGTGGTGGTCCTTACTGACCATAAGAATCTGGTTTATCTGGAATCTGCCAAGCGACTTAATCCTAGACAGGCCAGGTGGGCCTTGTTTTTCACACGTTTTAATTTTGTGGTTTCCTTTCTTCCTGCACTAAGAATTTTAAGGCGGATGCCCTCTCGAGGAGTTTCATTGCGGACTCTCCTGAGTTATCTGATCCTTCTGTTATTTTGAAAGAAGGTGTAGTTCTTTCCGCCATCTCGCCCAATTTGAGACTGGCTCTGGAGGGGTGTCAGGAGGATAGGCCCGAGCGCTGCCCTGTTGGGAAATTGTTTGTCCCGGACCAGTGGAAAAAGAGTGTGATGTCTGAGATTCATTGTTCCGCGTTGGCCGGTCATCCCGGAATTTTTGGTACCAGAGACTTGGTTAGTCGGTCCTTTTGGTGGCCTACCTTGTCTCGTGATGTCAGGGAATTTGTGCAGTCCTGCGGGACTTGCTCTCGCTCCAAGCCTTGCTCTCGCTCTAGTGGTTTATTGATGCCATTGCCTGTGCCCAAGAGACCATGGACCCATATCTCTATGGATTTCATTTCTGACCTCCCTGTTTCTCAGAGAATGACCGTCATCTGGGTGATTTGTGATAGGTTTACCAAGATGATACATCTTGTGCCATTACCTAAGTTGCCTTCCTCCTCTGAATTGGTGCCTTTGTTCCTTCAGCACGTGGTTCGTTTACACGGCATTCCTGAGAACATTGTGTCTGACAGAGGAGTCCAGTTTGTTTCCAGATTTTGGAGGACCTTTTGTTCTAAGCTTGGTGTTCAGTTGTCTTTCTCCTCGGCGTTTCATCCTCAGACCAATGGTCAAACTGAGAGAACAAACCAGACATTGGAGACTTATCTAAGATGCTTTGTGTCTGCTGATCAGGATGACTGGGTCTCTTTTTTGCCTTTGGCTGAGTTTGCTCTTAATAATAGGGCTAGCTCTGCCACTTTGTTGTCTCCATTTTTCTGTAATTCTGGGTTTCACCCTCGATTTTCTTCAGGACAGACAGAGGCTTCTGCCTGTCCAGGTGTTGACTCTGTTGTGGAGCGTATGCAACAGATTTGGGACCAGGTAGTGGAGAGGTTGTCCCTCTCTCAGGAGAGGGCCCAGCGGTTTGCTAACCGGCATAGGACTGATGGTCCTCGGTTTAAAGTGGGGGACTTGGTCTGGTTGTCCTCAAAAAATATTCATATGAGAGTGGCATCTCCTAAATTTAAGCCTAGGTTCATTGGACCTTATAAGATCATGGAGATTCTTAATCCTGTTTCTTTTCTTTTGCTTCTTCCAGGGACATTTAAGATCCATAACGTGTTCCACAAGTCCTTGTTGAAGAGTTCTTGTTGAGCCAGTGGTTCCTACTGCTTTGCCTCCTGACCCTGTTCTGGTTGAGGGCAATATGGAGTTTGTGGTTGAGAAAATATTGAATTCTCGTTTTTCTAGACGGAAACTCCAGTATTTGGTTAAGTGGAGAGGTTATGGTCAGGAAGACAATTCTTGGGTGTTTGCTTCGGACATCCATGCTAGGAGACTCATCCGTGCGTATCATAGAACTCATCCTGACCGACCTGGTTGCTCAAGTGAGGGTTCGGTGACCCCTTCTCAAGGGGGGGGTACTGTTGTGAATGGACTTGAAATGAGTTCTGAGCAGAGGCTCCCTCTGGTGGTTACAAGCGGTACTGGTCCAGTGAAGATTGTGAGGATTGGGAATCAGGTGTTACTGACTGGTCTTATTTAAGGGAGTCGCCTTCGCATCAGGGTTGCCGGTGATCAATTGTTCTGGTCTCAATCCTTGATTCCTGTTTCCTTTTTAGCCTGCTGTGTCATGTCTGCATCTCCTGCTAACAGATAAGACATTTTCTTCTTTTTGTTTTTGTGCTTGATTTTTGCATTTTGTCCTGCACTTCTGTGGGGGCCTTCAGGGTCCCCTCCGGGTTTTTTTTTTTCCCTCTCAGTTTAGTTCAGCCACTGATGTTTTATACATTTGCTTTTTCCAGTTTTTTCAGTGGCTGCTGTTTTGATTTTGTTACACCAGAGAACTAATTTAGGTGGTAGAGGTCGTGTGAGCTCAGGTGTTTTTGAAATTAGTAGAGTTGGTGCTTTTCAGGGTTTTTTGGGATTGCAGTAAGTGCCCTTCCTATCCTTTTCTATTTAGATAGTTTGGGCCCCAACGTTTGCTCATACTATTTTCTGTCTGTTTCAGTATTTCTTCTTGTCTAACCGCCATTACATGTTTGGGGGCTTTCTATGTTCTTTGGGGATCTGCTCCGGGGCAGATAGCTTTCCTCTTTCTATCTTAGGTATAGTTTCTCAGGCTGTGACGAGGCGTCTAGGACCAACGTAGGAACACTCCACGGCTGCCTCTAGTTGTGGTGGTTAGTCAGGGTACTGCAATCTCATAGATTCCAACTGCTCTGGTGTATTGCCTTTTTTACCTGCACTCCTCAGCTACCAAATCATAACAGTTATGTTTCTACTGTGGTGACGCCTCTCATGCTATTTCAGTCTGCCCTAAGCGGGGAAGACGTTTTGCACGCTCGGTTGTCTTGGGTAGTGTTCAGACTAAATTTCTGTTGACTGTTACCCTGCTTTGCTCCCTGTCCACATTTTCTGCTCAGGCTTTTGTTGATTCAGGAGCAGCTATTAACCTGATGTATTTTGACTTTGCCAAACGTTGTGGGTTTCCCATGATACCCCTGCGGAAGTCTATTCCCCTACTGGGCATTGATTCTACCCCTTTGGCGGAGAATAAACCCCAGTTTTCTACTCAGGTGATAATGAGGGTTGAACCAGATCATCAGGAGAGTTGCAAATTTCTGGTGCTGCATAATCTGCAAGACATTTCTGTACTAGGTTTCCCTTGGTTACAGTCTCATAATCCTGTTTTGGATTGGAAATCTGTGTCTGTGACCAGTTGGGGCTGCCAATGTGTTAATGCTGACACTCCTGTTTTTTCTGCCTCACCCCAGTCTCAGGATGTTCCTGACTTTTTGACTGATTTTTCGGATGTATTTAGTGAAAGTAAATCTGCATCCTTGCCCCCTCACAGGAGCTATGATTGCGCTATTGAATTAGTGCCTGGTGGTAAATTTCCTAAAGGTCGCCTTTTTAACTTGTCTGTACCTGAACACGATGCTATGCGATCTTATATCAAGGAGTCATTGGAAAAGGGTCATATCAGACCATCCTCTTCACCCTTGGGTGCCGGTTTTTTCTTTGTGGCCAAAAAGGATGGTTCATTGAGGCCGTGTATTGATTATCGTCTCTTGAATAAGATCACTGTGAAGTATCAATATCCGTTACCCTTGATTTCTGACCTGTTTTCCAGAGTGAAAAGTCTAGTTGGTTTACCAAGCTTGATCACAGGGGAGGCGTATAACCTTATTCGCATTAAGCACGGGGATGAATGGAAGACGGCGTTTAATATCTCAGAGAGGCATTTTGAGTACCTAGTGATGCCCTTTGGGCTCACTAATGCTCCTTCCGTCTTCCAATCCTTCATGAATGATATTTTCAGGGATTTTGTGGATAAATTTCTGATTGTTTATTTGGATGATATCTTGATTTTTTCCAATTACTGGGACTCTCATGAGAAACATGTTCGGACTGTGTTCCAGATTTTGAGAGAATGCACTCTATGTGAAGGGATCAAAGTGTCTTTTTGGTGTACAGAAGGTCTCATTTCTGGGATTCATTTTGTTTCCGTCTGTTATTGAAATGGACCCGGTCAAGGTTCAGGCCATCTGTGATTGGGTCCAACCTACTTCATTAAAAGCTCTCCAGAGATTTTTGGGTTTTGCCAATTTTTATCGTAAATTTATTGGTAATTTCTCCGGTATTGTTAAACCATTGACTGATTTGACCAAAAAGGGTTCTGATGTGGTGAATTGGTCTCCTGAGGCAGTTTCTGCGTTTCAGGAACTTAAGCAGAGATTCACTTCTGCTCCTGTTCTACGGCAGCCTGATGTTTCTCTACCGTTTCAGGTGGAGGTTGATGCCTCTGAAATTGGGGCAGGTTCCGTTTTGTCCCAAAGAGATCCAGAGACCTCAAAGAGTAACCCTTGTGCCTTTTTCTCTCAAAAATTTTCTCCAACTGAACGTAATTATGACGTGGGTAATCGGGAGTTATTGGCCATGAAGTGGGCCTTTGAAGAGTGGAGACATTGGCTGGAAGGAGCCAAACATCAGGTGGTGGTCCTCACGGACCATAAGAATCTGGTTTATCTCGAATCAGCCAAGTGACTTAATCCTATTCAGGCCAGGTGGGCCTTGTTTTTCACACGTTTTAATTTAGTGGTTTCTTTTCTTCCTGGCACTAAAAATGTTAAGGCGGATGCCCTCTCGAGGAGTTTCTTTGCGGACTCTCCTGAGTTATCTGATCCTACTGTTATTTTGAAAGAGGGTGTAGTTCTTTCCGCCATCTTGAACAATTTGAGACTGGCTCTGGAAGGGTGTCAGGAGGATAAACCTGAGCGCTGCCCTATTGGGAAATTGTTTGTCCCAGACCAGTGGAAGAAGAGTGTGATGTCTGAGATTCATTGTTCCACGTTGGCTGGTCATTCCGGGATTTTTGGTACCAGAGACTTGGTGAGTCGGTCCTTTTGGTGGCCTACTTTGTCTTGTGATGTCAGGGAATTTGTGCAGTCCTGTGGGACTTGCTCTCGCTCCAAGCCTTGCTCTCGCTCTAGTGGTTTGTTAATGCCATTACCTGTGCCCAAGAGGCCATGGACCCATATCTCTATGGATTTTATTTCCGACCTCCCTGTCTCTCAGAGAATGACCGTTATCTCGGTAATCTGTGATAGGTTTTCCAAGATGATACATCTTGTGCCATTACCTAAGTTACCTTCCTCCTCCGAATTGGTGCCTTTCTTCCTTCATCACGTGGTTCGGTTACATGGCATTCCGGAAAACATTGTGTCTGACAGAGGAGTCCAGTTTGTTTCCAGATTTTGGAGGACATTTTGTTCTAAACTTGGTGTTCAATTATCTTTCTCCTCTGCTTTTCATCCTCAGACCAATGGACAAACCGAGAGAACAAACCAGACCTTGGAGACTTATTTGAGATGTTTTGTGTCTGCTGATCAAGATGACTGGGTCTCTTTTTTGCCTTTGGCTGAGTTTGCTCTTAATAATAGGGCTAGCTCTGCCACCTTGATGTCTCCATTTTTCTGCAGTTTTGGGTTTCACCCTCGATTTTCTTCGGGACAGGCGGAGGCTTCTGTCTGTCTGGGTGTTGACTCTGTTGTGGAGCGAATACAGCTGATTTGGGACCAGATAGTGGAGAGGTTGTCTCTCTCAGGAGAAGGCCCAACGGTTTGCCAACCGGCATAGGACTGATGGTCCTCAGTTTAAAGTGGGGGACTTGGTTTAATTGTCCTCAAGAAATATCCCTATCAGGGTTGCATCTCCAAAGTTTAAGCCTAGGTTCATTGGACCTTATAAGATCATGGAGATTCTTAATCCTGTTTCCTTCCGTTTGCTTCTTCCAGGGACATTTAAGATCCATAACGTGTTCACAAGTCCTTATCGAAGAGGTTTGTCGAGCCAGTGGTTCCTATGGCTGCGCCTCCTGACCCTGTTTTGGTTGAGGGCAATCTGGAGTATGTGGTTGAGAAAATATTGGATTCTTGTTTTTCTAGACAGAAACTCCAGTATTTGGTTAAGTGGAGAGGTTATGGTCAGGAGGACAATTCTTGGGTGTTTGCTTCGGACATCCATGCTAGGAGACTGATCTGTGCCTATCACCGAACTCATCCTGATCGGCCTGGTTGCACAAGTGAGGGTTCGGTGACCCCTCCTCAAGGGGGGTTACTGTTATGTATGTGCTAGAGATGGTTTCTGAGCAGAGGCTCCCTCTGGTGGTTACAGACCGTACTGAACCTTTCAGCGAGGAATGGCAATCTGGGATCACTGACTAGTCTGATAAAAGGGAGGTTCCCTCCCATGATGGTTGCCGGTGATCAATTGTTCTTGTCTCAATTGTGGTTCCTGGTTCATTTGGAAGTTTGCTGAGTCTTGCCTGCATCTTCTGCTTTCAGATAAGATATTTTCTGCTTTTATTTTTGTGCTTGCTTTTTGCATAGTTCCCTGCACTTCTGTGGAGGTCAGCCAGGTACCCTCCGGGGGCTTGTGCTCCTCTCAGTTTATCTGAAGCCACTGTTATTTGTTCATTTGCTTTTTCCTGTTTTTTCAGTGGCTGCGGCTTGTTTTGTTACACCCGAGATCTGATTTAGGTGGTAGAGATCATGTGATCTGAGGTGTTTTTGCAATCAGAAGAGTTGGTATTTTTAGGGGTTTTTTTGGATTGCAGTGAGAATCCTTTCCTGTACTTTTCTGTCTAGATAGATTGGGCCCCAGCGTTTGCTCATTCTATTTTCTGTTTGTGTCCATGCTTCTTCTTGTCTAACCGCCATTACATGTTTGGGGGCTTCCTATTTTTTTTGGGGATCTGCTCCGGGGCAGATAGCTTTCATCTTTCAGCCTTTAGGTGTAGTTATCTCTCAGGCTGTGACGAGGCGTCTAGGATCAACGTAGGAATGCTCCACGGCTACCTCTAGTTGTGTGGTTAGTTCAGGTTACTGCAATTCAATAGGTTCCAGCCTCTCTGGTGTATTGCCTTATTTGCTTTTTCTCCTCAGCTACCAAAACACAACACTCATCCTTTTTGTTTTTTTGTAATTGGTGCTGCTCAATTTAATTTAATTTAAATTAACTCTCTCCTATTAGTGTGCTGCGCTTCCATCAGTATCCAATACATTGGTTACAAACACTAGATAGGAGTAGATAGAGGAGCCTTTCGACTGGTTTGCGGCCTGCAGGACCAGCTAGATTAGTATTACCCAATTTTTTGTAGCCTTATCTATTGCATTCTAGTTTCCTGCATTGTAATAGCTACAAAAAGTTGGTGATACTATCGATTGTACATCTTTTGTCTCAATCACAACCTTTGTTTTTTTTGTGAAAAACTCAAAAAAGTTAATAAAGTTCACCAAACACTACACTTGACACTTGCTAGGCCACATTAGCTCATATTAAAGTGTAGGCCACACTTAATAAACTTAGTGTTTCTTATACCTGTTAGCAGCTGTTCAGGAATAAGCACACTAAGGCCTTAGTACTTTTCTGCCTATCTTTAGCAATCTACCAAGATGAAGAATGCAGGGAGTAAGGCACGTGGTCATGGGCGTGGAGTTTCAGCAGGGAGAGGACGTGGGGATTCTGTGCCTGCTGCGGCCATCAGTGACACAGCATCCACCAGTTTTCCCCGTGAGCGGTCCTTTATGCGCAGCTTTGTAGGAGCTCACCGTACCCCCCTGCTGCGGGAAGAACAAATTGAAGCCGTTGTCGGATCGATGGCAGCTAACGCATTGACTTCAATTGTTTCCACCTCCTCTCAGGACCAGAGCACTGAAGAGCAACCATCTATCTCTTCACCACCTGCCAAATTGCCCAGGCAGTCAGAGAGCTCTGTACAGGAGCCAGCTCAGTCTCTATTTCTGTTCTCTGAATCTGTTGGCTTGGAAATAGGGGGCCAGCCAAGCAGCATTCTAGAATGTGAAGAAGAGGGAGTATGCAGTGATGCGCAACTGCTTTGTCTCTCTGAATCTGAAGAGGCGGGTGGGCCAGTGCCTATGGTCAGCACACCGCAAAACGCATCTGACGATGATGAGACTCAGGTGCCAGTTTCTGTTGCGCATGGTGCTGGCCAGATGACCCAGGAGAAGCAGGTGTTTGAAGAGGGTAGTGGAGATGATGAGGTCCTTGACCCATCATGGCGTGAGGAACAGGAAGGTGGTGGGAGCAGCTCTGAGGAAGAGATTCCCTCAACGGTCCAAACAGGTGGGAGAGGTAGGGTGCAGACTCGGTTGCCTGTAGCCTCCACTTTGGCATCCATTCGGAGCAGTTCTCTTCCAAAAACCAAAACGGGTGCTCCCAGGACCTGCAGTGCGTGGTCCTTTTTTGACACAGTTGCAGATGACATTTGCTATGTCAAATGCAAGCTGTGTAATCAAAAAGTCAAAAGAGGTAAAAGTGTCAGCAACCTCAATAACACAAATATGTGGAAACAGGTGCGGACCAAGCACGTGGTGGAGTTACAAAGACACACTGGAGACGTAGGCCAACCTACAGCACCACCTACATCTTCAGCTAGTGTTGTAGCCTCTTCCTCCAGCTCACACACAGCTGGTTCGGCTTCCTCACAGGATCGCCCTGGAAGAACCTCTAGCACTGGTGTACAGAGACCCAGCGTAATTCCACCCACAGCACCACGTTCCCTGTCATCCTCACACTCCCAGGCCATTGTACAGCCATCGGTAGCACAGGCATGGGAGAAAAGGCGGCCCTACTCGGCAAACCATCCCCCAAACACAGACTCTGAATGCTGGCATTGCAAAATTCCTGTCCCTTGAAATGTTGTCATTCAGGCTGGTGGAGACTAACACCTTCCGTAACTTCATGGCATTGGCAGTCCCACAATACAACGTGCCCAGCCACTTTTATTTCAGCAGGCAAGCCGTCCCTGCCCTGCAAAAGTATGTGGAGGGAAAAATTAAACATGCGCTACTTAACGCCATCAGTAGCAAGGTCCACCTGACCACCGATGCGTGGACCAGTACCCATGGACAGGGACGATACCTTTCCCTCACTGCCCATTGGGTCAATGTTGTGGAGCCGGGTACAGATCTTGAGAGTGGCGCTGTACGTGTTCTGCCAACTCCAAGGATTGCAGGAATCAAGTCTGTACACATTGACTCCTCCTCCTACTCCAGTTCCTCAGAATCATCGCTGCAGGAGCCGTCACAGTCTACCTCCACATGGACCCGTGAGCACTTACCTGTTACGACCGATATGAGCACAGCCGTGGCAAAATGTCAACAGACCGTCCTGAAATTAATTTCGATGGGGAATCGAAGCCACACAGCGCAGGAGCTCTGGAATGCCATCAAGCAGGAGAGCGACATGTGGTTTGTGCCAGTGAATCTCCAGCCAGGCTTGGTAGTGTGTGACAATGGCCAAAATCTGGTGGCAGCTCTGGGCCTAGGCAACCTCACTCACATACCATGTCTGGCACATGTGCTCAACTTGGTCGTGCAGAGTTTTTTGAGGGACTATCCGGATCTTGATGCACTGCTGCCAGGGGCGCCACTATAATGAGGCGAGTTGAGCCTGTTGTCTCAGGCGGCGGCAGCCAGGGGCGGCAGAGCGGAACTCATAACACGTGGTATGGTGTCGGCTGGCTCTCCTTAATCCCTCACACAGTCACATCTGACCCCCCCTCCAGCTGTCCCGCTCTGGACACTATATGTCCCGCAGGGAGACAAGCCGCCACGCCCCCCCTATGCACCCATTCCTTGCCTTTACAGCTCAGCATGTCACAGCTGTCAATGACACTGCTATGCTGAACTCTTCTGTGCCCACAGGACCTGTGATAAGATCACAGGAGGGGAGGAGTCAGGCGTCACATGATCAGTGTCCTCCTTGTGTGCAGGACTGCTGTGATGGTTATGGTGTTGGATGACTGAGGGTAAGTTTGTATGTGGGGTCAGGACAGGTTTACAGTGTGGATGTAGCAGAGCTGTAGTGTGTACAAGTTGGATGTAGCAGAGCCATATGTGAAAAGTGCATGGAGCATAGCCGTGTGTGTACGAGGTGTGCAGAGCGGAGCCGTGTGTGTACGAGGTGTATGGAGCGGAGCCGTGTGTGTACGAGGTGTACGGAGCGGAGCTGTGTGTGTACGAGGTGTACGGAGCGGAGCCGTGTGAGTACGAGGTGTACGGAGCTGAGCCATGTGTTTACGAGGTGGATGTAGCAGTGCTGTACTGTGTACGAGGTGTACAGAGCAGAGCCGTGTGTGTACGAGGTGTACGGAGCGGAGCCGTGTGTGTACAAGGTGGATGTAGCATTGCTGTACTGTGTACGAGGTGTACGGAGCGGAGCCGTGTGTGTGCGAGGTGTACGGAGCGGAGCCGTGTGAGTACGAGGTGTACAGAGCGGAGCCGTGTGTGTAAGAGGTGGATGTAGCAGTGCTGTACTGTGTGTGAGGTGTACGGAGCAGAGCCGTGTGTACGAGGTGTACGTAGCGGAGCTGTATGTGTACGAGGTGTATGGAGCGGAGCCTTGTGTGTACGAGTTGGATGGAGCGGAGCCGTGTGTCTGTACGAGGATTACGGAGCCGAGCCGCTCATGTACGAGGTTTACGGAGCTGAGCCGCGCGTGTACGAGGTTTACGGAGCGGAGCCGTGTGTACGAGGTGGCTATAGCAGTGCCGTGTGTGTACGAAACGGAGCCCTGTGTGTGCGAAGTGTACGGAGTTGAGCCGCTCAGCTCCGTACACACAGGGCTGCGTGCTTGAGCTGTGTGTGTACAGAGCGGAGCAGAGCCGTGTGTGTATGGAGTGTAACCTTGTGTGTATGTAGCGGAGCCACGTGTGTACAAGGTGTACGGAGCAGAACCACGTGTGAACGAGGTGTATGCTGCAAAGCCGCATGTGTACATGGTTTACGGAGTGGAGTCATGTGTGTACAAGGTGTACAAAGCGAGGCTGCGTGTGTATAAGGTGTACGGAGTGGAGTCATGTGTATACTGAGTGGAGCCTTTGTGTGTGAGGTGGACGGAGCGGAGCCGTTTGTGTACGAGGCATACAAAGCGGAACCATGTGTGTATGAGTGTGTGCAGAGCCGTGCGTGTACAAGGTGTATGGTGGGGAGCATTCATACCTCCCAAGCATCCTGAATTCAGCGGGACACTACCGATTTTGAGGGTCTGCCCCACTGTCCCGGCCGGGAGCTTTTCCAGTGGACACAGGAGTACATGCCGGAGCCCCGAGGAGCACTTTAAAACTCGCACATGATGTTCCACCAGAAGTGATGTGCTGGAAGATGACTGGAAATTAGGTAATTCCAGGAGAAGATTGTGACGGAACCATAGAGGCACTTCAGGGAATACTTCAGATCCATTACCGTGTCCTCGCCTTGGAATCGGGGATGTCGGCCATGTGAGCGGATCATGATATGTCCTGCACAGGGAGGCTTAGGTGGGCACTACAATGGGAGCCGGGCTGCTATAGTATCTTTATAAAATCTTTGTTTCTTTCTCTCTGTTCTTTCTTTCTTTCTCTCTGTTCTTTCTTTCCCATCTTTCTTTCTCTCTGTTCTTTCTTTCCCCTCTTTCTTTCTATCTCTCTGTTTCTTTCTTTTTCTCTATCTCTCTGTTCTTTCCCCTCTTTCTTTTTCTCTCTCTCTGTTCTTTCCCCTCTTTCTTTTTCTCTCTCTGTTCTTTTCCCTCTTTCTTTCTCTCTGTTCTTTTTTTCTTTCTCTCTCTCTCTCTGTTCTTTCTTTCCCCTCTTTCTTTCTCTCTCTCTGTTCTTTCTTTCCCATCTTTCTTTCTCTCTGTGCTTTTTCTTTCTTTCCCCTTTCTTTTTCTCTTTCTTTCTTTCTCTTCTTTCTTTCCCCTCTTTCTTTCTCTTTCTCTCTGTTCTTTCTTTCTTTCCCTCCCCTCTTTCTTTCTCTCTTTTCTTTTTTTCTTTCCCATCTTTTTCTCTCTCTGTTCTTTTTCTTTCTCTGTTCTTTCTTTCCCCTCTTTCTTTCCTTCTTTCTAGCTCTATTCTTTCTTTCTCTTTCTTTCTCTCTCTGTTCTTTCTTTCTCTTTCTTTCCCCTCTTTCTTTCTTTCTTTCTTTCTGTTCTTTCTATCTGTTTTCTTTATTTCTCTTTCTCTCTCTGTTCTTTCTTTCCCATCTTTCGATCTCTGTTCTTTCTTTCTCTCTTTGTTCTTTCTTTCCCCTATTTCATTTTTTCTCTTTGTTCTTTTTTTCTGTCCCCTCTCCTTTTCTGTTCTTTCTTTCTCTCTGTACTTTCTTTCCCATCTTTTTTTCTTTCTCTCTCTGTTCATTCTTTCCCCTCTTTGTTTTTTTTCTCTCTCTCTGTTCTTTCTTTTCCCTTTCTTTGTTTATTTATTTCTCTCTCTACTTTCTCTCTGTTCTTTCTTGCTTTCCCCCTCTCTCCTTTCTCTCTGTTTTCTTTTTTCTCTCTCTGTTCTTTCTTTTACTCAGTACCAGTGTGCCCATAGTACCAGTCACTGTGCCCTCAGTACCAGTCAGTGTGATCACCAGTGCTAAATGGGTGTGGTCTGGGTGTGGACATGGGTGTGACTAGTTGTGAAATGGGTGTGGTCGGGCGTGGCCTAAAATTTGACGGGACGCGCTGCGCGCGCCGCAACCTTTCTCCCTCAAATTGGGGGGTGCCGTTTTGCAGTTCGCCTCAGGCAGCACAGAGGCTAGATTCACCCCTAACTGCTGCACAAAGTCCGCCTAGAGTGCGCTCACTTGCGGCGGTCCAGCATGGCCAGATCACGCATTGCAGCTCTGCAACACCTATTCCGCCTTCCGGAACATCGCATAATATGTGACCAGGTGGAATTCCACGTTACATATGTTGGAGCGTTTGTGTGAGCAGAAGGCAGCAGTAATGGAGTACCAGCTGCATCAGGCGCAATCAACTCGCAATTTGCGCCGTTCACACTTCACCACCACTGAGTGGGCCTCTATGAAAGACATCTGCCACGTTTTGCGTGACTTCGATGACTCAATGCGGATGGGGAGTGCAGATGATGCACTAGTCAGCATGACTGTCCCCCTTATCTGCCTGCTTCAAAAAACACTGCAAGCACTAAAGGATGAGGTTTTGGAAGAGGTGGAGGATGAGGAGTCATAAATTCCATCACCTTCTGGACAGTCTGCGCAACATGGTTCCTCACAAAGGCCTAGGCAGGGGACACTTTGTGAGGAGGATGAGGAGGAGTCAATGGAGGAGGAAGACATCGCTCCAGAGGAGGGAGGTACACAATGCTCTAGTAGTCAGTATGTAGAGCGAGGGTGGGGTGATGCAGAGCAGGCAGAAATGACGCCTCTTGCAGGGGACAGCGTTTCTTGGCCAGTTGGGAGTCTGCAGCACATGGCTGATTTCATGCTGCAGTGCCTGAGAAACGACCGCCGCATCGCCCACATTCTCACCACGTCTGATTATTGGGTGTACACCCTCCTAGACCCTCACTACCGGGACAACTTACAAAGCCTCATAACACCATTGAACCGGGAGCGTAAAATGCGGGAGTACCAAGACACACTGGTGCATTCCATCATGTTTTCCATTCCAGCCGAGAGCACTGTTGCTGCTAGTGCTTTACAAAGCAGCTCTTTGCTTCGAGGCAGTGCAGGAAGCTCTGCACCAAGAGGGAGCAGAAGCAGCGCCTCTGCACAGGGCAAGACCAGTATGACCCAAATGTGGCGAAGTTTTGTGTCACCGCCACAAATGTCTACACCATCACAGACGGCTCCAGTCAGCAGGAGGCAATGTTTCCGTCAGATGGTGACAGACTACATGTCTTGCCCTCTCAGTGTACTCCCAGACGGCTCTTCCCCCTTCAAGTTTTGGATTTCTAAGCTGGATACATGGCCAGAGCTTAGCCAGTATGCATTGGAGGTGCTGGCTTGCCCTGCTGCTAGTGTATTATCGGAGCGCGTCTTTAGTGCCGCAGGTGGTGTACTAACAGACCGTCGCATGCGACTATCCTCCGATAACGTTTACCAGCTTACTTTTCTGAAAATGAACAAGGCATGGATCTCGCCTGAATTTGCCTTTCCGGTTTCCGATTAAATAACTGGTTGGCAACAGTATCCATATCTCCTGTTCTGTTCATGTTTCTACCACCTGAACTGTACTCCCTGGGCTCCAACACTGCCAGTTGCTGCTCAGAAGTGCCGTCTGCACAGAGAAAAACAATCGCTCCTGTGTTAGTGGGGTTCAGTAACGCCAGCTGTTCCCTTGCTGTGTGTCCGGCAATAAGTCTCCTGCTCCCTCCACATGCACACAACATCAGATGTCTAACTTGCTCCACATAGGGATGAGCCTACACCCTGATTGATATGCTCCAAACCAGAAAAACGGTAGCTTTCCAACCATAAAATGATGAATTGTAGTCCCAAATATGTACAAATATACATTTTAAATATAAGCGAATATATGCACATGGCGACTACAAATGCTATCAAAAAAGCCTACATAGGGTATAGGGGTTGAAATGAATGCATACAAGTACATTTCATAATCCATTATTGCTGCTTAAGGAACGGTATCTACACCTGTCAGACAATGGATGTAGGACTAGTCATCATCATCATTACTTATATATGTGACATTAAAAAATACACTGACTGAGGACAACTGTAAGTTCACACCCCATATATGAAAGTTCCTGCATCTAATCCTGATAATAAGGCACAATAATCATACATAACCTATAAAAAGTGCATCGTGCATAGTGAAAATAGCAATGTATACCTGCAAGTGCAGGTGAAACAACGCCAACGGATAGAAAAGGTTCATGCTGTCTAGCTATCACAGTGCATAGCGACTGCTGGACAATGGCAATATAAGGCTGTGGTTCCACGGTCCGGAACCACAGCGCTTTGGACGGAGCGGAAATTCCGCTCCGTCTAAGCCCCGCCCCCTTTCTGACGCGCGCTCTTTCCGGAGGTGTTCAGGACACCTCCGGAACACCTCCGGAAAGAACGCAGGGCTACATAGCCCTGTGTGAAATTCTGTTGCGGCGACGTACCGTCGCCGCAACACGCGAGGACATGCTGCGGTCTGAAAAGACGCGCCGCATGTCCGTTTACGCAGGTCTGCCACCTGCGTGTTGTTACGCATAGTGGAGCCGGGATTTCTTGAAATCCCCTCCACTATGCTGTAACATCTGGACGCTGCGTGTTTGGCGCTGCGCCAGCGCACAGCGCCAAACTCGCAGCGTTTACTGATCGTGGAAACTCACCCTAATACTGTACCTCAATAAAGGCAGCAGCACCCCTCATGCTTGTTTTGCTTGTAGCTTCTTAAAGAGGGGACGTGCATGTATGGTTGCTCATAGGTGCATGTTTATAGAGGAAATCAGTCATGATGGCGGATTTGTAGCGGCGCTACCGCTGAAGAACGCTGCGCAACATCACTGCAAGTCAGCGTCATATGATGGCCAGCCGCTCCCCTACCCGACGCGTTAGAGCAGGAAGGCAGTGTGGGCGGAAAAACCGGCGTGCAGGCATACATGCACTTCCCCTCTTCAACTTTCTACAAGCGAAACGCGCATGAGTGGTGCCGCAGCCTTTATTGAGGTAGAGTATTATATCGCCATTCGCCATCACTGGCTATGCACTCTGATACATAGATAGCATATACCTTTGCTATCCGTTGGCATTGTTTCACCTGCACTTGCAGGCACACATATCAATTTTCACTATGTACGATGCACTTTTCCTAGGTTATGCTTGATTAGTTCATTGATTATTGTGCCATATTATCAGGATTACATGCTGGACCTTTAAAATATGGGGTATTTTCCTCAATGACTGTATTTTTTACTGTCACATTTAACTTGTAATGATGATGATGAGAAGTCCTACATACATTGTCTGCACTATATTACAGGTGTACATACCATTCCTTAGGCAGCATTAATGGATTATGAAATGTACTTGTATGCATTCATTTCAACCCCTATACCCTATTTTTTTTTTTTTTGGGTTGCATTTGTTGTTGCCATGTGCATATATGCGTTTATATTTTAAATGTCTTTTATTCAATATTTTTTAATTCAATTCATCATTTTAGGGTAGTAAAGCTTATGTTTCTCTTGTTTGGAGTATATACATTTTGAAGTGCTACGGAACAAGGCAACTACTCTATATGGGATTTCTACACCCTGACTGAACCTAGGCTTCAACACCGCCAGTTGCTGCTTGGAAGTGCTGTATGCACAGATAAAAACACTCGCTCCTGTGTTACTGGGGTTCAGTAATGCCAGCTGTTCCCCTGCTGTGTGTCCGGCAATAAAGTCCTGCTACCTCCAATTTCAAGTTACACCACATTTGAAAGTTGCTCACATTACGCCTCAGCCTACACCCTAATTGAACCTGGGCTTCAACACCACCAGTTGCTGCACAGAAGTGCTGTATGCACAGATAAAACCACTTGCTCCTGTGTTACTGGGGTTCAGTAATGCCAGCTGTTCCCCTGCTGTGTGTCCGGCAATACGTCCTGCTACCTCCAAATTCAAGTTACACCATATTTGAAAGTTGCTCATACTAGGCCTCAGCCTACACCCTGACTGAACCTGGGCTCCAACACCGCCAGTTGCTGCTCGGAAGTGCCGTCTGCACAGTCAACACTAGCTCCTGTGTTATTGGGGTTCAGTAATGTCAGCTGATCCCCAGCTGTGTAGCTGGCAATCTTTCCTGCTCTGTCCACACTCACACAAGTCCAGATTTTCAAATTGGTCCAATTTGTCCTCTGCCTCCACTCTGTTTCTGCTCTCATAAATTGCTCCATACATAATTGTTCCCATATTATGTTCCATACAGTATATGATGAGCTCCACATAATGCTCCAGTATATGATGGTCCCCATATAATGTGCCATACAGTATAGGACGGTCCCCATAGAGTCTAATGAGCCCCACATATTTCTCCATATAGTATGAGTCGCATATAAAGCTCCATACAGTATATGATGGGCCCCATATATTGTTCCATACAGAATAGGCCCCAGTAGTATAGGAACTGTATTACTCATCAAACTCAAATCTGACAGGTCGACACGCCCCCTATCATTTAATCCGTCTCCCTGTCAGATTGATCCAGGTCGTCACGCCCCCTGGCTGAACTTTGCTCAGGCTGGGAAATCTGAGCTGCTGGATTTGTGAATTTCAATCAAAGTGATTTATTCGTCTCTATTGATATTTTATTCAGTGACTTTGATTAGTCTGTGGAGTATTAGTGTATTAAAGAGTGAATCTTGATCTTTTTTGTGGTGAGAAACTTTTAAGGACCCTGTAAATGTATAAGGAGTTTTAGTGAAATACAGACTTTTGTTACAGATCGGTGAGCTATTACCAAGCTGTGTATCTAAGGCTTGTGTTGTGTTGAGAGGAGCATATTTTTTCATTTACTAACTAACATGGTACATAGATATACATCTTTACTGGCACATAGAAATGTAGTACAACAGTGTTGACATGAATTGTCAGAATGAGTGAAGGTCGATGCTACGGTAATTCAATTGCTAGAAATCACATATACTAAATAGCCCTGTATTGTGTCATGACCTGTAAGTACAATGAGAGAAGGTCGCATGCATTCATGAATTCATTTGTCTCTATTTACCTGTAAATGTGTGTAAAGTTGTTTTATCTGTGTGTCTGATACTGAGCTCTTTTAAGTCAACCAGTAAATGTATCCTATGACCACTCTATTGTGTGGGGAAAGTCAAGGCGAGGTCACATTATGAGATGAAATGCATGTAAAGCACTACTGTGGTGGATAGATGTATCAAGCTGCTAAAATGTGTTTATTTTTAGTATTATCCAGGATATAAGTTTTAAACTACAGCTGCAAAGGCAGTTTAATTTGAAGTATCACCTTATAACACATTTGGAATTATGACGCTCAACTTATAGGGGCAGTGTATCTAAGGCTTGTGTTGTGTTGTGTATAGCCCCAGGCATGTTGGGGCATGTTTAAAACTGACGAGACTTATAACCCCGTCTCATTGTCCCTATACAATTCAAGCCTTGTACACAAAGCTTGGTAATAGGTTACCGATCTGTAACAAAGTATTTTCTATCTAGTGGTTAACATGGTACAAATTAGCCAAATGCAGACAGGTATGAACTACATTCAAATCAATATATAATAGTGCACATTTCCATATCTTATATGTTATAGCGATAATAGATTAATACGGGGCTAAACAATAATAACCTCCATATATTTGTACCTATATATGCAATCTATGTAACTCACAATATCCCCCAATAGGCAGACATATATGCACTATATATAGGATTATAAGTATCTCAATGAATCAGGTATATCAATAAAGTAACTTCTCCATCACAGTTGCTGAACTACATTCAAATCAATATATAATAGTGCACATCTCCATATCTTATATGTTATAGCGATAATAGATTAATCCGGGGCTAAACAATAATAACCTCCATATATTTGTATTAAGTCAACCAGTAAATGTATCCTATGACCACTCTATTGTGTGGGGAAAGTCATGGCGAGATTGAAATAAATTCAAAAAGGAAGCTTTTGCAGTATAAAATACAAATTTTATTAAGGTCTAAAATACATTATCATGGATAAAAATCCAAAAGAGTGGGATATACAGCATGCAGAAAAATAGACAAATGCAGACAGGTATGAACTACATTCAAATCAATATATAATAGTGCCCATCTCCATATATTATATGTTATAGCGATAATAGACTAATCCGGGGCTAAACAATAATAACCTCCATATATGTGTCCATATATATGCAATCTATGTAACTCACAATATCCCCCAATAGGCAGACATATATGCACTATATATAGGATTATAAGTATCTCAATGAAGCATGTATATCAATAAAGTAACTTCCCCATCACAGCTGCTAATATAATGATGTTAGCATGCAAGTGCAGGGCATGTGAAGTCAATTAGCACATCCATATGAGGAGCTATATTAAAAAAGCAGCGCCATAGATGGGAGATCATACCTGAATGCTGCTTGGCACCCCTTGTGTATAGCCCTCATTTCTAGCAGTGTTTGCTACAGATAGCTCACTTATTAAGCCAGGAATAAACATAGTGACTGTTTCATGTCCCTATACAATCCAAGCCTTGTACACAAAGCTTGGTAATAGGTTACCGAGCTGTAACAAAGTATTTTCTATCTAGTGGTTAACATGGTACAAATTAGCCAAATGCAGACAGGTATGAACTACATTCAAATCAATATATAATAGTGCACATCTCCATATCTTATATGTTATAGCGATAATAGATTAATCCGGGGCTAAACAATAATAACCTCCATATATTTGTACCTAAACAGGTCCTTCTCAAAAAATTAGCATATAGTGCTAAATTTCATTATTTTCCATAATGTAATGATTAAAATTAAACTTTCATATATTTTAGATTCATTACACAGTAACTGAAATTTTTCAGGTCTTTTATTGTTTTAATACTGATGATCACAATACATACTGTGCGTGCATATGAAGTCAATTAGCACATCCATATGAGGAGCTATATTAAAAAAGCAACGATTATTCTATAGTACCATCCAGTATAAAACACCTTATAACACATTTGGAATTAGTACTCTCATCTTATAGTTTTTATTCAGTGTTTATATATATATATTTTTAACCTGCCATTGTATCTACACTTATATCAGGACTGGGAAGAATGTAATGACATGGGGTTAGGAATCTCCAACCTAGTTTCTGGTTTGCTACAGATAGCTAATTTATTACCATTGAGAGAATGAGTGAAGGTCGATGCTAATATGTTTCCAAAGTTTAGTGACAGGAACTAGTTAGTGATGACAAATTCACAGGACTATTTTTTAACTGTTCCATGTGAGAATACAGGCATAGGATGGGGACCATTACTTAGAATTTGTTATTTTGGGGCTATTTTTAACTGTTTCATGTGAGAATACAGGCATAGGATGGGAGTCATTACTTAGAATTTGTTATTTTGGGGCTATTTTTAACTGGTTCATGTGAGAATACAGACATAAGATGGGCCCATTACTTAGTGTATACTATTTATGTACAAAGATGATACGGAAAATATATGTTTCCAAAGTTTAATTGTAGCAAATCAAGGTGTATTAAACTGATTACTAGCACAATTATGGCAACTTGATAACAATTTCACAACAAATTTGTTATTTTGTGACTATTTTTAACTGTTTCATGTGAGAATACAGGCAGAGGATGGGGCCAATACTTGGTGTATACTATTTATGTACAAAGATGATACGGAAAATATATGTTTCCAAAGTTTACTGACAGGGAGTACATAGTGGGGCGAGTCCTCTTGCAGTGCTAACCTGATTACAAGCCCTCATTGCTACTTTTTCTCTTGTCTAACATCAGAATACAACCAAGTGGTTCTTCAAAACTATTTGTAAGTCTTCCGGCACAAAGCACATGTGAACAGTTGATGGTAATATTTTGCCACATGACAAATGTTTCTGACTCTCAGTTGCTAATACTGATAGACATATTGTGAACTGACATATAGGGTCCATGTGAGACACCATATTTTTCAACATTTTTGCTCCTTCACAGATTTATTTTGCATTATATTTTTTTTATTTTGCTTAAGGATCATGTACAGAGGTGTTTTTATGGTTTAATACTGATAGACATATTGTCCCAGGCATGTCCGGGCATGCCCGGACAAGTCCTGGCCTGCATGGACAAGTCCTGGTCACGTGACAACCGTGGAAAAACAAGCCTGAAATTCAAAAACTATGCGCTATCCGTTAACACACGCATAGTCATCTAGAAAATATTGAGCGAGTCGCTTCACAAACCATCTCAAGGCATGCTGAATGTCAACGTTCCCGCTATGAGCTACACACATGACCAACTGTATAGTCTGGGACGCGTAGCGTTCTTGTTGCACAGGCCTATTTTTAAAGATGCTATGCCCCTCAGATATAAAAGACAGGCATGTTGGAACGTGTCCCGGCCTATTTTGGCAAATGCCCACTCCTATGCATCGATTTTGATCAGCATTCAACAATTTATTTTGCTCATGTGAGACACCATATTTTTCAACATTTTAGCTACTTCACAGAATTATTTTGCATTATATATTTTTTTATTTTGCTTAAGGATCGTGTACAGAGGAGTTTTTATGTTTTAATACTGATAGACATATTGTGAACTGACATATAGGGTCCATGTGAGACACCATATTTTTCAACATTTTAGCTCCTTCACAGAATTATTTTGCATTATATATTTTTTTTATTTTGCTCATGTGAGACACCATATTTTTCAACATTTTAGCTACTTCACAGAATTATTTTGCATTATATATTTTTTTATTTTGCTTAAGGATCGTGTACAGAGGAGTTTTTATGTTTTAATACTGATAGACATATTGTGAACTGACATATAGGGTCCATGTGAGACACCATTTTTTTCAACATTTTAGTTCCTTCACAGAATTATTTTGCATTATATATTTTTTTATTTTGCTTAAGGATCGTGTACAGAGGAGTTTTTATGTTTTAATACTGATAGACATGTTGTGAACTGACATATAGGGTCCATGTGAGACATGTCTGGACAAGTCCGGGCATGTCCGGACATGCCTGGACAAGTCCTGGTCACGGGACAGCCGTGGAAAAAACAATACTGAAATTCAAAAACTATGGGCTGGCCGTTAACACACGCATAGTTATCTAGAAAATATTGAGCGAGTTGCTTCACAAACCACACAAGTCGTGGTGATTGCCAATGTTCTCGGTATGCGCTACATACATGACCCTCTGTATAGCCTGGGATGAGCAGCGTTCTTGTTGCACAGGCCTGTTTTTAAAGACGCTAAGCCCCATCAGATATAAAAGACAGGCATGTTGGGACGTGTCCCGGACTATTTTGGCACAGAACCACACCTATGCAACGATTTTGATCAGCATTCAACAAAAAATTGCGTGCAAACTTTTTAGCATACGCGTCACACACAAGGCGACGACACCTCGGGCTAGCACATTTACCGGTAGTTTTCAAAAACCACTGCCTTAACAATAAAGTAAGAATCGTGGCGCCCTGCATTGTGGTCTATAAATGTATAGTCTGAAAATTTACCGTTGCTAAAGAACAGTAAAAAGTCGTGCGTACAACTATCATCCTCAAACTCCCAGAGCTATCACAAACACTATTGCCTACAGAGGCGGCTCCGCGAGAATTTCTGGATGTGCGTGTCAAGAGGCTCCATGCCTTGACCGATTGTTTGCGCGTGAATGCTGACATTTCCAGGGTCATTATAGTTGTGTAAATGCGCTGTGGGGGCTCGTGTATCGGCCCCTAGGGTGTAATGCGTGATCATTTTAATTAATTTTCAATTCATAACTACACGTTCTCAGGCAGACAGGTTTATTTCACAGAAGTTGACTGTACAGTTGCATAATTTTTGTTTAAAATCATACATTTGCATAATTTTGTTTAAAATCGCACAGTTCTGCGATAATGTCGGGTGTTGGACACGCACTTATCAGTCTCTCATACGTGTCGCAGAAAGATTTTAGTCTTTTCTGCGAGAGTTTATTATGCACGTACTGTGCAGACATGTCAAGAAACATTTTGGTGTGTTCACCAGTCCATACGGTTGTTGGCGTGTAAGGTGAGCGACCATCATCCTTCTGCTTCTTACTTACACGACGGCGCGATACCGCGCGTTTCTTTGACGGTAATGCATCGGCTGAATTGGCAGGTTGGTTCCGCGTTGTTATTTGCAGATTCTGTAGCTTGACACAGACGTATATTCTTACGCCTACCACTCTCTGTATTCCCGGGGTGTGCGATTGGCGCGTCGCTTTCTCCACGATACGCGACACACCTGGGTGAACATGGTTCAGTTCTCATCTCCGCTCTGTTCTCAAATCCATAATTGGATTGTTGCAAAACTCGCGAATGACGCTCCTCCGTAACTAAAGAAAAGACACGTGGTGTAGTTAACCGCTAAGCGGGCGAGATATAGGAAAAGCTACAGGCCCCACTTTACTCTGATTCAACGCGACATTTGTAAAGCTACCAGCACCGATTATCTGTGAAACCGATGCATAATTGTTTGTATAAGTACAGTATAGAGAGGCCTAGACATATATATACTTACAAGTATCCCCCGGGTGCTGATCTACAGAGAATGCTGAATTAACAGACATCACGCTGCTCGTTCGCGCCCGTATGGGGCTGATTTCTCCATCAAACTGCAACTTCGTGGGCGATACTTTAGCCGCTAAAATAAAATATAACATACATGAATGCGCAAAGCACTCACAAAGCTAACTTGACACAGGTAAATAAAACTAGTTACCGCAGAAATTTTTATCTGCGTGTATAACTACACTATAGAGTTGCGTAGACATATATGCTTACAAGTCTGAGACGTGTAGTGTACTTCAGAGATTGGTGAATTAAACGGTGTGGAGTTGTTCGGTAGTTGTCGTATGGGGGTGTTTTCTTTTTCAACCTGCATACTCCTGCATGCTAGTTTAACAGCTGTAAATAAAATATAACTACCTCAGAAATTATATCTACAAGTCCCACACGCATAAAGCTAAATTCGCAAAGCTACCGTAACAAGCGTAAATAAGATATATCCGCTAGTTAAGGGTGGGGACGCCGGGTACAGAGGATACAGACACATAACAGACGTGTTTCAAGGACCGCTACCTTTTCTGTTCCAGCGCCGTGTGCTTAGCGAATCACTCCATCTTTTAGAAGCGTAGGGTATCGCGCGAGTTAGAGGATTATAGTCCTGTTCTACGAACTCAACACCAGAATCCAGGGGATCCTCCACGATCTCAACATCGGAATCGCGATGCTCGAGCGCCTCAGCCGCCACTGTGTTTTCAACCGCCCAGTCCGCTACAGGTGTATCTGTATGAGAAATTGTATTTAATTAGCAGACTAGATACATAGGCTTAAAACATCTGATATATCTATAGGTTTCTTGCCTGTGACAGACTGCTGAGAGCTGGAGGCTCGTCGCCCGCTAGCAGAGTTGCTATCCTTTAACAGGTTCTGCGTAATGAACCGATTCTCATAGGAGTAGTCTGAATGGACTCCCGCTTCTTAAATAAGAAAGAATGAAATATATAATTTATATATACAAAGCGCAGACTCAGACAACCCAAGACAATACGGCGTACACTATATACTGTGTAAAACTTACCCGATTGTTCTGGTGAAAGCATAGCAGAATATTGACCGCGAGAATGCCTGGACTCCATCTTGAATAAAAAGGGTTCTCTATTGAATTAAAGCAAATAAAGATCAAGTATGAAAACGCGACTAATCTGTTCATGCAAATAAATACTTAAACTATACTAACTTAAATATAACTGAAACGAAATCCATAAAAATACTCACTTTATTCCTGTTCAGATATGGCGTGTGTTCTGCGAGGTGCGAAGCCTTACAGGTGAGCTGTGTATCGCTTGGGAGCTGGGCTGTATTTATTGGGGGCTAACAGAGAGAACACGCCCTCTGTCAATACCATGAACTGCGAGACAGAAAAAAAATCCCATTCATGTTTTACAGAGGGATCATGCCGGCTAAACGCGTTCAAACAATATTTCACACCCGAAGCGCCACCATCATTACCCTGTAACTGTAAATTTATAACATCTACTATTAATATTAATAATTAATATAGACTGACGCTAAAATCCATGCAGTTAATTTTATTTTAGCTGACAGGAACGTTAGCTAGACATGTTTTAATAATATAAATCTGTAGTTATATACGCTGCGTTGTCTGTACAGTGCTTGAAACACGTCTGTTATGTGTCTGTATCCTCTGTACCCGGCGTCCCCACCCTTAACTAGCGGATATATTTTATTTACGCTTGTTACGGTAGCTTTGCGAATTTAGCTTTATGCGTGTGGGACTTGTAGATATCATTTCTGAGGTAGTTATATTTTATTTACAGCTGTTAAACTAGCGTGCAGGAGTATGCAGGTTGAAAAAGAAAACACCCCCATACGACAACTACCGAACAACTCCACACCGTTTAATTCACCAATCTCTGAAGTACACTACACGTCTCAGACTTGTAAGCATATATGTCTACGCAACTCTATAGTGTAGTTATACACGCAGATAAAAATTTCTGCGGTAACTAGTTTTATTTACCTGTGTCAAGTTAGCTTTGTGAGTGCTTTGCGCATTCATGTATGTTATATTTTATTTTAGCTAAAGTATCGCCCACGAGGTTGCAGTTTGATGGAGAAATCAGCCCCATACGGGCACGAACGAGCAGCGTGATGTCTGTTAATTCAGCATTCTCTGTAGATCAGCACCCGGGGGATACTTGTAAGTATATATATGTCTAGGCCTCTCTATAGTGTACTTATACAAACAATTATGCATCGGTTTCACAGATAATCGGTGCTGGTAGCTTTACAAATGTCGCGTTGAATCAGAGTAAAGTGGGCCTGTAGCTTTTCCTATATCTCGCCCGCTTAGCGGTTAACTACACCACGTGTCTTTTCTTTAGTTACGGAGGAGCGTCATTCGCGAGTTTTGCAACAATCCAATTATGGATTTGAGAACAGAGCGGAGATGAGAACTGAACCACGTTCACCCAGGTGTGTCGCGTATCGTGGAGAAAGCGACGCGCCAATCGCACACCCCGGGAATACAGAGAGTGGTAGGCGTAAGAATATACGTCTGTGTCAAGCTACAGAATCTGCAAATAACAACGCGGAACCAACAATTCAGCCGATGCATTACCGTCAAAGAAACGCGCGGTATCGCGCCGTCGTGTAAGTAAGAAGCAGAAGGATGATGGTCGCTCACCTTACACGCCAACAACCGTATGGACTGGTGAACACACCAAAATGTTTCTTGACATGTCTGCACAGTACGTGCATAATAAACTCTCGCAGAACAGACTAAAATCTTTCTGCGACACGTATGAGAGACTGATAAGTGCGTGTCCAACACCCGACATTATCGCAGAACTGTGCGATTTTAAACAAAATTATGCAAATGTATGATTTTAAACAAAAATTATGCAACTGTACAGTCAACTTCTGTGAAATAAACCTGTCTGCCTGAGAACGTGTAGTTATGAATTGAAAATTAATTAAAATGATCACGCATTACACCCTAGGGGCCGATACACGAGCCCCACAGCGCATTTACACAACTATAATGACCCTGGAAATGTCAGCATTCACGCGCAAACAATCGGTCAAGGCATGGAGCCTCTTGACACGCACATCCAGAAATTCTCGCGGAGCCGCCTCTGTAGGCAATAGTGTTTGTGATAGCTCTGGGAGTTTGAGGATGATAGTTGTACGCACGACTTTTTACTGTTCTTTAGCAACGGTAAATTTTCAGACTATACATTTATAGACCACAATGCAGGGCGCCACGATTCTTACTTTATTGTTAAGGCAGTGGTTTTTGAAAACTACCGGTAAATGTGCTAGCCCGAGGTGTCGTCGCCTTGTGTGTGACGCGTATGCTAAAAAGTTTGCACGCAATTTTTTGTTGAATGCTGATCAAAATCGTTGCATAGGTGTGGTTCTGTGCCAAAATAGTCCGGGACACGTCCCAACATGCCTGTCTTTTATATCTGATGGGGCTTAGCGTCTTTAAAAACAGGCCTGTGCAACAAGAACGCTGCTCATCCCAGGCTATACAGAGGGTCATGTATGTAGCGCATACCGAGAACATTGGCAATCACCACGCCTTGTGTGGTTTGTGAAGCAACTCGCTCAATATTTTCTAGATGACTATGCGTGTGTTAACGGCCAGCCCATAGTTTTTGAATTTCAGTATTGTTTTTTCCACGGCTGTCCCGTGACCAGGACTTGTCCAGGCATGTCCGGACATGCCCGGACTTGTCCAGACATGTCTCACATGGACCCTATATGTCAGTTCACAACATGTCTATCAGTATTAAAACATAAAAACTCCTCTGTACACGATCCTTAAGCAAAATAAAAAAATATATAATGCAAAATAATTCTGTGAAGGAACTAAAATGTTGAAAAAAATGGTGTCTCACATGGACCCTATATGTCAGTTCACAATATGTCTATCAGTATTAAAACATAAAAACTCCTCTGTACACGATCCTTAAGCAAAATAAAAAAATATATAATGCAAAATAATTCTGTGAAGTAGCTAAAATGTTGAAAAATATGGTGTCTCACATGAGCAAAATAAAAAAAATATATAATGCAAAATAATTCTGTGAAGGAGCTAAAATGTTGAAAAATATGGTGTCTCACATGGACCCTATATGTCAGTTCACAATATGTCTATCAGTATTAAAACATAAAAACTCCTCTGTACACGATCCTTAAGCAAAATAAAAAAATATATAATGCAAAATAATTCTGTGAAGTAGCTAAAATGTTGAAAAATATGGTGTCTCACATGAGCAAAATAAATTGTTGAATGCTGATCAAAATCGATGCATAGGAGTGGGCATTTGCCAAAATAGGCCGGGACACGTTCCAACATGCCTGTCTTTTATATCTGAGGGGCATAGCATCTTTAAAAATAGGCCTGTGCAACAAGAACGCTACGCGTCCCAGACTATACAGTTGGTCATGTGTGTAGCTCATAGCGGGAACGTTGACATTCAGCATGCCTTGAGATGGTTTGTGAAGCGACTCGCTCAATATTTTCTAGATGACTATGCGTGTGTTAACGGATAGCGCATAGTTTTTGAATTTCAGGCTTGTTTTTCCACGGTTGTCACGTGACCAGGACTTGTCCATGCAGGCCAGGACTTGTCCGGGCATGCCCGGACATGCCTGGGACAATATGTCTATCAGTATTAAACCATAAAAACACCTCTGTACATGATCCTTAAGCAAAATAAAAAAATATAATGCAAAATAAATCTGTGAAGGAGCAAAAATGTTGAAAAATATGGTGTCTCACATGGACCCTATATGTCAGTTCACAATATGTCTATCAGTATTAGCAACTGAGAGTCAGAAACATTTGTCATGTGGCAAAATATTACCATCAACTGTTCACATGTGCTTTGTGCCGGAAGACTTACAAATAGTTTTGAAGAACCACTTGGTTGTATTCTGATGTTAGACAAGAGAAAAAGTAGCAATGAGGGCTTGTAATCAGGTTAGCACTGCAAGAGGACTCTCCCCACTATGTACTCCCTGTCAGTAAACTTTGAAAACATATATTTTCCGTATCATCTTTGTACATAAATAGTATACACCAAGTATTGGCCCCATCCTCTGCCTGTATTCTCACATGAAACAGTTAAAAATAGTCACAAAATAACAAATTTGTTGTGAAATTGTTATCAAGTTGCCATAATTGTGCTAGTAATCAGTTTAATACACCTTGATTTGCTACAATTAAACTTTGGAAACATATATTTTCCGTATCATCTTTGTACATAAATAGTATACACTAAGTAATGGGCCCATCTTATGTCTGTATTCTCACATGAACCAGTTAAAAATAGCCCCAAAATAACAAATTCTAAGTAATGACTCCCATCCTATGCCTGTATTCTCACATGAAACAGTTAAAAATAGCCCCAAAATAACAAATTCTAAGTAATGGTCCCCATCCTATGCCTGTATTCTCACATGGAACAGTTAAAAAATAGTCCTGTGAATTTGTCATCACTAACTAGTTCCTGTCACTAAACTTTGGAAACATATTAGCATCGACCTTCACTCATTCTCTCAATGGTAATAAATTAGCTATCTGTAGCAAACCAGAAACTAGGTTGGAGATTCCTAACCCCATGTCATTACATTCTTCCCAGTCCTGATATAAGTGTAGATACAATGGCAGGTTAAAAATATATATATATAAACACTGAATAAAAACTATAAGATGAGAGTACTAATTCCAAATGTGTTATAAGGTGTTTTATACTGGATGGTACTATAGAATAATCGTTGCTTTTTTAATATAGCTCCTCATATGGATGTGCTAATTGACTTCATATGCACGCACAGTATGTATTGTGATCATCAGTATTAAAACAATAAAAGACCTGAAAAATTTCAGTTACTGTGTAATGAATCTAAAATATATGAAAGTTTAATTTTAATCATTACATTATGGAAAATAATGAAATTTAGCACTATATGCTAAATTTTTTGAGAAGGACCTGTTTAGGTACAAATATATGGAGGTTATTATTGTTTAGCCCCGGATTAATCTATTATCGCTATACAATAAGATATGGAGATGTGCACTATTATATATTGATTTGAATGTAGTTCATACCTGTCTGCATTTGGCTAATTTGTACCATGTTAACCACTAGATAGAAAATACTTTGTTACAGCTCGGTAACCTATTACCAAGCTTTGTGTACAAGGCTTGGATTGTATAGGGACATGAAACAGTCACTATGTTTATTCCTGGCTTAATAAGTGAGCTATCTGTAGCAAACACTGCTAGAAATGAGGGCTATACACAAGGGGTGCCAAGCAGCATTCAGGTATGATCTCCCATCTATGGCGCTGCTTTTTTAATATAGCTCCTCATATGGATGTGCTAATTGACTTCATATGCACGCACAGTATGTATTGTGAGCCCTGCACTTGCATGCTAACATCATTATATTAGCAGCTGTGATGGGGAAGTTACTTTATTGATATACATGCTTCATTGAGATACTTATAATCCTATATATAGTGCATATATGTCTGCCTATTGGGGGATATTGTGAGTTACATAGATTGCATATATATGGACACATATATGGAGGTTATTATTGTTTAGCCCCGGATTAGTCTATTATCGCTATAACATATAATATATGGAGATGGGCACTATTATATATTGATTTGAATGTAGTTCATACCTGTCTGCATTTGTCTATTTTTCTGCATGCTGTATATCCCACTCTTTTGGATTTTTATCCATGATAATGTATTTTAGACCTTAATAAAATTTGTATTTTATACTGCAAAAGCTTCCTTTTTGAATTTATTTCAATCTCTCCATGACTTTCCCCACACAATAGAGTGGTCATAGGATACATTTACTGGTTGACTTAATACAAATATATGGAGGTTATTATTGTTTAGCCCCGGATTAATCTATTATCGCTATAACATATAAGATATGGAGATGTGCACTATTATATATTGATTTGAATGTAGTTCAGCAACTGTGATGGAGAAGTTACTTTATTGATATACCTGATTCATTGAGATACTTATAATCCTATATATAGTGCATATATGTCTGCCTATTGGGGGATATTGTGAGTTACATAGATTGCATATATAGGTACAAATATATGGAGGTTATTATTGTTTAGCCCCGTATTAATCTATTATCGCTATAACATATAAGATATGGAGATGTGCACTATTTTATATTGATTTGAATGTAGTTCATACCTGTCTGCATTTGGCTAATTTGTACCATGTTAACCACTAGATAGAAAATACTTTGTTACAGATCGGTAACCTATTACCAAGCTTTGTGTACAAGGCTTGAATTGTATAGGGACAATGAGACGGGGTTATAAGTCTCGTCAGTTTTAAACATGCCCCAACATGCCTGGGGCTATACACAACACAACACAAGCCTAAAGGTACTGCCACACTAAACAAGATCGCTAACGATCACGATAACGACGCATACTAATGAGATCGTTGGTTGTGATCGTTTTAATGTCGCTAGTAGCTGCCAAACTGGACGATTTAATTAACGACGCATCAGCAGTAGCGATCTTTTTAACGACTTTGGCGGTCGTTGGGACGTGCCACACTTGCATATACTGTGAAAGATCACGACCTCGATAGGCGTGACTGAGCGCAACCTTTTGCACGCCCCTCATCACAGATTGGTGGTCACTATTTACCTCATAAATACTTATCACAGCTCTCCCGCTTTGTGATTGGATGACCGCGTCATAAAAGATCACGTATCTGCACTCCTCTCCATTGCTCTCGAGCAGAAGCGGTTCTTTCAAATCTCCAGCATCGTTCCAGTGTGTCCTGCTAGCCTTTGTAGTTACTGCGATCCATTTGTGCCACTATTGCTGTTGCTGTGTTCCGGTCTACGACGGTTTTTCTGCGATCCAGTCTCTGACGTTATATCCTCTGCGATCCAGTCTCTGGCGTGATCCAGTTTGTGATCCAGTTTGTGACGCTATTTTCCCTGTTTTCTTTTTTCTCCAGAATCACAACTTGTGTAAGGTAGGTATTATTTTTGTCACATTTCATTTTTATTTTAACTTTAATTTTACAGATCCATGTTTAGATCTCTGCTTTTGTAAACCATTGTCGTTCATCAAATTTTTTTTTTTTTGCCATTGTTTGTTTTGTTCTGGCCACCAAACACACCAACCACCATTTTGTGATCCCTGCTGTGTTCCATGTTGTAGGCTATAAACATTTTATTTTATTTAACCATTCTGGCGTTCTCACATAATAATATTTTTTATTACAGATGGCTGATAAACAAGATTTTTTGCGGGAATTTATTGAGCTCTACCGCTCCATGCCGTGCCTATGGAGAATAAAATCACCAGATTACTGTAACAGGCTTAAAAAGAATGACGCATACCAAAAACTGGTGGAGATGTGCAAGAGCCGTTACCCTGATGAACCTGCGGATGTGTCATCGGTCAAAAAACGCATACAGGCCCTCCGCACAGTGTATAAAAAAGAGCTCAATAAAGTTATAAATTCCACCAAATCTGGAGCGGGGGCCGATGATGTTTATGTCCCCCAACTGTGGTACTTTGATCTGTTCGAGTTCACAAGGGACCAAGAAGTACCCAGAGAAGGGACATCCATGTCGGATCTAGACCCAGTGATCCAGCCGGACTCCCCTGTCATACATGTAAGTACCTTTGTATTACAACACATTTTAATGTACATGCCAAAGTGGACTTAAATTTAAAATATATAATTGTGAAATGTAGATAAAATGGCAGAATATATCCCTTCATGTACTGATAATTTATCTAGCTCAACGGTTGAGGCCTATCCATTTACAAGTGTCATTTTCACATTTTTGCTGTATATGGGTGTAGTAAATTGCTTTGTCTTTACAAGGTGTACAATAATAAATTATATTGTGGTACCGTGTTAGCCAGAAAAATCGATGTGAATACTTTTCCGTCCAATTATGACAAGAGCATTCTTAAAGTGATACCTTTATTGGCTAACCAGAAAATTATATGTTCGCAAGCTTTCAGAGCGCACAGGCTCCTTGTTCAGGCAAGATTACATTTGGAATAATTACATTATAAAGGTATCACCTTAAGAATGCTCTTGTCATAATTGGACAGAGAAGTATTCACATCGATTTGTCTTTACAAGTGTCGTTTTCACATTTTTGCTGTGTGAAGATTAATTTCTTTGTATTTGTGATTTACCATTTGTTTTTTGTTCATGCAGGAAACAGAAGAGTCCGTCTCCACACCTGCAACAGAACAAGACAGCATGCCGTTGATCGAAGATGAAGAAGAGACACCATCCTCATCTGTGCGGCGCCAGCTTTCACCTTCAGGAAGGAAAAGGAAGGCTCCCACCACCTCGGCTACTCCTGAATTGGTGGAAATTGCAAAAAAAGTGCTAACAGCTGAAAAAGAACCTAAAATAACAGGGTTTGCATATTTTGCGAATGAGAGGCTCCCTACTCTGGATCCTGTTCAGCGGCTACATGCAGAGAGACTCATGTTTGAGGTACTGACTCAAGCGTCTTTTGGAAACCTGGATAACAGATATGTCGTGATGCCAAGACCGCAGTACCCGGACTACTCATGGCCGCACAATCCTGTGCCAAACCCAAACGTTGGTGCTCCCCCTTATTGTAATACACCGCAGAGGCAGCATCCTGTGCCAAACCCAAACGTTGGTGCTCCCCCTTATTTTTATACACCGCAGAGGCAGCGTGGTAATGGCAACGATCCCTCTTACCAGCAGTTGTAGTTTTTAAAATGTTTTTCAAAATTTTTTTTGTTGTCTATATATTTTTTTACAGTTACCTTTCTTAATAAAAATCTTATTTATCTGATGAATTGTGGTCTTTTATTCTTATGTGATGTCAACTATTAAAATGTTGTATTTTTATTACATCTACTTGTCACACACGGGTCATGGTACTACCAGCTATCATAGGTGTTCCATCATAGGGAAAAAAATTCTAAAATTAACATTTCTTTTAAAGGCCCCTGGTCACACTACGCTAAAACCTTATACTAAAAAATAATACACCACACCTGCGTAGATTAACGTGAATTATTAAATATATATTCTTTTCATATATATTTTTTTTGTTTTTTAAATAATTAAAATTTAAATAAAAATAAAACATTAACATAATAAAATAAAAAATTATTAACAAAATATTAACATAACAAATTATTTACAAAAAATAAATTAATGAGGGCCCCGGAGTCCAGAAAATTGTCTCTCCAGCATCATCCCGTGGTGATGCACAGCTCCTATGGCAGTTTGCAGCGCTATGACTGCTGAATTCATGCCTGCCACAGCTGAATCCATGCCAGCCACCGCTGAATTCATGGCTGTGGCAGCTGAATTCATGGCAGACACAGCGCTGCTCATGGCCGCCATCAGCCGGCGGTGGGACAGGAACAGGTCCTGGGCAGTCGGGATTTCTGTGGAGGTAAAGGTAACAGTTAATAGTGAATTCTGTAGCAACATCTACATGTACATGTTATGTTTGTTAACACTTACGGTTTTCCTCAGAGGAACCGCTGACCGCCCACCCTGATCCTGTTGCTCTGCCGGCTAGGGAAAAAAAGAAAAAAAAATTATATCACAACAGTCATTACACATAAGACCTTACTAAGTTCTCAAACTTGTCTGAAGCTTATATAATGGGCGTTAATTACCTGATGGGGAGCCTGCATCCGTGTCACGGGATGATGCTGGAGAGAAGGCAACGTCTGGGGAAGGGGTTGAGAGGTAAGGTGAGGATGGTGGTGGAGGCGTAGCCGGGGAAGGTGAGGCTGGTGGTGGAGGCGTAGCCGGGGAAGGTGAGGATGGTGGTGGAGGGGTAGCTGGGGACGGTAGAGCAGGTGGTGCTGGTGATGGTGAAAGTGGTGCTGTAAATGAAATATACAATTCAGAATCCCTATTATCACTGCCGGTACTCCCAAGAAAGAAAGAACAGAGAGAGAAAGATGGGAAAGAAAAAAACTACTGAATAATGGCCCCATATACTGCTGCATACTGTATAATAGCTCCACATAATGCTCCATACTGAATAATGGCCCCATATACTGCTGCATACTGAATAATGGCCCCATATACTGCTGCGTTCATGTGCGTTTGTAGTGCGCTGCGCATTTTCCCGGTGTGCGCTCAGACGCTACATGTTGCCTTTTTTTTTTTCACGGTCAAAATAGACAGAGATGATTGAGACAGAGATGATTGAGACAGAGATGATTGAGACAGAGATGATGGAGACAGAGATGATGGAGACAGAGATGATAGAGCCAGAGATGATGGAGACAGAGATGATAGAAATGTGACACATAGACAACGCATGCGCCAAAAAAACTCAAACGGCTACAAAAAACAAATGAAATCGAAGACAAACGCTTTTTATTTTTTATTTTTGAAATGCGTATGCTGATGCGACAAAATATCGCAGCTATTACAAGCGTTTGCATGCGTTTTTTTAATGCGCTTCATGTGCGATCGAAATTCAGCGCAAAAAAACGCAAGTGTGAAAGTAGCTTAACCCATAAAACATAACCTCTCCAGATACCCTCATCAATACTCACTCAGAGGCCTGCGTAGCTGGGCCCGGATGCTGGCGACCCTATCGCGTGAGCGGTATC
>JARQOD010000010.1:112384381-112536044 GCA_033576555.1 Oophaga sylvatica | reverse complement strand
TAACCTGCGTGCTGAAGTCCGATTTGCACTACCGACCCCCCATACGATAAATATGCTTGTTTTTGCAATCCACTCAGTCATTCTGGAAATTAATAATAGAAGAGAGATCTTGTGCGATTTTAATTAATTAATGATGGATAGTCTACAACTTACGACGTTGCTGAAGGCAGATAGCTATACAGAGCGACTGTTTGGCGGTGTTTCCGTGTGATTTGCTTCTGACACAACAAGTAAATCAGAGGCCTGTTGCATTCATAGCAAATACAAACCCCTCGCGTCAAGTCGGCCGCCACTGGATATTAATTGTACTCTGTGATGATAAGCATGCCATATTTTTTGATAGCTACGGATTATGTGCGGACAGCGTTATCTTTCCGCGCGAGTTTGTGACATTCTTGAACAAGAATTGTGAGACTTATTATCAAAACAGACAAATCCAGGATACGTATAGTACTGTATGAGGCCATTACTGCGTATATTTTTTTACATTTGTTAGCTCGGAACTTGCACTTCAACAAGATTTTAGAGAACTTCACTCATGATAAGCAAAGAATTAAGAGAATCGTGTCAAATTTTATATCTGAGAGATTATCATCTTTAAAAAGCGCTCAGCACATCTGGCACAACGTCCAGCAGAGTTGTATATGTCTCTCCAGAATCCCATGACCCTGCATGCCCCAGAGAACCTGCATGACCCTGGCTGCGCCTTCACGGACCTGTAGAAAATTCAATCAATAAAGACTTTTAGCATTATCTACATCTGGCTGTCATTTTTGTTTTATCTTCTACATATGTTACCGATTTTTTTTACATATGACATGTCACATAAATATCAGAACCTGTTCGCCGAAAACATAAGCGATCATCTATCATGCCTAGAAAAAACAGATGTTTGTGTGTCCGTGACAAACATCACTCAGGAAACAAAGGTCATTTTACAGAAAACACTTGCTAATTTATGAGGCTATTAGAAAGAGCCTCCAAATTCCTTTCCCACACTAGAGAGAGAGCCCTGGAATCACAGCAACATATTAGTAATATGCTTTTAAAAATCTTGCTAGCAATATCTGAGCTATATAAAGTGTAATTTAAATAAAAGTATGCTGTGCACACTGTCACACCAGCGATTTGATAAAATACAGTGATGTCCCACCCTGGGACAAAGTAAAAAAGTTAAAAAATAAAAATAAACATGTTATAAAAAAAAATCCAAAATAAATAATAAAAAAAAAAAATATTCCCCAATAAATTCATTTCTTCCTGTAAATAAAAAAACCAAAACAATAAAAGTACACATATTTGGTATCGCCGCGTCCGTAACGACCCCCCCTATAAAACTGTCCCACTAGTTAACCCCTTTAGTGAACCCCTTAAAAAAAAAAAAAAAAAAAACGAAGCAAAAAACCAATGCTTTATCATCATACCGCCGAACAAAAAGTGGAATAACACGCGATCAAAAAGACCGATATAAAAAACATGGTACCGCTGAAAACGTCATCTTGTCCCGCAAAAAACGAGCTGCCATACAGCATCATCAGCGAAAAAATAAAAAAGTTATAGCTCGCAGAATAAAGCGATGCAAAAATAATTATTTTTAATTTAAAATTGTTTTTATTCTATAAAAGCGCCAAAACATAAAAAAATGATATAAATGAGGTATCGCCATAATCGTATTGACCCGAAGAATAAAACTGCTTTATCAATTTTACCACACGCGGAACAATAAAAACGCCTCCCCCAAAAGAAATTCATGAATTGCTGATTTTTGTTCATTCTAACCTCCCAAAAATCGAAATAAAAAGCGATCAAAAAATGTCACCTGCTCAAAAATGGTACAAATAAAAACGTCAACTTGTACCGCAAAAAATAAGACCTCACATGACTCTGTGGGCCAAAATATGCAAAAATTATAGCTCTCAAAATGTGGCGATGCAAAAAACTATTTTTGCAATAAAAAGCGTCTTTTAGCGTGACAGCTGCCAATCATAAAAACCCGCTATAAATAGTAAATCAAACCCCCCTTTATCACCCCCTTAGTTAGGGAAAAATAATAAAATTAAAAAAATGTATTTATTTCCATTTTCCCATTAGGGTTAGGGTTAGGGTTGTGGCTAAAGTTAGGGTTAGGGTTGGCGCTAAAGTTAGGATTAGGGTTAGGGTTGGGATTAGGGGTGTGTTAGAGTTAGGTTTGTGGTTAGGGTTGGGACTAGGGTTAGGGGTGTGTTGGGGTTAGGGTTGGAGTTAGAATTGGGGGGTTTCCACTGTTTAGGCACATCAGGGCTCTCCAAATGTGACATGGCGTCTGATCTCAATTCCAGCCAATTCTGCGTTGAAAAAGTCAAACGGTGCTCCTTCACTTCTGAGCTCTGCAATGCGTCCAAACAGTAGTTTATCCCCACATATGGGGTATCAGCGTACTCTGGACCCCAAGAGTTATTGTGCAATTTGTCCTATTTCTTCTGTTACCCTTGGGAAAATAAAAAACTGGGGCGAAAATATCATTTTTGTACAAAAAAAATTATTTTTTTGTTTTTACGGCTGTACATTATAAACTTCTGTGAAGCACTTGGGCTTCATAGCGCTCACCACACACCTAGATAAGTTCCTTGTGGGGTCTATTTTCCAAAATGGGGTCACTTGTTGGGGATTTCCACTGTTTAGGCGCATCAGGGCTCTCCAAATGCGACATGACGCCCCCAGACCATTCCATCAAAGTCTGCAATCCAAAACGTCACTACTTCCCTTCCGAGCCCTGACGTGCGCCCATACAGTAGTTTTCTCCCACATATTGGGTATCAGCGTACTCAGGACAAATTGGGCAACAACTTTTGGGGTCCAATTTCTCCTGTTACCCTTGTAAAAATAAAATATTGGGGCGAAAAAATCATGTTTGCAAAAAAAAAAAAGGATTTTTTATTTTTACGGCTGTGCGTTATAAACTTCTGTGAAGCACTTCGGGGTTCAAAGTGCTCACCACACATCTAGATAAGTTCCTTGTGGGGTCTATTTTCCAAAATGGGTCACTTGTTGGGGGTTTCCACTGTTTAGGCGCATCAGGGGCTCTCCAAATGCGACATGACGCACCCAGACCATTCCATCAAAGTCTGCAATCCAAAACGTCACTACTTCCATTCCGAGCCCTGACGTGCGCCCATACAGTAGTTTTCTCCCACATATTGGGTATCAGCGTACTCAGGACAAATTGGACAACAATTTTTGGGGTCCAATTTCTCCTGTTACCCTTGTGAAAATAAAATATTGGGGGCGAAAAAATCATTTTTGTAAAAAAAAAAAAGATTTTTTATTTTTACGGCTGTGCGTTATAAACTTCTGTGAAGCACTTTGGGGTTCAAAGTGCTCACCACACATCTAGATAAGTTCCTTGTGGGGTCTATTTTCCAAAATGGGGTCACTTGTGGGGGGTTTCCACTGTTTAGGCGCATCAGGGGCTCTCCAAATGTGACATGACGCACCCAGACCATTCCATCAAAGTCTGCAATCCAAAACGTCACTACTTCCCTTCCGAGCCCTGACGTGCGCCCATACAGTAGTTTTCTCCCACATATTGGGTATCAGCGTACTCAGGACAAATTGGACAACAACTTTTGGGGTCCAATTTCTCCTGTTACCCTTGTGAAAATAAAATATTGGGGGGCGAAAAAATCATTTTTGTAAAAAAAAAAAAGATTTTTTATTTTACGGCTGTACGTTATAAACTTTAGTGAAACACCTGGGGGTTCAAAGTTCTCAACACACATCTAGATAAATTCCTTGAGGGGTCTAGTTTCCAAAATGGTGTCATTTATGGGGGTTTCCACTGTTTAGGCAGATCAGGAGCTCTCCAAACACGACATGGCGTCCAGCCAATTCTGCGTTGAAAAAGTCAGACGGCGCTCCTTCCCTTCCAAACTCTGCCATGCACCCAAACAGTGGTTTACCCCCCACATATGGGGTATCAGCGCACTCAGGACAAATTGCACAATAACTTTTGTAGTCTTGTTACCCTTGGAAAAATAAAAATTGGGGTGAAAAGATCATTTTTGTGGAAAAAATATGATTTTTAAATTTTACGGCTCTACGTTATAAACTTGTGTGAAGCACTTTGGGGTTCAAATTGCTCATCAAAAATCTAGAAAAGTTCCTTAGGGGGTATAGTTTCCCAAATGGGGTCATTTGTGGGGGTTTCCACTGTTTAGGCACATCAGGGTCTCTCCAAATGCAACATGGCATCCAAACTCAATTCCAGCCAATTTTGGTTGGAAAAAGTCAAATGGTGCTCCTTCCATTCCGAGCTCTGCCGTGCGCCCAAACAGTGGTTCCCCCCCACATATGGGGTATCGGCGTACTCAGGACAAATTGTACAACAACTTATGTGGTCCAATTTCTCCTGTTACCCTTGGGAAAATAAAAAATTAGTGACTAAAAATAATTTTTGTGGGAAAAAAATAGGATTTTTTATTTTCATGCCCGGGCATTATAAACTTGTGTGAAGCACTTGGGGGTTCAAAGTGCTCACCAAAGCTCTAGATAAGTTCCTTAGGGGGTCTAGTTTCCAAAATGGGTCACTTGTGGGGGTTTCCACTGTTTAGGCTCATCTGGGGCACTGCAAACGGAACATGACCCCCATTAACGTCTGCATTCCAAAACGTTACTACTTCCTTTCCAAGCCCTGCCGTGCGCCCAAACAGTTTCCCCCCCCCACATATGGGGTATCAGCGTACTCAGGACAAATTGGACAACAACTTTTGGGGTCCAATTTCCTTGGGAAAATTCAAAAATTTGGGACTAAGAAATCATTTTTGTGGAAAATTGATTTTTTTTTTTTCACACCCAGGCTTTATAAACTTTTGTGAAACACTTGAGGGTTCAAAGTGCTCACAACAGATCTAGATAAGTACCTTAGGGGTCTAGTTTCCAAAATGGTGTCACTTGTGGGGGTTTCCACTGTTTAGGCGCATCAGGGGCTCTCCAAACGTGACATGGCATCCAATCTAAATTCCAGCCAATTTTAGTTTGAAAAAGTCAAACGTCGCTCCTTCCCTTACGAGCTCTGCCGTGTACCCAAACAGTGGTTTTCCCCCACATATGGGGTATTGGCGTACTCAGGAGAAATTGCATAACAACCTTATCTGTCCATTTTCTCCTTTTACCCTTGTGAAAATAAAAAAAAAGTTTGTAAAAGCTCATTTTTGTGGCTAAAAAGTAAAATATTCATTTTTTCCTTCCACGTTGCTTTAGTTACTGTGAAGCACCTGAAGGGTTAATAAACTTCTTGAATGTGGTTTTGAGTACCTTGAGGGGTGCAGTTTTTAGAATGGTGTCACTTTTGGGTATTTTCTGCCATATAGACCCCTCAAAGTGACTTCAAATGTGAGGTGGTCCCTAAAAAAAATGGCTTTGTAAATTTTGCTGTAAAAATGAGAAATCGCTGGTCAACTTTTAACCCTTATAATTTCCTAACAAAAAAAAATTTTGGTTCCAAAATTGTGCTGATGTAAAGTAGACATGTGGGAAATGTTATTTCTTAACTATTTTGTGTGATATATTTCTCTGTTTTAAGGGAATAAAAATTCAAAGTTTGAAAATTGCAAAATTTTAAAAATTTTCGCCATATTTGCGTTTTTTTCAAAAATAAACGCAAGTTATATCGAAGAAATTTTACCACTAACATGAAGTACAATATGTCACGAGAAAACATTCTCAGAATCGCGAAGATCCGTTGAAGCGTTCCAGAGTTATAAACCTCATAAAGAGACAGTGGTCAGAATTGTAAAAATTGGCCCGGTCATTAACGTGCAAACCACCCTTGGGGTGAAGGGGTTAAAAGCTAGGTCTTAATCTCCTACTATTATCTATCCTCGCTGTTACTACTTTCATAGGATTTCCTCTGCTTGAGCACTCATCTCTGATGCGTCGGCAGCGCAGATTTAATCAATTCTCCTTTAGATACCATAGGCACCCTCTAACTACATCACATAAGCTGGTGGAAATGTGTGAGTTAACACTGTCCATAACCACATAAATAAAGCTGTCAGTTGCAATTAAAGGGAATCTGTTACCCTAAATTGGCGGGATATTTAAATGATGGCAGTCAGGTCAGATGGGCGGTGTTTTGGGTACTTGCCTTAACATGTTGTTCGCCGCTGTCTCCATTATTTCTGGGAATTGTAGTTGTTGCCTTCCATATAACGCGCCTGCGCATTTCAATCTGCGGGCAAAGCATACTGCGCGTGCACAATTCAAGATTGCAATGCGCAGGTGCGTTATATGGAGGGCAACGACTACAATTCCCAGAAATAATGGAGACAGCGGCGAACAACATGTTAAGGCAAGTACCCAAAACACCGCCCATCTGACCTGACTGCCATCATTTAAATATCCCGCCACTTTAGGGTGACAGATTCCCTTTAAGGGATTAGACACGCTCCAGCCGTGTGCCACATGTGATGTACATGTATGTCAGGTGTCAGGCAGGGGTTATTTTTATTTTTTAGCCATAAACTGAAGACTACAAGGTGCATTAAAATGCAAAATGTCCAAATATTCTATTAGTGTGTCTAAGCATTTGCATTGGATTTTTATGTGGTAATGAGCAGGACTTCAAGGGGGTGTAACTCAAATAAAAAATGTGCATCCCATCAATAGAAATCCAGTCCAGGTCACAGACTAAAGCTGAGACCTTCAATTGTTCTTTTATCTAATGAAGTTGTTTTCATGAACTGTAGATAACCAACCGTGAAAAACAAGTTATATATAAAATGACCATCTGAAATATCTAGTGTATGACCAGATTTAGTCCATGTTCACGTAGACTCTGGAAGGTTTTTTTTTAACTTTATGAACAGCATACAAATCTAGCAACTAAACACTCATAGACAGGAATGGAGTTGTTGCACCAAACATATTCCAACAATCCTAAACAAAGAGACAACCTATGGACTTAACCTAAAATGGTTTACATTATGACATTTTTCTCATCAATAAATGAGACCTGTCAGTTATTTTCCTGCTGCTTTCATAATGTATTAATATCATTTCAAAGTCATGCATGGAAAGTAATTAAAAAAAAACAAAACTCCTTGTGAAATCTGCAGCAAGTCTGATTTTAGGAATAATGATGGATATGAAAAGCCTCACACTGGATAAGCTGCCAAGCTTGACTGAATAAAAGCTGCATAATGCCTTCTGCTCAGCTTGAAAGAGAAAATATAATATTGTCAGAGTATTACAAATGAAGATTTTAATTAACCACCTCAGAAATAAATGTCTGATTTAGCTTTAACTACCCTGACATTTTGGTTGAAAATAATTTTTAAAGCTTGACTGGTTTTACACAGAATATCTCCAAATTGAATAACTTGCCCTTTGACCTGAAAGGGAGTTCAACATCAACACCCAGTAAAACAAAAACAATCTTATGTGTTAAGATTTCAGACCATTGTGTGCTTTCGATCTCCACTTTGTGTATGTAAGGTCTGTTATAAGACTATTTACTACCAATTACAAAGTTTAAAATGTTCTAATATACTCAATTGTTAAAGTTTTACAGAGTGACACAAATTTCAAGTTATGATGGAAACTTACCAAAATTTATTGAACTACTTTGGTACAATTGTGTCTGAAATTATTTATAAATAATTGTGTCTGAAAGTATTTATAAATGGTATTCATCATACTTTTTAGATTGTTCTGTAGTATTCCAGGTTAACCACTGAATCACCTCAATTTGCATCTATTTGTTTTTCTTATGCTGCCATTTCTACTTTTTAAAAAAAAAAAAAAATGGTTTAGGCTTAGCTGGCCTCTCTCTCAACCCCACCCCTCTTCAATAGTCATCTGAATTTATTATAATGTACTCCAAAAATTAGTGTGTTGTAAATCATAAAAGAAAATTACACTAATTTATAGCTGTTGTACATTTCCATTTCTGTAAACTACTAAATGATCAAGCTCTTAAAATTTGTTTAAAACCCATTCCTTGCGTAATCCAGCTCTTCATTTCAAGGCTCTTTGCTGCCCTTGTATTGCGTGTGTAAACAAAGGACATTACAGTTCCCGCATCTATAGAAGCCTGATTTACCCTTTTGACTGTTTCCCTGGCTTTTTTCCCTTGTGCGCAGATGCTAAACATAACTGCACAGTAAAGGATCCCAAATCTATTGCATCAGCGCCAAAGTGGAGTCAGCTGGAGGGACAGTCAGCGAAGCTGTCACATAGGTGAATCAAGTAACAGTGACATCCATTGTGTCCACAACATAGTAACATAGTTATTAAGATTGAAGGAAGACTTTAAGTCCATCTAGTTCAACCCATATCCTATCCTAACCTGCCCAAACATTTTGATCCAGAGGAAGGCAAAAAAAAACACATACGGCAATCAGACTAGCTCCCTGGATCAACGCAATAACTAGGAAACTAGTGTATATAACCTGTAATACTATACTTTTCAAGAAAGGCATCCAGGCCCTTCTTAAATTTTAGTAGGGAATCGCTCATTACAACTTTATACGGCAGAGAGTTCCATAGTCTCACTGCTCTTACAGTAAAGAATCTGCGTCTGTGATTATTCTTAAACCTTCTTTCCTCCAGACGTAGAGGATGCCCCCTTGTCCCCGTCACAGGTCTAAGAGTAAAAAGATCATTAGAACGGTCTTGGTACTCTCCCCTCATATATTTTTACATTGTAATAAGATCACCCCTAAGCCTTAGTTTTTCAAACTAAATAACCCCAAGTCTAATAACCTGTCTCGGTATTGCAGACCCCCCAGTTCTCTAATAACCTTGGTCGCTCTTCTCTGCACCCGCTCCAGTTCAGCTATGTCTTTCTTATACACCGGAGACCAGAACTGTACACAGTAAGTGTGGTCGCACTAGTGACTTGTATAGAGGTAAAATTATGTTCTCCTCATGAGCATCTATGCCTCTTTTAATGCATCCCATTATTTTTTTTGCCTTTGCAGCAGCTGCCTGACACTGGCCACTAAATGTGAGTTTGACGTCCACACATACACCCAGGTCTTTTTCAGAGACAGTTTTGCCCAGTATTTTACAATTAAACACATAATTATACATCTTGTTTTTTCTACCCAAGTGCATGACCTTACATTTATCCCCATTAAAGCTCATTTGCCATTTCTCAGCCCAAGCTTCTAGTTTACATAAATCCTAATGTAATATAAAATTGTCCTCCTCTGTATTGATTACCCTGCAGAGTTTAGTGTCATCTGCAAATATTGAAATACTACTCTGTATGCCCCCTACAAGGTCATTAATAAATATGTTAAAGAGAAGCGACCCCAATACTGACCCCTGTGGTACCCCACTGCTAACCGCGACCCAGTCTGAGTGTGCTCCATTAATAACAACCCTTTGTTTCCTATCCCTGAACCAGTACTTTACCCCCTTACACATATTTTCCCCTATCCCCATTGTTCTCATTTTATGTATCAACCTTTTGTGTGGCACCGTATCAAAAGCTTTTGAAAAGTCCATAAGTCCATATACACCACGTCTACCGATTTCCCTTGGCCAAGTCCGGAATTTACCTCTTCATAAAAGCTTATCAGATTAGTCTGACAAGAACGGTTTCTCGTAAACCCATGCTGATATTGGGTCATGATGAGGTTATTCTTCTTCAGATACTCCAACATAGTATCTCTTAGAAAACCCTCCTGGATTTTACCCACAGTAGATGTTAAGCTCACTGGCCTATAATTTCCAGGTTCAGTTTTTGCTCCCTTTTTGAATATTGGCACATTTGCTGTACGCCAGTCCTGTGGTACAGACCTGTTGTGTTTTGGTAGCTGAGGAGAAAAAGCAAATACGGCAATACACCAGAGAGGCTGGAACCTATTGAATTGCAGTAACCTGAACTAACCACACAACTAGAGGTAGCCGTGTAGTGTTCCTACGTTGATCCTAGACGCCTCGTCACAGCCTGAGAGATAACTACACCTAAAGGCAGAAAGAGGAAAGCTATCTGCCCCAGAGCAGATCCCCAAAAAAAATAGGAAGCCACCAAACATGTAATGGCGGTTAGACAAGAAGAAGCACGGACACAGACAGAAAATAGAATGAGCAAACTCTGGGGCCCAATCTGTCTAGACAGAAAAGTACAGGAAAGGATTCTCACTGCAATTCAAAAAAACCCTAAAAAATGCCAAGTCTTCTGATTGCAAAAACACCTGAGATCACACGATCTCTACCACCTAAATCAGATCTCTATGTAACAAAACAAGCCGCAGCCACTGAAAAAACAGGAAAAAGCAAATGAACAAATAACAGTGGCTTCAGATAAACTGAGAGGAGCACAAGCCCCAGGAGGGGACCCGGCTGACCTCCACAGAAGTGCAGGGAACTATGCAAAAAGCAAGCACAAAAATAAAAGCAGAAAATATCTTATCTGAAAGCAGAAGATGCAGGCAAGACAAATTTCCAAATGAACCAGGAAACACAATTGAGACAAGAACAATTGATCACCGGCAACCATCATGGGAGGGAACCTCCCTTATATCAGACCAGTCAGTGATCCCAGATTGCCATTCCTCGCTGAAAGGTTCAGTACTGTCTGTAACCACCAGAGGGAGCCTCTGCTCAGAAACCATCTCTAGCACATTCATAACAGTACCCCCCCTTGAGGAGGGGTCACCAAACCCTCACTTGTGCAACCAGGCCTGTCAGGATGAGCTCGGTGATAGGCACGGATCTGTCTCATAGCATGAATGTCCGAAGCAAACACCCAAGAATTGTCCTCCTGACCATAACCTCTCCACTTAACCAAATACTGGAGTTTCTGTCTAGAAAAACGAGAATCCAATATTTTTTCAACCACATACTCCAGATTGCCCTCAACCAAAATAGGGTCAGGAGGCGCAGCCATAGGAACCACTGGCTCGACAAACCTCTTCAATAAGGACTAGTGGAACACGTAATGGATCTTAAATGTCCCTGGAAGAAGCAAACTGAAGGAAACAGGATTAAGAATCTCCATTATCTTATAAGGTCCAATGAACCTAGGCTTAAACTTTGGAGATGCAACCCTCATAGGGATATTTCTTGAGGACAACCAAACCAAGTCCCCCACTTTAAACTGAGGACCATCAGTCCTATGCCGGTTGGCAAACCGTTAAGCCTTCTCCTGAGAGAGAGACAACCTCTCCACTACCTGGTCCCAAATCTGCTGCATTCGCTCCACAACAGAGTTAACACCTGGACAGACAGAAGCCTCCGCCTGTCCTGAAGAAAATCGAGGGTGAAACCCAATATTGCAGAAAAATGGAGACATCAAAGTGGCAGAGCTAGCCCTATAATTAAGAGCAAACTCAGCCAAAGGCAAAAAAGAGACCCAGTCATCTTGATCAGCAGACACAAAACATCTCAAATAAGTCTCCAAGGTCTGGTTTGTTCTCTCGGTTTGTCCATTGGTCTGAGAATGAAAAGCAGAGGAGAAAGATAATTGAACACCAAGTTTAGAACAAAATGTCCTCCAAAATCTGGAAACAAATAGGACTCCTCTGATCAGACACAATGTTCTCCGGAATGCCATGTAACCGAACCACATGCTGAAGGAACAAAGGCACCAATTCGGAGGAGGAAGGTAACTTAGGTAATGGCACAAGATGTATCATCTTGGAAAACCTATCACAGATTACCCAGATAACGGTCATTCTCTGAGAAACAGGGAGGTCGGAAATAAAATCCATAGAGATATGGGTGCATGGCCTCTTGGGCACAGGTAATGGCATTAACAAACCACTAGAGCGAGAGCAAGTCCCAAAGGACTGCACAAATTCCCTGACGTCACGGGACAAAGTAGGCCACCAAAAGGACCAACTCATCAAGTCTCTGGTACCAAAAACCCGGGATGACCAACCAATGCGGAACAATGAATCTCAGACATCACACTCTTCTTTCACTGGTCTGGGACAAACAATTTCCCAATAGGGCAGCGCTCAGGTTTATCCTCCTGACACCCATCCAGAGCCAGTCTCAAATTGGGCGAGATGGCGGAAAGAACTACACCCTCTTTCAAAATAACAGGATCAGATAACTCAGGAGAGTACGCAAAGAAACTCCTCGAGAGGGCATCCGCCTTAACATTCTTAGTGCCAGGAAGAAAAGAAACCACAAAATTAAAAGGTGTGAAAAACAAGGCCCACCTGGCCTGTCTAGGATTATGTCGCTTGGCTGATTCAAAATAAACCAGATTCTTATGGTCCGTGAGGACCACCACCTGATGTTTGGCTCCTTCCAGCCAATGTCTCCACTCTTCAAAGGCCCACTTCGTGGCCAATAACTCCCGATTACCCACGTCATAATTACGTTCAGTTGGAGAAAATTTTTGAGAGAAAAAGGCACAAGGGTTAGTCTTAGAGGTCTCTGGATCTCTTTGGGACAAAACGGCACCTGCCCCAATTTCAGAGGCATCAACCTCCACCTGAAACGGTAGAGAAATATCAGGCTGCCGTAGAACAGGAGCAGAAGTGAATCTCTGCTTAAGTTCCTGAAAAGCAGAAACTGCCTCAGGAGGCCAATTCACCACATCAGAACCATTTTTGGTCAAATCAGTCAATGGTTTAACAATAACGGAGAAATTACCAATAAATTTACGATAAAAATTGGCAAAACCCAAAAATCTCTGAAGAGCCTTTAATAAAGTAGGTTGGACCCAATCACAGATGGCCTGAACCTTGACCGGTCCATTTTAATAACAGACGGAGACAAAATGTATCCCAGAAATGAGACCTTCTGTACGCCAAAAAGACACTTTGATCCCTTCACATACAGTGCATTCTCTCTCAAAATCTGGAACACAGTCCGAACATGTTTCACATGAGAGTCCCAGTCATTGGAAAAAATCAAGATATCATCCAAATAAACAATCAGAAATGTATCCACAAAATCCCTGAAAATATCATTCATGAAGGATTGGAAGACGGAAGGAGCATTAGTGAGCCCAAAGGGCATCACTAGGTACTCAAAATGCCCCTTTGGGGTATTAAACGCTGTCTTCCATTCATCCCCGTGCTTAATGCGAATAAGGTTATACGCCCCCCTGAGGTCCAGCTTGGTAAACCAACTAGCACTTTTCACTCTGGAAAACAGGTCAGAAATCAAGGGTAACGGATATTGATACTTCACAGTGATCTTATTCAAGAGACGATAATCAATACATGGCCTCAATGAACCATCCTTTTTGGCCACAAAGAAAAAACCGGCACCCAAGGGTGAAGAGGATGGTCTGATATGACCCTTCTCCAATGACTCCTTGATATAAGATGGCATAGCATCGTGTTCAGGTACAGACAAGTTAAAAAGGCGACCTTTAGGAAATTTACCATCAGGCACTAATTCAATAGCGCAATCATAGCTCCTGTGAGGGGGCAAGGATGCAGATTTACTTTCACTAAATACATCTGAAAAATCAGTCAAAAAGTCAGGAACATCCTGAGACTGGGGAGGCAGAAAAAACAGGAGTGTCAGCATTAACACATTGGCAGCCCCAACTGGTCACAGACACAGATTTCCAATCCAAAACAGGATTATGAGACTGTAACCAAGTGAAACCTTGTACAATAATGTCATGCAGATTATGCAGCACCAGAAATTTGCAACTCTCCTGATGATCTGGTTCAACCCTCATTGTCACCTGAGTCAAAATTTAGGGTTTATTCTCCGCCAAAGGGGTAGAATCAATGCCCAGTAGGGTAATAGACTTCCGCAGGGGTATCATGGGAAACCCACAACGTTTGGCAAAGTCAAAATCCATCAGGTTAACAGCTGCTTCTGAATCAACAAAAGCCTGAGCAGAAAATGTGGACAGGGAGCAAATCAGAGTAACAGTCAACAGAAATTTAGTCTGAACACTACCAAAGACAACTGAGCATGCAAAATGTCTTCCCCGCTTAGGGCAGACTGAAATAATTTGAGAGGTGTCACCACAGTAGAAACATAACCCATCGCGCTTTCAAAACTCATGACGCTGTGCCCCAGAAGTCACTCCATCACACTGCATGGGCTCAGAAGCTGGCTCACAAGGCAACACTATCTCACGCATACCTCTGCGCTCACGCAAACGTCTGACAATTTGAATAGCCAATGACATAGAATCATTGAGACCAGAGGGAGCAGGAATCCCACCATAACATCCTTAACATTCTCTGACAGCCCCTTCCGAAAAAGGGCTGCCAAAGTATCATCATTCCATTTTGTCAGGACTGCCCACTTTTGGAATTTCTGACAGTACAACTCAGCATCTTCAAGACCCTGATTTAATGCCTACAAGGTTTTTTCAGCTTGATCAGTGACATTAGGTTCATCGTACAATAACCCCAGAGCCAGAAAAAATACATCAATACCATTCAAAACAGGATCCCCACGTGTCAGGGAAAAAGCCCAATCATGAGGGTCACCGTGCAGGAGAGAGATGACAATTTGAACCTGCTGTGCTGCGTTCCCTGAGGACTTAGGCTTTAAGGCAAAAAACAACTTACAGTTATTTTTGAAATTCAGAAATTTAGCCCGATCCCCCAAAAACAAATCTGGCAAGGGAATCCTAGGTTCCACAACCCGGGAACCTAGCAAGATAGGTAGCAATACTCCGAACCTCAGTGGCAAGCTGATCCACACGGCCAGACAACTGTGCAAGCTCCATTGAGAAAAAAAATCCTCAGCACCCAGAGAAAAAGGGAAAAATGCAACAAACAGGAAAAAAAATCTCTGACAACTCTGACAACTTTTTTTTTTTTCCACACTATTTTTCCCTTCTGTGAGTACCATATAATTTTCAGTTTGGGCTGTAGGAAAGATGTGTATCTTTCAGTTTGGGCTGGTGATACTGTTGTGTTTTGGTAGCTGAGGAGAAAAAGCAAATACGGCAATACACCAGAGAGGATGGAACCTATTGAATTGCAGTAACCTGAACTAACCACACAACTAGAGTTAGCCGTGGAGCGTTCCTACGTTGATCCTAGACGCCTCGTCACTGCCTGAGAGGTAACTACACCTAAAGGCAGAAAGAGAAAAGCTATCTGCCCCGGAGCAGATCCTCAAAGAAAATAGGAAGCCCCCAAACATGTAATGGCGGTTAGACAAGAAGAAGCACGGACACAGACAGAAAATAGAATGAGCAAACGCTGGGGCCCAATCTGTCTAGACAGAAAAGTACAGGAAAGGATTCTCACTGCAATCCAAAAAAAACCCTAAAAAATACCAACTCTTCTAATTGCAAAAACACCTGAGATCACACGATCTCTACCACCTAAATCAGATCTCTGGTGTAACAAAACTAAGCCACAGCCGCTGAAAAAACAGGAAAAAGCAAATGAACAAATAACAGTGGCTTCAGATAAACTAAGAGGAGCACAGGCCCCTGTTATGTTTCGGTAACTGAGGAGTGCAGGTAAAAAGGCAATACACCAGAGCAGTTGGAATCTATGAGATTGCAGTACCCTGACTAACCACCACAACTAGAGGCAGCCGTGGAGCGTTCCTACGTTGGTCCTAGACGCCTCGTCACAGCCTGAGAAACTAACTACACCTAAAGATAGAAATAGGAAAGCTATCTGCCTCGGAGCAGATCCCCAAAGAACATAGAAAGCCCCCAAACATGTAATGGCTGTTAGACAAGAAGAAATACTGACACAGACAGAAAATAGTATGAGCAAACGTTGGGGCCCAAACTAACTAAATAGAAAAGGATAGGAAGGGTACTTACTGCAATCCCAAAAAACCCTGCAAAGCACCAACTCTACTAATTTCAGAAACACCTGAGATCACACGACCTCTACCACCTAAATTAGTTCTCTGGTGTAACAAAATCAAAACAGCAGCCACTGAAGAAACTGGAAAAAGCAAAAGTACAAACATGTCACGCTGTCTAATGATATGTATACAATGTCAGTAAACTATTAATACAGGAACAACACTCTATACAACAACTAGTATAGCAACATCAGCATGTAAGTATAGAATAGATTTACCTGACACGATATCTGCTGAACCCAGGGTTAATCTTGAGGACTTGATGAGCTGAAACAGGAAAGAGGTGGACCAGGATCTAACCTGACCCTAAACTGGGGTCCTAACTAATCCCTCACCTTGGAGGTACTGATAATGGTTCAGAGGTCCAAGTCACCAACCTAACCCTGTCTCCTATCAGACCCTGAACCCTGTAATCAGTCCTAAGAAGGATCCTGACTACCACCAAAGGGATATGGGCTGATCTTAGCTAAATACACAGATTAGACATATAAGACAGACAGGATAACACTCGCTTGCATACACACTCAAACACCAAAGGAACATAAATGGTCTGGGAAATAAACTCTAACCAAGTTGAGCTTAGAACAACTAAGGAGCTCACAACTAAAGCCTATACAGATTCATTCCTATCTGTGGTCTGCATGAAGGTTTCACTGGCAACTCCCCAAGCAGACAACCAGGAATTTAAAGGAAACCAATCAACAAATAATCAATTGCAGCCGGGAGAAACTGCACCCAGTCCCAGCACCGAGCACAGACAGAATTAACTCCCTAGCTGCCAAACACAAAGAAACAGCAGCTCAGCTGTGAGAAGTCAAAATGTGCAACCGCGACGATCTTCGTGGCAATGCACACATGACAGTACCCCCCCTTCTACGAGGGGCCTCCGGACCCTCAGGGCCAGGCCTGCCCGGGTGAGTTCTGTGGAAGGTCCGAACCAAACGATCTGCGTTAACATCAGACGCAGGGACCCACGTCCTCTCCTCTGGACCATACCCCTTCCAATGCACCAAGTACTGAAGGGACCGGCGATTCAGACGTGAGTCAATGATCTTTGATACTTGAAATTCCAAGTTACCATTGACCAACACAGGAGGAGGAGGTAGAGGTGACGGTATGACTGGTGCCACATACCTTTTAAGTAATGACTTGTGGAACACATTATGAATTTTAAACGTAGGAGGGAGGTCCAGACGAAATGCCACAGGATTAATTATGGAACTGATCCTGTACGGCCCGATGAATCTGGGACCCAGTTTCCAGGAGGGCACTTTAAGTTTTATATTCCTGGTAGACAACCATACCAGATCGTTCACATTCAGATCTGGACCAGAAACTCTCCTCCTATCAGCCATACGTTTGTAACGGTTCCCCATCGCACTCAGATTATTCAATACACCTCTCCACACAGAAGCAAGTGACGACGAGAAACGCTCCTCCTCAGGAACCCCAGAAGGGCCCCCCCCATTGAAAGTACAAAACTGAGGATGAAAACCATATGCCCCAAAAAACGGGGACTTACCAGTGGACTCGCTCCGCCTGTTGTTAAGAGCGAACTCTGCCAGAGGCAAGAAAGAAGACCAGTCCTCTTGGTTCTCTGAGACAAAACACTGGAGATATGTCTCTAAGTTCTGATTCAGACGCTCTGTCTGACCATTGGTCTGCGGATGAAAAGCCGAGGAAAATGACAATTGCATCCCCCGACGTAAACAAAATGCCCTCCAAAATTTGGACACAAACTGAGACCCCCTATCTGATACCACATCAGAAGGCAACCCATGAAGTCTAACGATCTCCCTAATGAACACCTGCGCCAGAGTTTTAGCATTAGGGAGTGCAGGAAGAGCAACGAAATGTGCCATCTTACTGAACCTGTCAACAACCACCAGTATGACAGTATTCCCTGACGACGGAGGAAGGTCCGTAATGAAGTCCATAGATAAATGAGTCCATGGACGCTCCGGAAGTTTCAAGGGTAAAAGGGTCCCAGACGGACCGGTATGAGGGGTTTTAGAGCGAGCACACACCCCACATGACGCGACAAAAGTTATAACATCTTTATTAGCATTAGGCCACCAAAACCGGCGAGAAAGGAGATCTAAAGTAGCCTTACTCCCTGGATGTCCTGCTAGAGCAGAATTATGATGTGCCTCAATAACCTTTTGTCTCAACAGATTTGGGACAGTCTCCCTGGAGGTCCTGCAGGGGCGTCCCCCTGAGCCTCTAACACCTCCTCCTCAAGCTCAGAAAATACAGCCGACACTACCACCCCCTCCTGAAGGATAGGACTCGGGTCATCCGTTTTCCCGGCCCCTGGGAAACTGCGAGACAAGGCATCAGCCTTTACATTCTTAGACCCCGGGCGATAAGTGACGACAAAATTAAACCTGGTAAAAAACAACGACCATCGAGCTTGTCTGGAATTCAGACGCTTAGCGGATTCCAAATACAACAGGTTCTTGTGATCAGTAATAACGGTAACCGGGTGGACTGCCCCCTCCAAAAAGTGATGCCATTCTTCAAAAGCTAACTTAATGGCCAAAAGTTCCCTATTGCCGATATCATAATTCCTTTCGGCGGACGACAATTTCTTAGAAAAGAAAGCGCACGGATGCCATTTACCAGGGGACGGACCCTGGGACAATATAGCACCCACCCCTACGTCAGACGCATCCACCTCCACAATGAACGGCTGAGATGCATCTGGTTGGATGAGAACGGGTGCCGAAGCAAAACATTTCTTCAAAGAGGAAAAGGCTTGACAAGCTTTGTCCGACCATTTAGAAAAATCCGTCCCTTTTCTTGTCATGTCAGTGAGAGGTTTGACGACAGATGAGAAATTACAAATAAATTTCCGGTAGTAGTTAGCAAACCCCAAAAAAACGCTGCAGAGCCTTAAGATCCCCTGGCTGATCCCATTCAAGCACTGCTCTCACCTTTTCAGGGTCCATACGGAAACCGGAGGCTGACACCAAAAAACCCAAAAACTGAAGTTCCTGTACGGCAAATACACACTTCTCCAGTTTGGCGTATAATTTATTGTCTCGCAAGATCTGCAACACCTGTCTCACATGCTCCTGATGAGACACAAGATCTGGCGAGTAAATTAAAATGTCGTCCAAATATACAACCACAAACAGCCCCACAAGGTGACGAAAAATGTCATTAACAAAATGTTGGAATACTGCTGGTGCAGTAGTCAGACCAAAAGGCATGACTAGGTTCTCATAATGTCCCTCCGGCGTGTTAAACGCCGTTTTCCACTCATCCCCCTCTTTTATCCTAATCAGATTATACGCCCCCCTGAGATCCAATTTAGAAAACCATTTGGCGCCAACAATTTGATTGAAGAGATCAGGAATAAGAGGGAGTGGATACGGATCTCGAACAGTAATCCGATTAAGTTCGCGGAAATCCAAGCAAGGGCGTAGGCCTCCATCTTTCTTCTTCACAAAGAAGAAACCCGCGGCTACTGGGGAAGATGAAGGTCTAATATGCCCTTTGGCCAGACTTTCAGAAATATAATCTTTCATAGCCTGCCTCTCAGGACCAGAAAGATTATACAACCTAGCTTTAGGCAACTTAGCATCAGGAAGGAGATTAATAGAGCAGTCATACACGCGATGAGGAGGCAACTCCTGACACCCCTCCTCAGAGAAAACATCCCCAAAATCCTCCAAAAAAGGAGGCAATGTACTAGGCACGACCGCACTGATGACTGTGTTCATGCAGTTGCTTTTGCAAAACTCACCCCATTGGCTTATTTCTCTGGACTGCCAATTAATCACAGGGTTATGTTTAACCAACCAAGGAAGTCCCAACACAATGGGAGTAGGTAGACCCTCCAACACATAACAAGATAATAGTTCCCTATGTATTGCCCCTACCCGAAGGTCAATGTTATGAACCTCATGAACAAAGCTACCTTGGCCGAGAGGCCTGGCGTCAATGGAGAATATAGGGATCGGTTTGACCAATACACTCAGATGCATACCTTGAGCCTGAGCAAACTGAGCGTCAACCAGATTAGCCCCGGAACCACTATCAAGAAGAACAGACAATCTCTCCACTCTCGTACCAACTACCACCTCCACTGGTACAAGGAACTGAGAAGAACTGGCGGATGAAATACATACTCCCAGGTTGTCGTCCACCACACAACCTGGGATTAACAGTTTTCCGCGACTTTTGGCTCAACAAGGCACGGGATGGACATTCTCCAACAAAATGTCCCTCTTTCCCGCAGAAAAAAACATCTTCTAGTCCTGCGGCGTACCGCCAATCCCCTCCTACGAAATGATGTCCCTCCCAACTGCATAGGCTCATCCGAACAGACAAGGGGAACCTCAACATAAGGGACTTTAGTGGTAGGTGGAGAAACAACAGGGAGTGGGGTTACCTCACCCCTCTCCCGAAGCCGTCTGTCAGTACGGATAGCTAAGGCCATAGCAGCCTCCAGAGAAGGAGGAGACTCATACTGAGCCAAAACGTCTTTTAATTTATCAGAAAGCCCATGACAAAACTGGCTCCTAAGAGCTGGGTCATTCCACTGAGTATCTGTGGCCCATCTACGAAACTCAGAAGCAAATTCCTCTGCCGGACGATCTCCCTGCTGTATCTTACGTAATTTTGTCTCAGCAAGAGAGACCCGATCTGGGTCATCATATACCAATCCCAGGGCAGTAAAAAATTGATCTACAGACAGTAGAGCCGGGGATCCCGGAGGAAGGGAAAATGCCCAGGATTGAGGGTCCCCTTGCAGAAGTGAGATAACAATTCCCACTCTCTGCTCCTCACTCCCTGATGATCGAGGCCGAAGCCGAAAATACAATTTACATGCCTCCCGGAAGGTGAAAAATTTGTCTCGCCCACCAGTGAACCTGTCCGGGAGAGCAACCTTAGGTTCAACTCTGGTTTGCTCCAGGGGAGACAAAACTTTGGACTTAATGTCTGTCAGCTCCATGGATAATCCCTGCAACTGCAGAGCCAGCTGGGCTACTGGATCCATGGTAACTGGAGATAATTTTTATGGCCAGTGAAAATGTCACGCTGTCTAATGATATGTATACAATGTCAGTAAACTATTAATACAGGAACAACACTCTATACAACAACTAGTATAGCAACATCAGCATGTAAGTATAGAATAGATTTACCTGACACGATATCTGCTGAACCCAGGGTTAATCTTGAGGACTTGATGAGCTGAAACAGGAAAGAGGTGGACCAGGATCTAACCTGACCCTAAACTGGGGTCCTAACTAATCCCTCACCTTGGAGGTACTGATAATGGTTCAGAGGTCCAAGTCACCAACCTAACCCTGTCTCCTATCAGACCCTGAACCCTGTAATCAGTCCTAAGAAGGATCCTGACTACCACCAAAGGGATATGGGCTGATCTTAGCTAAATACACAGATTAGACATATAAGACAGACAGGATAACACTCGCTTGCATACACACTCAAACACCAAAGGAACATAAATGGTCTGGGAAATAAACTCTAACCAAGTTGAGCTTAGAACAACTAAGGAGCTCACAACTAAAGTCTATACAGATTCATTCCTATCTGTGGTCTGCATGAAGGTTTCACTGGCAACTCCCCAAGCAGACAACCAGGAATTTAAAGGAAACCAATCAACAAATAATCAATTGCAGCCGGGAGAAACTGCACCCAGTCCCAGCACCGAGCACAGACAGAATTAACTCCCTAGCTGCCAAACACAAAGAAACAGCAGCTCAGCTGTGAGAAGTCAAAATGTGCAACCGCGACGATCTTCGTGGCAATGCACACATGACAAAACATCAGTGGCTGAACTAAACTGAGAGGGCAAAAGCCCCCGGAGGTGACCCTGAAGGCCCCCACAGAAGTGCAGGACAAAATGCAAAAATAAAGCACAAAAACAAAAGAAGAAAATGTCTTATCTGTTAGCAGGAGATGCAGACACGACACAGCAGGCTACAAGGGAAACAGGAATCATGGACTGAGACCAGAACAATTGATCACCGGCAACCCTGATGGGAAGGCGACTCCCTTATATAAGACCAGTCAGTAACACCTGATTCCCACTCCTCACAATCTTCACTGGACAGTCCAGTACCGCTTGTAACCACCAGAGGGAGCCTCTGCTCAGAACTCATTTCAAGTCCATTCACAACAGTACCCCCCCCTTGAGGAGGGGTCACCGAACCCTCACTTGAGCAACCAGGTCGGTCAGGATGAGTTCTATGATACGCACGGATGAGTCTCCTAGCATGGATGTCCGAAGCAAACACCCAAGAATTGTCTTCCTGACCATAACCTCTCCACTTAACCAAATACTGGAGTTTCCGTCTAGAAAAACGAGAATTCAATATTTTCTCAACCACATACTCCAGATTGCCCTCAACCAAAACAGGGTCAGGAGGCACAGTAGTAGGAACCACTGGCTCAACAAACCTCTTCAACAAGGACTTGTGGAACACGTTATGGATCTTAAATGTCCCTGGAAGAAGCAAACGAAAAGAAACAGGATTAAGAATCTCCATGATCTTATAAGGTCCAATGAACCTAGGCTTAAATTTAGGAGATGCCACTCTCATAGGAATATTTTTTGAGGACAACCAGACCAAGTCCCCCACTTTAAACCGAGGACCATCAGTCCTATGCCGGTTAGCAAACCGCTGGGCCCTCTCCTGAGAGAGGGACAACCTCTCCACTACCTGGTCCCAAATCTGTTGCATACGCTCCACAACAGAGTCAACACCTCGACAGACAGAAGCCTCCGTCTGTCCTGAAGAAAATCGAGAGTGAAACCCAGAATTACAGAAAAATGGAGACATCAAAGTGGCAGAGCTAGCCCTATTATTAAGAGCAAACTCAGCCAAAGGCAAAAAAGAGACCCAGTCATCCTGATCAGCAGACACAAAGCATCTTAGATAAGTCTCCAATGTCTGGTTTGTTCTCTCAGTTTGACCATTGGTCTGAGGATGAAACGCCGAGGAGAAAGACAATTGAACACCAAGTTTAGAACAAAAGGTCCTCCAAAATCTTGAAACAAACTGGACTCCTCTGTCAGACTCAATGTTCTCAGGAATGCCGTGTAAACGAACCACGTGCTGAAGGAACAAAGGCACCAATTCAGAGGAGGAAGGCAACTTAGGTAATGGCACAAGATGTATCATCTTGGAAAACCTATCACAAATCACCCAGATGACGGTCATTCTCTGAGAAACAGGGAGGTCGGAAATGAAATCCATAGAGATATGGGTCCATGGTCTCTTGGGCACAGGCAATGGCATCAACAAACCACTAGAGCGAGAGCAAGGCTTGGAGCGAGAGCAAGTCCCGCAGGACTGCACAAATTCCCTGACATCACGAGACAAGGTAGGCCACCAAAAGGACCGACTAACCAAGTCTCTGGTACCAAAAATTCCGGGATGACCGGCCAGCGCGGAACAATGAATCTCAGACATCACACTCTTTTTCCACTGGTCCGGGACAAACAATTTCCCAACAGGGCAGCGCTCGGGCTTATCCTCCTGACACCCCTCCAGAGCCAGTCTCAAATTGGGCGAGATGGCTAAAGAACTATACCCTCTTTCAAAATAACAGAAGGATCAGATAACTCAGGAGAGTCCGCCAGGAAACTCCTCGAGAGGGCATGCGCCTTAACATTCTTAGTGCCAGGAAGAAATGAAACCAGAAAATTAAAACGTGTGAAAAACAAGGCCCACCTGGCCTGTCTAGGATTAAGTCGCTTGGCAGATTCCAGATAAACCAGATTCTTATGGTCCGTAAGGACCACCACCTGATGTTTGGCTCCCTCCAGCCAATGTCTCCACTCTTCAAAAGCCCACTTCATGGCCAATAACTCCCGATTACCCACGTCATAATTACGTTCAGTAGGAGAAAATTTTCGAGAGAAAAAGGCACAAGGGTTACTTTTAGAGGTCTCTGGATCTCTTTGGGACAAAACGGCACCTGCCCCAATTTCAGAGGCATCAACCTCCACCTGAAATGGTAGAGAAACATCAGGCTGCCGTAGAACAGGAGCAGAAGTGAATCTCTGCTTAAGTTCCTGAAATGCAGAGACTGCCTCAGGAGGCCAATTCACCACATCAGAACCCTTTTTGGTCAAATCAGTTAAAGGTTTAACAATAACCGAGAAATTACCAATAAATTTACGATAAAAATTGGCAAAACCCAAAAATCTTTGAAGAGCCTTTAATGAAGTAGGTTGGACCCAATCACAGATGGCCTGAACCTTGACCGGGTCCATTTCAATAACAGATGGGGACAAAATGAATCCCAAAAATGAGATCCTCTGTACGCCAAAAATACACTTTGATCCCTTCACATACAGAGCATTCTCTCTCAAAATCTGGAATACAGTTCGAACATGTTTCACATGAGAGTCCCAGTCATTGGAAAAAATCAAGATATCATCCAAATAAACAATCAGAAATTTATCCACAAAATCCCTGAAAATGTCATTCATGAAGGACTGGAAGACAGAAGGAGCATTAGTGAGCCCAAAGGGCATCACAAGGTACTCAAAATGCCCCTCAGGGGTATTAAATGCCGTCTTCCATTCATCCCCGTGCTTAATGCGAATAAGGTTATATGCCCCCCTGAGGTCAAGCTTGGTAAACCAAGTAGCATTTTTCACCCTGGAAAACAGGTCAGAAATCAAGGGTAACGGATATTGATATTTCACAGTAATATTGTTCAAAAGACGATAATCAATACACGGCCTTAATGAACCATCCTTTTTGGCCACAAAGAAAAAACCGGCACCTAAGGGTGAAGAGGATGGTCTCATATGACCCTTCTCCAATGACTCCTTGATATAAGACCGCATAGCGTCATGTTCAGGTACAGACAAGTTAAAAAGGCGACCTTTAGGGAATTTACTACCAGGCACTAATTCAATAGCGCAGTCATAGCTCCTATGGGGAGGCAAGGATGCAGACTTACTTTCGCTAAACACATCAGAAAAATCAATCAAAAAGTCAGGAACATCCTGAGCCTGGGGGAGGCAGAAAAAACAGGAGTGTTGGTATTAACACATTGGCAGCCCCAACTGGTTACAGACACAGTTTTCCAATCCAAAACAGGATTATGAGACTGCAACCAAGGGAAACCCAGTACGATAATATCATGCAGATTATACAGAACCAAAAATTTGCAGCACTCCTGATGATCAGGTTCAACCCTCATTATCACCTGAGTAGAGAACTGAGGTTTATTCTCAGCCAAAGGGGTAGAATCGATCCCCAGTAGGGGTATAGACTTCTGTAGGGTATCAAGGGAAACCCACAACGTTTAGCAAAATCATAATTCATAAGGTTAATAGCTGCTCCAGAATCAACGAAAGCCTGAGCAGAAAATGAGGACAGAGAGCATATCAGAGTGACAGTTAATAAAAACTTAGTCTGAACACTACCCAAGACAACTGAGCGTGCAAAACGTCTTCCCCGCTTAGGGCCGACTGAAATAGCATGAGAGGCATCACCACAGTAGAAACATAACCCATTGCGCTTTCGAAACTCATGACGCTGTGCCCCAGACACCACTCTATCACACTGCATGGATTCAGAAGCAGGTTCACAAGGCAACACTATTCCACGCATACTTCTCCGCTCACGCAAACGTCTGTCAATTTGAATCGCTAATGACATAGAATCATTGAGACCAGAGGGGACAGGGAATCCCACCATAACATCCTTTACATTATCTGACAGACCCTTTCGAAAAAGGGCCGCCAAAGCGTCGTCATTCCAATTGGTCAGGACTGCCCACCTACGGAATCTCTGACAGTATAACTCAGCGTCATCAAGCCCCTGATTTAATGCCAACAAGGCTTTTTCAGCTTGATCAGTGACATTAGGCTCATCGTACAATAACCCCAAAGCCTGAAAAAATGCATCAACATCACTCAAAACAGGATCCCCAGGTGTCAGGGAAAAAGCCCAATCCTGAGGATCGCCGCGCAGGAGAGAGATGACAATTTGAACCTGCTGCGGTGAGTTCCCTGAGGACTTAGATTTTAAGGCAAAAAACAATTTACAATTATTTTTGAAATTCTGAAACTTAGCTCGATCCCCCAAAAACAAATCTGGCATGGGAATCCTAGGTTCCACAACAGGCAACCTAGCAAGATATGCAGCAATACTCTGAACCTCAGTGGCAAGCTGATCCACACGGCCAGACAACTGTGCAAACTCCATTGAGAGAAAAAATCCTCCCCAGCACCCAGAGATACAGAGGGAAAAAAAAAAAAAATGCAACAAACAGAAAAATATCTCTGACAACTCTGACAACCGTTTTTTCTTTCACAATATTTTTCCCTTCTGTGAGTACCATACAACTTTAAATTTTAGGCCGGTGATACTGTTAAGTGCAGGTAAAAAGGCAATACACCAGAGCAGTTGGAATCTATGAGATTGCAGTACCCTGACTAACCACCACAACTAGAGGCAGCCGTGGAGCGTTCCTACGTTGGTCCTAGACGCCTCGTCACAGCCTGAGAAACTAACTACACCTAAAGATAGAAATAGGAAAGCTATCTGCCCCGGAGCAGATCCCCAAAGAACATAAAAAGCCCCCAAACATGTAATGGCTGTTAGACAAGAAGAAATACTGACACAGACAGAAAATAGTATGAGCAAATGCTGGGGCCCAAACTAACTAAATAGAAAAGGATAGGAAGGGTACTTACTGCAATCCCAAAAAACCCTGCAAAGCACCAACTCTACTAATTTCAAAAACACCTGAGATCACACGACCTCTACCACCTAAATTAGTTCTCTGGTGTAACAAAATCAAAACAGCAGCCACTGAAGAAACTGGAAAAAGCAAAAGTACAAACATTAGTGGCTGAACTAAACTGAGAGGGCAAAAGCCCCCGGAGGGGACCCTGAAGGCCCCCACAGAAGTGCAGGACAAAATGCAAAAATAAAGCACAAAAACAAAAAGAAGAAAATGTCTTATCTGTTAGCAGGAGATGCAGACACGACACAGCAGGCTACAAGGGAAACAGGAATCATGGAGTGAGACCAGAACGATTGATCACCGGCAACCCTGATGGGAAGGCGACTCCCTTATATAAGACCAGTCAGTAACACCTGATTCCCACTCCTCACAATCTTCACTGGACAGTCCAGTACCGCTTGTAACCACCAGAGGGAGCCTCTGCTCAGAACTCATTTCAAGTCCATTCACAACAGGCCCCCAGGAGGGGACTCGGCTGACCTCCACAGAAGTGCAGGGAAATATGCAAAAAGCAAGCACAAAAATAAAAGCAGAAAATATCTTATCTGAAAGCAGAAGATGCAGGCAAGACTCAACAAACTTCCAAATGAACTAGGAAACACAATTGAGACAAGAACAATTGATCACCGGCAACCATCATGGGAGGGAACCTCCCCTTATATCAGACCAGTCAGTGATCCCAGATTGCCATTCCTCGCTGAAAGGTTCAGTACTGTCTGTAACCACCAGAGGGAGCCTCTGCTCAGAAACCATCTCTAGCACATTCATAACACAGACCCTTTTATTATGGAATCTTTAAAAATTAAAAACAATGGTCTATCTATGAATGTACTTAATTCCTGCAGTGTTGTGAACACCTTTGAGGCGACTTCGGAGCTGGGGCTCCCTCCGGTGGTTGCTGAGGGTAATGAACCAATTGCGGAATGGCTTTCAGCTGGGTCCGAATGGTCTGATATAAGTGACCTGAACTCCCATCAGCCTTGCCGGTAATCAATTGTTCTTCCAGGTCTTGCTTGGAGCTCAGCTTGCATTCCTGCTCTCATTCAGATAAGTGACTTGTTGTTTTTTTTTCATCTGGTTTGATTTTCCTTGCTGGTTTGCTGCCTTGCAGTGGACTTCAGCCTGGTCCCCTTTTGGGGCCTGGCTCTGCATTTGTGCTCAGTTTGTGTTTGCACTTTTGCTCTTTTCCTGTGTCACTTTTTATTTGCTGAATTGCTGTGTGTTACACCAGAGATCTGATTTAGGTGGTAGAGATCGTGTGATCTCAGGTTTTTTTGTTAATCAGAAGTGTTGGTGTTTTTGTCAGGTTTTTTTGGGTTGCAGTCAGAATTCTTTCCTATACTTTTCTATCTAGACAGTATTGGGCCCCAGCGTTTGGTCATTCTATTTTCTGTGTTCGTATTTTCTTCTTGTCTAACAGCCATTACATGTTTGGGGGCTTCCTATTTCTTTGGGGGTTCTGCTACGGGGCAGATAGCTTTCATCTTTCTGTCTTTAGGTGTAGCTATCTCTCCAGCTGTGACGAGGCGTATAGGATCATCGTAGGTACGCTCCAAGGCTACTTCTAGTTTTGCGGTTAGTTTAGGGTTCTGCAACCCAGTAGTTTCCAGCCTCTCTGGTGTATTGCTAGTTTTGCTATTTTTGCTAATTCTCCTCAGCTACCGAAACATAACACTGCAGTACTCGGGGATGTATCCCATCCGGCCCCTGGGATTTGTCAATTTTAGTGATTTTTAGACGCCGCCTTACTTCCTGCTGGTTTAAGGTGACACTTAATGGAGAAATTTTTTATCACTGATCATGTTATCTGTCATGGGATTTTCTTGTGTAAATACTGTTGGAAAAAAGTAATTTAGCATATTGGCTTTTTCCTCATCCTCATGCACCATTTCACCCAGACTGTTTTAAGGGGGGCCAAAACTATCATTTTTTAGTTTATTACTATTTATATAGTTAAAGAATATTTTGGGATTATTTTTACTTTCTCTGGCAATGAGTCTCTCTGTCTCAATCTTTGCTATCTTGATTTGCTTTTCACAGAATTTATTTAATCTTCTGTATTTATTTAATGCCTCATCACTACCTACTTGCTTTAATTCCCTAAATGCTTTATTTTTGTCACTTATTGCGCCCCTTACAGCATTATTTAGCCATAGTGGTTTCCTCCTATTTCTAACATGTTTATTCCCATATGGTATATATTGTGCACAGGTCCTATTCAGGATGTTAATAAACTTCTCCCATTTTCTTTGTGTATTTTTATGTCTCAGGATATCGTCCCAGTTAATTGCCCAAGATCATCTCTCATCCATTGGAAATTTGTCTTTCTGAAGCTTAGTGTCCTTGTAACCCTTCTACTACATATCTTGTTAAAGGATGCATGAAAACTTATTATTTTGTGATCACTATTACCCAAGTGACCCCCAACTCTTATGTTTGATATGCGGTCTGGCCTGTTTAATATTAGGTCTAGCAGTGCCCCCCTTCTTGTTGGGTCCTGAACTAGTTGTGAAAGGTAATTGTCTCTCATAGTTGTCGAAAACCTATTACCTTTGCTGGAACTGCAGGTTTCTGTTCCCCAATGTATTTCAGGGTAGTTGAAGTCCCCCATAATAATAACTTCTTGAGTGGCTGCTTCATCTCTTTGCTTTACAAGGATATTCTCCGTTGCTTCCATTATTTTTGGAGACTTATAACAAACCCCATCAGTAATTTATTATTTTTTCCCTCTCTCCTTATCTCCACCCACAGGGACTCTACAACATCATTAGATTCACATATATTATCATGCAGGATAGGTTTTAAGGATGATTTTACATATAAACACACACCCCTCCTCGCTTATTTGTACGGTCATTTAAATTAACAGCCCAGTCATGTCTCTCGTCCAGCCATGTCTCAGATATCCCCATCGGTGTGGCCTGAACTCTTGCAATGTGAGGAAGCAGGAGTCTGAAGCTCCCACAAGACTTACCTGAAAAGCAACATAAAAGTGGTCTTTGGGGTTCCACTTCATCCTGTTCCACTGTGGGATTATTACCACTAGTCCCAGGAGCATTTTGAGACCGAAAGGAGACTTCTGGGATCAAGAAAACTGGAGTTTTCTACCATAGAAGATAACTACATTGCTGGGAGCCTCTCTGCCCAAGATGTCTGCCGTGCTGCCTTCATACAGCTAAAGCCAGGAAGAACGCTCTACCTCCCCTTTTGAGAGTGAATAACTATATTTGCTCTTATATAACAGAACTGAGCCCTGCCTCAATGTAAGCGCTGATATCTTTATCTAAATAAGACTTTTACATACTTTGTGTGAAGCCAGAAGCAGCGTAGATAATCATCCCTGACCAGGAGAGCGCGCAGGCATCAGCAAAACTGCCAATATATCCTGGTTGCTGCACTTACAGATGGTGGAGACTGGAGAGATTCTTTGCAATACAGTCTGAATGATATCCATTTCCCTTGATAAGTTAATCAATTTGTTAGACCCAGGGGCCGCAGGTGTGCAGTACAAAACACACACCTGCTGTTGTGAAGCGTGGTGATTCGCCCCAGTGCTCCCCTTGCTACCACTGTTGGCTTTCCTTGATTTGGGTCATTTTGCTCTGCAAGTTTGGACTCCATAACTGGCAGAGATAGGATTAAAGACTCTCAGTATTTTTCCTATAGCCTGATTTATTGCTGTGACAACAGCGGCATCTGGTGGTCTTAAAAGATTCTGTTGTCTCAGAATTGCATCCAAAAATTATCTCAAAATAAAAGGACTCATTTGATTACCCACTCCTCAAAAATGTAACTCTTTATGATCTGAATATGTCCAAAGGGGAATGTGACTGGTGCCAAGATAACTACGTGGCAAGGCTAAATTTATACGTTTTACAATGGTTAAGATTGGTAAATCCACCTCAGGAGCCTCTCCTGGATCTAATGTTTCCCTGACTCAGGTGGGCATGAATAAGTTTCTTCACAAAAAGCAAACAAAAGCTGCTACATCAAAATCCAAACCCCCAGAGCTTATGGATTCACATTCTCCTAGTAACTCTGACTCTGAAATAGAAAGTGAAATGGAAGAAAGCAGAATTGCAGGGGATCAACCAGTATCCAGATCCTTCATAAAAAGAATACTAGCTAAATCTCTAGAACCGGTGGTTAAAGATTTATCTGACATCAAGCAAGAAATTTCACAAATAGGCCACAGGATGGACTCACTCGAAGCTTCTAATTCCACCATAATTCAGCAAACCAATGAAGTTGTAGCGTGCTCACATAGTCAGGGAGATCATATTAACAAAATTTATTCTATTCTTGAGGACCATGAGACTAGAGAAAGAAGAAACAACCTACGGATAAAAGGCATCCCTGAAACAGTTGCGGTTAAAGCATTGCCCGCTACTCTGAGAGGAATATTTTCTAATCTACTGTCCCAAGATGACCCTACACACATGGAGATAGTGAGAGCCCACAGGTCGTTAAAACCACGACCTAAACCAGGACACCCTCCACGAGACGTCATCTGCTGTTTTTTGGACTATCGCACTAAAGATTTAATTATAAGTCGATCAAGGGAAGCGGAAAATATTTTATTCGATGATTCTTCAATATTGATTTTCCAAGGACTAGCGGCATCGACACTAAACAAGAGACGTATATTGAAACCTTTTACGGAAGCCTTGGGTCGCAACCAATGCCAATATCGTTGGTTATGCCCATTTGGCATCGCAATAACTTCCAAAGATAAGCATATCCAGGCCAGGACCTCGGCAGAGATTCAGGAGGCATGTAAAGAGCTAGAGATCTCTGGAGAAATACCCAGATCTGGAGGCGTATCATTCATCACCTTCCTTGCAACCTCTGACTCGACCTGCGCCTTGGAACTTGGTCCAAACGAAACCGACGCAAAGCAGCAAAGCTTCAATCTGCACTTCCAGATGTAGAGACCGGATGATACACTGGACTGGGGCTGGGAGACGTCCAGGCCACAGATTTGTTTTTTCTCTTCTTTTCAGGCCTTGCTGATCAGTAATGGAGGGACTGCCTAGACTCCGTCATATCTAACTGCTTTGTTTACCTGTGTTTAATGTTGTTTTTTATCAGGAAGGAATGCAAAATTGCATCATCAGCTGTTTGCCTTTGACAGTTACCAATGACTTTACCCGTGAGTTGAGTAAAGCTTATACTTATAAACTGTTACTCCCTCTCCCTGGCGGCTTGCCCGATCCATCTTGTCTTTCCCCTATCCCTGGGTGAGTGGATCGGCATGGCCTGTTGAGAAAGGATCATATTGCCTATCCATGGGACCCGTAATACTGGCACCATTGCACTTACTCCCCCCCTTATTGCTGTTAATTGTTTATATTATTATGGTTTTCGTTAATGTTCGACGCACCAGCTTAGCCTGTTGTACCACCCTTGTTATGATAGTTCTAACATCCCTATTCTGCAAGTATTCTTTGACATCATCCCTCCCCTTACCTCCTTGGTCCGGCTTGATAACATTGCAAATTAAAGGTCCGCACACACACCACATTCTCTATGGAGACTAATCAAGGTAATTTTAAACTAGCAAGCTTCAATACGTGGGGTTTAAACTCATCTATCCCAAGGGCACAGACATTGAATTGGTTCATAAAAGATAACTTCAATATTCTTCTTTTACAAGAAACCCATTTCCAAATCAAGAAACTTCCCTCCTTTGATAAATCCCATTATAGCCAGTGGTATCATGCCACATCTCCCCAGAGAAGTTCTAGGGGAGTGTCAATCGCGTTTGATAAAAATACGCCATTTCTGCTAACTGACTTATTGGCTGACACTGACGGGAGATATATTTTCATAAAAGGTCTTCTAGCGGGAACGTTAGTTACTATCGGCAACCTATATGCTCCTAACAAGAAACAAATTAAATGGATTACCTCCAAATTAAACCAGTTTCGTACTTTCTTAGAGGGTATCCCAATTGTTGGAGGAGATCTCAATATACCTCTGGACCCCATATTGGACTCATCCACAAAGAAATGCCAGATTTCATATCAAAATATTATCAGGATAAAGAGATATCTTCATAATCTTTCATTGGTTGATGTATGGCGGCATGTACACCCTAATGACCTCGACTACACCTTTTTTTCCACCCTCACAATTCCTACCACAAAATTGATTACTTTTTTCTATCAAGGTCTCTGATACCAAATCTTTCTAAAGCAGAGATACTCCCCTCAATACACTCTGACCACTCAATAGTCTCAATACGCTTCTCAACTTCAAAACCATACTCAATATATCGCTCATGGAGACTAAACAACTCAATCCTAACTTCAGACATTAATAAACAACGAATATGTAATACTTTAATAGACTTTTTCAAGAACAATACCACTTCGGAGGTGAGCTTTCCGATAGTGTGGGAGACCCACAAATCGGTGATCAGAGGCGAATTGATTTCTATCGCTTCACACCTCAACAAACAGCGCAAAAAGACAATACAAGACCTTTATGAAGAGATAGTAAATTTAGAAACAACATAAAAAGAACTTTGTTGCGTCAAAGTCTGGAGGCTCTGACAGCCAAATGCTTACAATTAAAAGATCTGCTGAATAAGCAGTCCGCAAAACAATATCTCAGTTGGAGAAATCGTATGTTTGTTCACGGCGATAAGGCCTCCAGGCTTATGATGTCCCTAATTAAAGTAAGACAAGCCAAGACTTATATTCACTCTCTGAAATCCTCTAGAGGCATAAGAACATCAGATATTGACCAAATCTCATATGAATTCCTAAAATATTACTCGAATCTGTATAATTTACAACCAGATGAGTCTGACTTAGATAAGGAAAAAAACGGGCGGAAATCCAGTCCTTCCTATCCAGCCTTAATCTACACAAGCTTACAAATAGAACAACAAAAATCACTTTCTAATCCTATTACTTGGGATGAGATCCGATCCACTCTGGCAAAACAGCCCCGCAGGGAAATCTCCTGGTCCTGATGGACTTCCCGCTATATATTATAAAACTTTTTCGGAGACCCTCGAACCTCACTTTATGTAATGCAGTGCTTTGGAGATCCCCCTGTTAGGGGTCAAGCTCCCGCTTCTGCACAAGGGGAATCTCGAACCATCCCGGCTGCGGTCTCCCATTCGTCTACGGCCACAGTGGACTCTGCTCAGCTTAGACGTTGGTCCCAGCATCTCGCCCAGTCTAACAGTGTGTAGAGGATTGCTGCTGCATCTCCAGGCTCTGCTGTTGTGGCCAGTACTGGTTAGCGGCGAGCAGACGTCTTTAGGATAAAGTCCTTGTTTTCCCCTTCTGAGCATGCCCAGGGTGAGATCTCTCATGGGAGATCAGGGTCACATGCTCAGGTACTGCAGCAGCTTCTATTGGTCCACCAGGATGGTCCTGTGACTACTGGTGTTCTGGAACAGTTTCATTGGTCCTTGTTTCTGGCAGGTCCTGTAGCTGTTGCTATAAAAGGGTGGCATGGCTGGGCCGCCATGCGCTAGTGTCAACCATTATATGCTTAGCGCCAGTGTGATTATGCGTGTGTGTGGTTAGGGCCCGGCTGAAATAAGCCCCTAGAATACCGACTGAATCGGTGAGGAGTTTGGTATGCTAGCTGGTCAGGGTCGGTGTCCTAGATGCCCTAGATTACCGGCATAACCGGTGAGGAGTTTGATTGCCGTATTCAGGGCCTGGCGTTCAGACGCCATAGATTGCGGGTGATTCCCGCGAGGACATTAGCGCATGATCACGTTCTATGTTCGCTTAGCAGTCAACTGTGTACCTGGGTGTCTGACAGGACACAGAAGTTTGTCTCAGCGGCTCTGTGACGTAACAGGGTTCGCTTTCAACGCTAGACAGCGCCCTAGCGTGTTTATTTTGTGACTCAGTTGTGTTTAGCGAGTTCACACACATCGCCATATAGCGCTGCGGCACTCCTAGCGGCTCTGTGGATTAACAGAGTTCGCACATATTGCCACAGAGCGTTACGGCGTTTATTTTGGTGACTCTGCGGGATAACAGAGTTCGCTTCTTGCGTCATTTTACTAGCTGCAGGCTCCGCCTGCACGGTGGACCCCGGGCTGCGAACGCACCTCTCCACATCATATATTTGGTGCGTTCCGCAGACCCTAACATAACACTAGCGCCAGGGTCTGGCTAGTAAAATGGCGGATGACCAGCGTCTACTACGGGACATCCAGCAGCTGGAGGGTAGGTTGGCAGCTCTTGAGCGCACAACCTCAGCTGTGGATGTTACCGCAGTCGCTGTTCAGGCTGCTAGCATGGCAGCAGCCAGTGTGTCCACTGCCACCTCTGCCCCCACAATATCCCACCTCCCGCTTCCAGACAAGTTTGCTGGTGACAGCAAGCAATGTCGGGGATTCGTGAGTCAGTGCTGTATACAACTAGAGCTTCTGGCTGCACGTTTCCCCACGGATCGGGCACAAGTGGGCTTTGTAATATCTCTTCTGTCGGGCAGAGCATTGGAGTGGGCCACCCCGCTGTGGGAGCGTGACGACCGTGTGGTGCGGAGTGCTCCTCGTTTTCTGGAGGCTCTAAAAAAGGTCTTTCTAGGACCTCAGGTTACCCACGATGCGGCGCTCCAACTTCTGGCAAGTTCACAGGGTTCGTCCTTGGTCAGCTGTTTTACTGTCCAATTTCGGACTCTGTCCTCGGAGTTGGACTGGCCGGATAAAGTCCTCATTCCCGTGTTTTCGAGAGGACTAGCGGGCCATGTGAAAGACGCCTCAGCTACCAGGGAGATTCCCGCCACATTGGAGAAGCTTATCGCCATATCTACCCGCATCGACCTCCATTTTCACGAGCGGAGGTTGGAGCGGTCCCAGTGTAGGCAGAGTTTTCGGCTGGCTCCCACCTTCGCCAGACGTCTAGAATCTTCCAGTCAGGTGCCCGACTCCCATGAGGCCATGGAGGTTTCTCGAGCAGGACCTAAGTCCCGGGCCGCTCGAGTTCCCGTGGTCTGTAACATCTGCCAGCAGTTAGGACATTATGCCAACAAATGTCCACAGCGGTCGGGAAAACAGTCGCATCTAATGACCTTGGGAGGAGGTTCACTAGACACTGCGGCATTTTCCATCAAGTTGTCCTTTAAGGGGACAATTATAGTAGGTCCATCCACGCTCACGCGCCGAGCTCTGTGTGGATTCTGGAGCCGAGGGGAATTTCATGTCCTCTGCATTTGCTCTCCGCCACACTATACCTCTGGTGATGCTCTGCCAAACCGGTGACTGCGAGTAGTGAATGGATCAACTCTGCCCTCACAAATCACCCACCAGACGATCCCTCTCACTTTATCTATGTCCCCTTCCCATCAGGAGAGTATTTATTTTCTTGTCCTGCCCGAGGGAATAGACGAGGTGTTGCTGGGAGTACCTTGGCTCCGTTTACCACTCTCCCCATACTGAGTGGTCCTCTGGGAGGATACTGGGTTGGGGTGATTCATGTAGAGGCAGGTGTGTTAGGGAGTGCGTTCAGGTCACCACCACAGAGATACCCGTAGATCTCACTTCTCTTCCTCAGTGTTATTGGTCATATGCAGACGTTTTCTCCAAGAAGGCGTCGGAGACTCTTCCACCTCATCGCCCCTACGACTGTCCTATTGATCTCTTGCCTGGAGCAGAACCTCTTCGCAGGAGAGTCTATCCCCTCTCGCTTCCTGAGACGGAGGCCATGTCCCAGTATATTCAGGAGAATCTGGCAAGAGGGTTCATTAGGAAGTCGGTGTCACCAGCAGGGGAGGGGTTCTTCTTTGTGCAAAAGAAGAACAGAGAATTATGTCCATGTATTGACTACAGGGGTCTTAACGCTATCACCGTCAAGAATAAGTACCCATTGCCCCTAATCTCTGAGCTCTTTGATAGGCTCCGAGGAGCAAGAGTATTTACCAAGCTTGATCTACGTGGTGCCTACAACCTAATTCGCATCAGTGAGGGGGACGAGTGGAAGGCAGCTTTTAACCCCTCTCTGACATCAGACATACTATCCCGTCCATGAAACCCGTGCCAATCTGACCATGGACGGGATAGTACGTCATAGGCGATCAGCTGCGCTCCGGAGGGGAGCACAGCTAATCGCCGCCGGGTGTCAGCTGATTATCACAGCTGACACCCGTGACTGTGTGTCAGGAGCGGTCACGGACCACTCCTGGCACATTAACCCCTGGCACACCGCGACCAAACATGATCGCGGTGTACCGGGGGCACAGGGGAGCATCGCGCAGGGAGGGGGCTCCCTGCGCGCCCCCCTGAGACCCTCAGACCAGCGCGATGTGATCGCGCTGTTCTGAGGGCTTCCTCCCTCCCAGGACCCGGATCCAAGATGGCGCCGGGGTCCTGGAGGGAGGCGGCTTCCTCAGTGCCTGCTGAGAGCAGGCACTGAAAAGCCTGCTGCACTGCCTGAGCGATCACTGGTGTGACAGAGTGCTGTGCACACTGTCACACCAGCGATCTGATAAAATACAGTGATGTCCCACCCTGGGACAAAGTAAAAAAGTTAAAAAAATAAAAATAAACATGTTTTAAAAAAAATTCCAGAATGAATAAAAAAAAAAAAAATATTAACCCAAAAAATTCATTTCTTCCTGTAAATAAAAAAACCAAAACAATAAAAGTACACATATTTGGTATCGCCACGTCCGTAACGACCCCCCCTATAAAACTGTCCCACTAGTTAACCCCTTTAGTGAACCACTTAAAAAAAAAAAAAAAAATCAATGCTTTATCATCATACCGCTGAACAAAACGAGGAATAATACGCGATCAAAAAGACCTATATAAATAAACATGGTACCGCTGAAATCGTCATCTTGTCCCGCAAAAAACGAGCTGCCATACAGAATCATCAGCGAAAAAATACAAAAGTTATAGCTCGCAGAATAAAGCGATGCAAAAATAATTATTTTTTATATAAAATTGTTTTTATTCTATAAAAGCGCCAAAACATAAAAAAATGATATAAATGACGTATCGCCATAATCGTACTGACCCGAAGAATAAAACTTCTTTATCAATTTTACCACACGCGGAACAGTAAAAACACCTCCCCCAAAAGAAATTCATGAATTGCTGATTTTTGTTCATTCTAACCTCCCAAAAATCGAAATAAAAAGTGATCAAAGAAAGTCACATGCTCAAAAATGGTACTAATAAAAACGTCAACTCGTATCGCAAAAAACAACACCTCACATGACTCAGTGGGCCAAAATATGCAAAAATTATAGCTCTCAAAATGTGGCGATGCAAAAAACTATTTTTGCAATAAAAAGCGTCTTTTAGCGTGACAGCTGCCAATCATAAAAACCCGCTATAAATAGTAATTCAAACCCTCCTTTATCACCTCCTTAGTTAGGGAAAATAATAAAATAAAAAAAATTTATTTATTTCCATTTTCCCATTAGGGTTAGGGTTGCGGCTAAAGTTAGGGTTAGGGTTGGCGCTAAAGTTAGGATTAGGGTTAGGGTTGGGATTAGGGTTAGGGGTGTGTTAAGGTTAGGTTTGTGGTTAGCGTTAGGACTAGGGTTAGGGGTGTGTTGGGGTTAGGGTTGGAGTTAGAATTGGGGGGTTTCCACTGTTTAGGCACATCAGGGGCTCTCCAAACGTGACATGGCGTCTGATCTCAATTCCAGCCAATTCTGCGTTGAAAAAGTCAAACGGTGCTCCTTCACTTCTGAGCTCTGCCATGCGCCCAAACAGTAGTTTACCCCCACATATGGGGTATCAATGTACTCTAGACCTCAAGAGTTATTGTGGAATTTGTCCTATTTCTTCTGTTACCCTTGGGAAAATAAAAAACTGGGGGCGAAAATATCATTTTTTGTAAAAAAAAAAAATGATTTTTTTGTTTTTACGGCTGTACATTATAAACTTCTGTGAAGCACTTGGGGCTTCATAGCACTCTAGATAAGTTCCTTGTGTGGTCTATTTTCCAAAATGGGGTCACTTGTGGGGAGTTTCCACTGTTTAGGCGCATCAGGGACTCTCCAAATGCGACATGACGCCCCCAGACAATTCCATCAAAGTCTGCAATCCAAAACGTCACTACTTCCCTTCCGAGCCCCAACGTGTACCCATACAGTAGTTTTCTTCCACATATTGGGTATCAGCGTATTCAGGACAAATTGGAAAACAACTTTTAGGGTCCAATTTCTCCTGGTACCCTTGTGAAAATAAAATATTGGGGGCGAAAAAATCATTTTTGTAAAAAAAAAAAAGGATTTTTTATTTTTACAGCTGTGAGTTATAAACTTCTGTGAAGCACTTCGGGGTTCAAAGTGCTCACCACACATCTAGATAAGTTCCTTGTGGGGTCTATTTTCCAAAATGGGGTCACTTGTGGGGTGTTTCCACTGTTTAGACGCATCAGGGGCTCTCCAAATGCGACATGACGCCCCCAGACCATTCCATCTAAGTCTGCAATCCAAAACGTCACTACTTCCCTTCCGAGCCCTGACGTGCGCCCATACAGTAGTTTTCTCCCATATATTGGGTATCAGCGTACTCAGGACAAATTGGACAACAACTTTTGGGGTCCAATTTCTCCTGTTACCCTTGTGAAAATAAAATATTGGGGGCGAAAAAATCATTTTTGTAAAAAAAAAAAAGGATTTTTTATTTTTACAGCTGTGCGTTATAAACTTCTGTGAAGCACTTCGGGGTTCAAAGTGCTCACCACACATCTAGATAAGTTCCTTGTGGGGTCTATTTTCCAAAATAGGGTCACTTGTGGGGGGTTTCCACTGTTTAGGCGCATCAGGGGCTCTCCAAATGCGACATGACGCCCCCAGACCATTCCATCAAAGTCTGCAATCCAAAACGTCACTACTTCCCTTCCGAGCCCTGACGTGCGCCCATACAGTAGTTTTCTCCCACATATTGGGTATCAGCGTACTCAGGACAAATTGGCCAACAACTTTTGGGGTCCAATTTCTCCTGTTACCCTTGTGAAAATAAAATATTGGGGGCGAAAAAATTATTTTTGCAAAAAAAAAAAAAGGATTTTTTATTTTACGGCTGTAGGTTATAAACTTTAGTGAAACACACCTGGGGTTCAAAGTTCTCACCACACATCTAGATAAGTTCCATGAGGTGTCTGGTTTCCAAAATGGTGTCATTTGTGGGGGTTTCCACTGTTTAGGCAGGTCAGGAGCTCTCCAAACACGACATGGCGTCCAGCCAATTCTGCGTTGAAAAAGTCAAACGGCGCTCCTTCCCTTCCAAACTCTGCCATGCACCCAAACAGTGGATTACTCCCACATATGGGGTATCAGCGCACTCAGGACAAATTGCACAATAACTTTTGGAGTCTTGTTACCCTTGGGAAAATAAAAATTGGGGTGAAAAGATCATTTTTGTGGAAAAAATATGATTTTTTAATTTTATGGCTCTAAGTTATAAACTTGTGTGAAGCACTTGGGGGTTCAAATTGCTCACCAAAGATCTAGATAAGTTCCTTAGGGGGTCTAGTTACCCAAATGGGGTCATTTGTGGGGGGTTTCCACTGTTTAGTTACATCAGGGGCTCTCCAAATGCAACATGGTGTCCAATTTCAATTCCAGCCAATTTTGGTTGGAAAAAGTCAAATGGTGCTCCTTCCATTCCGAGCTCTGCCATGCGCCCAAACAGTGGTTCCCCCCCACATATGGGGTATCAGCGTACTCAGGACAAATTGGACAACAACTTATGTGGTCCAATTTCTCCTGTTACCCTTGGGAAAATAAAAAATTAGTGACTAAAAGATAATTTTTGTGGGAAAAAAATAGGATTTTTTATTTTCATGCCCGGGCATTATAAACTTGTGTGAAGCACTTGGGGGTTCAAAGTGCTCACCAAAGATCTAGATAAGTTCCTTAGGGGGTCTAGTTTCCAAAATGGGGTCACTTGTGGGGGGTTTCCACTGTTTAGGCTCATCTGGGGCACTGCAAACGGAACATGACCCCCATCAACGTCTACATTCCAAAACGTTACTACTTCCTTTCCAAGCCTTGCCGTGCGCCCAAGCAGTTACCCCCCCCCCACATATGGGGTATCAGCGTACTCAGGACAAATTGGACAACAACTTTTGGTGTCCAATTTCCTTGGGAAAATTCAAAAATTTGGGACTAAAAAATCATTTTTGTGGAATTTTTTTTTTTTTTTTCACAACCAGGCATTATAAACTTTTGTGAAACACTTGGGGATTCAAAGTGCTCACAACAGATCTAGATAAGTACCTTAGGGGGTCTAGTTTCCAAAATGGTGTCACTTGTGGGGGGTTTCCACTGTTTAGGCGCATCAGAGGTTCTCCAAACGCGACATGGCGTCCATTCTCAATTCCAGCCAATTTAAGTTTGAAAAAGTCAAACGGCGCTCCTTCCCTTATGACCTCTGCCGTGTGCCCAAACAGTGGGTTTCACCCACATATGGGGTATTGGCGTACTCAGGAGAAATTGCACAACAACCTTATCTGTCCATTTTCTCCTTTTACCCTTGGGAAAATAAAAAAAAAGTTTGTAAAAGATCATTTTTGTGGCTAAAAAGTTAAATATTAATTTTTTCCTTCCACGTTGCTTCAGCTCCTGTGAAGCACCTGAAGGGTTAATAAACTTCTTGAATGTGGTTTTGAGTACTTTGAGGGGTGCAGTTTTTAGAATGGTGTCACTTTTGGGTATTTTCTGCCATATAGACCCCTCAAAGTGACTTCAAATATGAGGTGGTCCCTAAAAAAAATGGCTTTGTAAATTTTGTTGTAAAAATGAGAAATCGCTGGTCAAATTTAACCCTTATAACTTCCTAAAAAAAAAAAAATTTTGGTTCCAAAATTGTGCTGATGTAAAGTAGACATGTGGGAAATGTTATTTCTTAACTATTTTGTGTGATATATTTCTCTGTTTTAAGGGAATAAAAATTCAAAGTTTGAAAATTGCAAAATTTTAAAAATTTTCGCCATATTTGCGTTTTTTTTCAAAAATAAACGCAAGTTATATCGAAGAAATTTTACTTCTAACGTGAAGTACAATATGTCACGAGAAAACATTCTCAGAATCGCGAAGATCCATTGAAGCGTTCCAGAGTTATAACCTCATAAAGAGACAGTGGTCAGAATTGTAAAAATTGGCCCGGTCATTAACGTGCAAACCACCCTTGGGGGTGAAGGGGTTAATACCAGGGATGGGCATTATGAATACCTGGTGATGCCCTTCAGGCTCTGTAATGCTCCCGCTGTTTTCCAAGACTTTGTCAATGATATCTTCCAGGATATGCTCTCCACCTCTGTAGTAGTCTTTCTGGATGATATTCTCATCTTTTCACCAGATATAGACTCTCACCGGAGGGATGTCAACAAAGTCTTCGACCTCTTACGGGCAAACTCCCTCTATGCCAAGCTGGAGAAATGTGTGTTTGAGCAGGAGTCCTTACCTTTCCTGGGCTATATCATCTCTGCCCAGGGATTGGCTATGGATCCTGCCAAACTACAGGCTGTAATGGACTGGCAAGAACCCCATTCTCTTAAAGCAGTGCAGCGCTTTATGGGGTTCATTAATTATTATCGCCAGTTCATTCCCCATTTCTCGATTTTGGTAGCTCCCTTGGTAGCCCTCACCAAGAAGGGAGCAAATCCCAAGTTGTGGTCTGAGGAGGTCTCCAAGGCGTTCTCTTCCATCAAGTCGCATTTTGCCAGTGCTCCCATATTACATCGCCCTGATGTTGATAAACCGTTTATTTTAGAGGTGGACTCCTCTTCTGTTGGTGCTGGAGCAGTCCTTTATCAAAAGGATGCTCAAGGTTGGAAGCATTCCTGCTTCTTCTTTTCTAAGACCTTTACACCAGCAGAGAGGAATTTTTCCATCGGGGACAGGGAGTTACTGGCTATGAAGTTGGCCTTCTCTGAGTGGAGACATCTTCTGGAGGGGGCTCGTTTTCCCTTCCAAGTCTTCACTGACCACAAAAGCTTGGTATATTTGCAAACGGCTCAGCGCTAAATTCTCTCCAGGCCAGATGGTCCCTATTCTTCTCTCGGTTTCACTTCACCCTCCATTTTCTCTCCGCTGATAAGAATGTTCGGGCCGACGCTCTCTTTCGCTCCTTAGTATCATCGTCAGAGGAGGATGAGGAGCCTCGGCTTATTGTCCCCGAAGAGAGCCTGAGAACTGTAGCCCCGGTTTCGCTAGAGTCTGTGCCTCCGGGCAACACTTTTGTGCCCACTAATTTGCGACCGGAGGTACTCTCTTGGGCACACTCGTCCAGGGTGGGTGGACACTTTGGGGCAAAGAGGACAACTGAGTTATTGGCGAGGACATACTGGTGGCCACTTATGGTCCGTGACGTCAGGGAGTTTGTTCAGGCGTGTGTCTCCTACGCCAGGAACAAGTCCCCTCGACAACGGCCACCTGGGTTACTTTTTCCTTTGCCGGTGGCAGACAGGCCCTGGGAGATGGTCGGGATGGACTTTGTGGTGGGCTTACCCAAGTCTCGGGGTTGCATTATCATTTGGGTGATCACTGACCACTTCTCCAAAATGGTGCACTTAGTGCCGCTACCACGGTTACCTTCTGCACGGGCCTTGGCAGCATTGTTTATTAGACACATCTTCCATCTACACGGTATGCCAGACAAGATTGTCAGCGATCGAGGTCCCCAATTTGCATCTCGATTCTGGAGAGAGTTGTGTCATCTACTCTGCATTGAGTTGAACCTCTCCTCTGCATATCATCCCAAGACGAATGGGTTGGTAGAGAGAGCCAACCAGACCTTGGTCACCTACTTGCGACATTTTGTCTCGGCCAGGCAGGATGACTGGGCATCCTTGCTCCATTGGGTGGAGTTCGCGCTAAACAATGCTGTAGCTGACTCCACCGGACAGACCCCATTCCTCTTAAATTACGGCCAGCATCCGTGGGTACCGGTGGCCATGCCCGTGGCTTCCGCCGACTCCAGGGTGGCAGACTGGGCTGTGGAAGCACGGGACATATGGGACCGCACCCAGGATGCCATTCAGGCTTCCAAGGAAAGGATGAGGTCTTCTGCCGATGCCCATCGGCGTCCCGCTCCGACATTTTCTCCAGGCGACCTAGTGTGGCTCTCCGCCCGAAACATCAGGCTATGGGTGGAATCCACTAAGTTGGCACCACGCTATTTGGGTCCCTTCAAGGTTCTTGAGCAGGTGAACCCTGTGGTTTACAATTTGGCCCTTCCGCCTCGCCTTGGTATCTCCGACACCTTCCATGTGTCCCTCCTAAAACCCGTGGTCATCTCCCGGTTGCCTGAGTCATCTGCTGGGACGTCCGGTTTGTCTTCGGACGACTACGAGGTGAATGCCATTGTAGGGTGCAAGGTGGTACGGGGCAAAAAATTTTTTTGGGTGGATTGGAGGGGTTATGGGCCTGAGGATAGGTCCTGGGAACCTGACGAGCATGTTCTTGCTCCGCAGCTCATCGCTGCCTTTGAGCATAGCGAGGCCCAGAGAAGGGGGGGTAATGTTAGGGGTCGAGTTCCCGCTTCTGCACAAGGGGAATCTCGAACCATCCCGGCTGCGGTTTCCCATTCGTCTCCGGCCGCAGTGGACTCTGCTCAGCTTAGACGTCGGTCCCAGCGTCTTGTCCAGTCTAACAGTGTGCAGAGGATTGCTGCTGCATCTCCAGGCTCTGCTGTTGTGGCCAGTACTGGTTAGCGGCGAGCAGACGTCTTTAGGACAAAGTCCTTGTTTTCCCCTTCTGAGCATGCCCAGGGTGAGATCTCTCATTGGAGATCAGGGTCGCATGCTCAGGTACTGCAGCAGCTTCTATTGGTCCGCCAGGAAGGTCCTGTGACTACTGGTGTTCTGGAACAGTTTCATTGGTCCTTGTTTCTGGCAGGTCCTGTAGCTGTTGCTATAAAAGGGTGGCATGGCTGGGCCACCATGTGCTAGTGTCAACCATTATATGCTTAGCGCCAGTGTGGTCATGCGTGTGTGTGGTTAGGGCCCGGCTGAAATAAGCCCCTAGAATACCGACTTAATCGGTGAGGAGTTTGGTATGCTAGCTGGTCAGGGTCGGTGTCCTAGATGCCCTGGATTACCGGCATAACCGGTGAGGAGTTTGATTGCCGTATTCAGGGCCTGGCATTCAGACGCCATAGATTGCGGGTGACTCCCACAAGGACATTAGCGCATGATCACGTTCTATGTTCGCTTAGCAGTTAACTGTGTACCTGGGTGCCTGACAGGACACAGAAGTTTGTCTCAGCGGCTCTGTGACGTAACAGGGTTCGCTTTCAACGCTAGACAGCGCCCTAGCGTGTTTATTTTGCGACTCAGTTGTGTTTAGTGAGTTCGCACACATTGCCATATAGCACTGCGGCACTCCTAGCGGCTCTGTGGATTAACAGAGTTCGCACATATTGCCACAGCGCGTTACGGCGTTTATTTTGGCGACTCTGCGGGATAACAGAGTTCGCTTCTTGCGCCATTTTACTAGCAGCAGGCTCCGCCTGCACGGTGGACCCCGGGCTGCGAATGCACCTCTCCACATCACATATTTGGTGCGTTCCGCAGACCCTAACACCCCCTTTCCCCCTCAATCACTGGAGGCTCATATAACTCATATAATCCACAAAGAGGGCAAGGATCCAGAACTCTGTAGCAATTACAGACCTATCTCCCTTTTGAATGTGGATTTGAAAATTTATTCCAGCATACTAGCAAAACGCATAGCAAATTACTTGCCAAATTTGATTTCTTCAGATCAAACCGACTTCATTAGGGGTAGGGAGGGTAAGAAAAATGTTTGGAGAGTCCTTCATTTAATGCAATATTCTAGCCTTCATAAGATGCCTCTTGTGCTTCTTGGCACTGATGCAGAGAAGGCGTTTGACAGAGTGGATTGGTTCTTCCTACGGGAACCCCTCAATAGTTTTAATTTTCCTTCCCTACTAATAGCGGCCATATTACAAATGTACTCTTACCCATCAGCTAAAATTAAATTTAACAATACCCTCATCAAGTCTTTTACGATTCATAACGGTACAAGACAGGGGTGCCATCTGTCGCCAATGTTATAGTGGCGATGGAACCCCTAATGAAGGCTATCAATATGTGCAAAGATATAGAGGGTGTGAGAGTACAGGGAATAACTCATAAAACCATGGCCTTCGCTGACGATTTATTAATCACTATGACTTGTCCTCACAAAGCTATACCGGCTCTCATGCGGATCCTGGAGAGATATGGCTCCTTGTCTGATTTCAAGATAAACCCTTCTAAGTTCGAAGCGCTGGGAATAAATATACCTGCTAGTACTATAAACGGCTTTAAGCTACAATTTCCCTTTCACTGGCCGGGTAATTATATAAAATACCTTGGTATCAAAATTAGCCCGTCCTATAAGGATCTATTTAACCTAAATTATAAACCACTACTCACTTTAGTAACAGAATAAACTAAAAAGTGGAAGGCCCCGTTATGTTACGGTAGCTGAGGAGACAGGAGCAAAAACCCGCATGGGCAGCTCAACACCAGAGAGGTTGGAAACTAATAGGTTGCAGACCCCTAAACTAACCGCAGCCGTGGAGCGTACCTACAGTGGTCCTAGATGCCTCGGCACAGCCGGAGAGATAGCTATCCCTGAAGATGGAAAGAGGAAAGCTAACTGCCCCGGAGTAGACCCCAAAAAAGTAGGAAGCCCCCAAACATATAATGGCAGTTAGACAAGATGAAAATACGAACACAGACAGAAAATAGATTGAGCAAACGCTGGGGCCCAAAACTGTCTAGATAGGACAGCACAGGAGAGAATACTGTCTGCACCTAGAAAAACCCTAGGAAAAACTCCAACACTACTTAATCCAAAAACACTGAGACCACACGGTCTCAACCACCTATATCAGATCTCTGGTGTGGACATGTAGCTACCTAGCAGTAAAATATCACAAGAACTAAGCAATTGAATAAATACAAAAAACGAACGGAGACAAGCCAAAGCCCCCCAAAGGGGACCCGGCTGAAGACAAAAAGCAATGCAACAAAAAGCAAGGATTTCAAACCTCAGTAAAAAAAAAACTGAAAGAGACTTATTTTGAATGCAAACAGGAGACAGCAGAAAAGCAAGCTGAATTCCAACCTAGACCAGAAAGAACAATTGATCACCGGCGAGGATCATGGGAGGTCAGCTCACTTATATCAGGCCAGTCAGTACCACCTGACAACCACTCGTCAGCTGCAGGTGTAGGACTCTTGGTGTTCCACATAGGTTCAATACCCTCAGAAACCACCAGAGGGCACCTTCAGCTCCGAAGTCGTCTCCAATACGTTCACAACAGCCCCCTATCTCTCTTGGAGGGGCAGAAAAAATTTAATCAAAAGCATTCTTCTACCTAAATTATTTTGCCTATTTCAAATGCTACCTATAGAACTACCCAGGACTGTTGTGAATGGGCTTGGGATGGGTTCTGAGCGGGGGCTCCCTCTGGTGGTTACAAGCGGTACTGGTCTGTTCAGTGAAGATTGTGAGGACTGGGAATCAGGTGTTGCTGACTGGTCTTGTGTAGGGGAGTCACCTTCCCATCAGGGTTGCCGGAGATCAATTGTTCGGGTCTCAATCCTTGATTCCTGTTTCCCTTGTAGCCTGCTGTGTCGTGTCTGCATCTCCTGCTAACAGATAAGACATTTTCTTCTTTTTGTTTTTGTGCTTGATTTTTGCATTTTGTCCTGCACTTCTGTGGGGGCCTTCAGGGTCCCCTCCGGGGCTTTTGCCCTCTCAGTTTAGTTCAGCCACTGATTGTTTGTACTTTTGCTTTTTCCAGTTTTTTCAGTGGCTGCTGTTTTGATTTTGTTACACCAGAGAACTAATTTAGGTGGTAGAGGTCGTGTGATCTCAGGTGTTTTTGAAATTAGTAGAGTTGGTGCTTTTCAGGGTTTTTTGGGATTGCAGTAAGTACCCTTCCTATCCTTTTCTATTTAGTTAGTTTGGGCCCCAACGTTTGCTCATACTATTTTCTGTCTGTGTCAGTATTTCTTCTTGTCTAACCGCCATTACATGTTTGGGGGCTTGCTATTATCTTTGGGGTTCTGCTCCGGGGCAGATAGCTTTCCTATTTCTATCTTTAGGTGTAGTTAGTTTCTCAGGCTGTGACGAGGCGTCTAGGACCAACGTAGGAACGCTCCACAGCTGCCTCTAGTTGTGGTGGTTAGTCAGGGTACTGCAATCTCATAGATTCCAACTGCTCTGGTGTATTGCCTTTTTGCCTGCACTCCTCAGCTACCGAAACATAACAGTATCACCGGCCTAAATTTAAAATTGTATGGTACTCACAGAAGGGAAAAATATTGTGAAAGAAAAAACGGTTGTCAGAGTTGTCAGAGATATTTTTCTGTTTGTTGCATTTTTTTTTCCCTCTGTATCTCTGGGTGCTGGGGAGGATTTTTTCTCTCAATGGAGTTTGCACAGTTGTCTGGCCGTGTGGATCAGCTTGCCACTGAGGTTCAGAGTATTGCTGCATATCTTGCTAGGTTGCCTGTTGTGGAACCTAGGATTCCCATGCCAGATTTGTTTTTAGGGGATCGAGCTAAGTTTCAGAATTTCAAAAATAATTGTAAATTGTTTTTTGCCTTAAAATCTAAGTCCTCAGGGAACGCAGCGCAGCAGGTTCAAATTGTCATCTCTCTCCTGCGCGGCGATCCTCAGGATTGGGCTTTTTCCCTGACACCTGGGGATCCTGTTTTGAGTGATGTTGATGCATTTTTTCAGGCTTTGGGGTTATTGTACGATGAGCCTAATGTCACTGATCAAGCTAAAAAAGCCTTGTTGGCATTAAATCAGAGGCTTGATGACGCTGAGTTATACTGTCAGAGATTCCGTAGGTGGGCAGTCCTGACCAAGTGGAATGACGACGCTTTGGCGGCCCTTTTTCGGAAGGGGCTGTCAGATAATGTAAAGGATGTTATGGTGGGATTCCCTGTCCCCTCTGGTCTCAATGATTCTATGTCATTAGCGATTCAAATTGACAGACGTTTGCGTGAGCGGAGAAGTATGCGTGGAATAGTGTTGCCTTGTGAACCTGCTTCTGAATCCATGCAGTGTGATAGAGTGGTGTCTGGGGCACAGCGTCATGAGTTTCGAAAGCGCAATGGGTTATGTTTCTACTGTGGTGATGCCTCTCATGCTATTTCAGTCTGCCCTAAGCGGGGAAGACGTTTTGCACGCTCAGTTGTCTTGGGTAGTGTTCAGACTAAGTTTTTACTAACTGTCACTCTGATATGCTCTCTGTCCTCATTTTCTGCTCAGGCTTTCGTTGATTCTGGAGCAGCTATTAACCTGATGGATTATGATTTTGCTAAACGTTGTGGGTTTCCCTTGATACCCTACAGAAGTCTATTCCCCTTCTGGGGATCGATTCTACCCCTTTGGCTGAAAATAAACCTCAGTTCTCTACTCAGGTGATAATGAGGGTTGAACCTGATCATCAAGAGTGCTGCAAATTTTTGGTTCTGTATAATCTGCATGATATTATCGTACTGGGTTTCCCTTGGTTACAGTCTCATAATCCTGTTTTGGATTGGAAATCTGTGTCTGTAACCAGTTGGGGCTGCCAATGTGTTAATACCAACACTCTTGTTTTTTCTGCCTCCCCCCATGCTCAGGATGTTCCTGACTTTTTGATTGATTTTTCTGATGTGTTTAGCGAAAGTAAATCTGCATCCTTGCCTCCCCATAGGAGCTATGACTGCGCTATTGAATTAGTGCCTGGTAGTAAATTCCCTAAAGGTCGCCTTTTTAACTTGTCTGTACCTGAACATGACGCTATGCGGTCTTATATCAAGGAGTCATTGGAGAAGGGTCATATCAGACCATCCTCTTCACCCTTAGGTGCCGGTTTTTTCTTTGTGGCCAAAAAGGATGGTTCATTAAGGCCGTGTATTGATTATCGTCTATTGAACAATATTACTGTGAAATATCAATACCCGTTACCCTTGATTTCTGACCTGTTTTCCAGGGTGAAAAACGCTACTTGGTTTACCAAGCTTGACCTCAGGGGGGCATATAACCTTATTCGCATTAAGCACGGGGATGAATGGAAGACGGCATTCAATACCCCGGAGGGGCATTTTGAGTACCTTGTGATGCCCTTTGGGCTCACTAATGCTCCTTCTGTCTTCCAGTCCTTCATGAATGACATTTTCAGGGATTTTGTGGATAAATTTCTGATTGTTTATTTGGATGATATCTTGATTTTTTCTAATGACTGGGACTCTCATGTGAAACATGTTCGAACTGTATTCCAGATTTTGAGAGAGAATGCTCTGTTTGTGAAGGGATCAAAGTGTCTTTTTGGCGTACAGAGGATCTCATTTCTGGGATTCATTTTGTCCCCATCTGTTATTGAAATGGACCCGGTCAAGGTTCAGGCCATCTGTGATTGGGTCCAACCTACTTCATTAAAGGCTCTTCAAAGATTTTTGGGTTTTCCAATTTTTATCGTAAATTTATTGGTAATTTCTCCGTTATTGTTAAACCATTAACTGATTTGACCAAAAAGGGTTCTGATGTGGTGAATTGGCCTCCTGAGGCAGTCTCTGCATTTCAGGAACTTAAGCAGAGATTCACTTCTGCTCCTGTTCTACGGCAGCCTGATGTTTCTCTGCCATTTCAGGTGGAGGTTGATGCCTCTGAAATTGGGGCAGGTGCCGTTTTGTCCCAAAAAGATCCAGAGACCTCTAGAAGTAACCCTTGTGCCTTTTTCTCTCGAAAATTTTCTCCTACTGAACGTAATTATGACGTGGGTAATCGGAGTTATTGGCCATGAAGTGGGCTTTTGAAGAGTGGAGACATTGGCTGGAGGGAGCCAAACATCGGGTGGTGGTCCTTACGGACCATAAGAATCTGGTTTATCTGGAATCTGCCAAGCGACTCAATCCTAGACAGGCCAGGTGGGCCTTGTTTTTCACACGTTTTAATTTTGTGGTTTCCTTTCTTCCTGGCACTAAGAATGTTAAGGCGGATGCCCTCTCGAGGAGTTTCCTTGCAGACTCTCCTGAGTTATCTGATCCTTCTGTTATTTTGAAAGAGGGTGTAGTTCTTTCCGCCATCTCACCCAATTTGAGACTTGCTCTGGAGGGGTGTCAGGAGGATAGGCCCGAGCGCTGCCCTGTTGGAAAATTGTTTGTCCCGGACCAGTGGAAAAAGAGTGTGATGTCTGAGATTCATTGTTCCGCGTTGGCTGGGCATCCCGGAATTTTTGGTACCAGAGAATTGGTTAGTCGGTCCTTTTGGTGGCCTACCTTGTCTCGTGATGTCAGGGAATTTGTGCAGTCCTGCGGGACTTGCTCTCGCTCCAAGCCTTGCTCTCGCTCTAGTGGTTTGTTGATGCCATTGCCTGTGCCCAAGAGACCATGGACCCATATCTCTATGGATTTCATTTCCGACCTTCCTGTTTCTCAGAGAATGACCGTCATCTGGGTGATTTGTGATAGGTTTTCCAAGATGATACATCTTGTGCCATTACCTAATTTGCCTTCCTCCTCTGAATTGGTGCCGTTGTTCCTTCAGCACGTGGTTCGTTTACACGGCATTCCTGAGAACATTGTGTCTGACAGAGGAGTCCAGTTTGTTTCCAGATTTTGGAGGACTTTTTGTTCTAAACTGGGTGTTCAATTGTCTTTCTCCTCGGCATTTCATCCTCAGACCAATGGTCAAACTGAGAGAACAAACCAGACATTGGAGACTTATCTAAGATGCTTTGTGTCTGCTGATCAGGATGACTGGGTCTCTTTTTTGCCTTTGGCTGAGTTTGCTCTTAATAATAGGGCTAGCTCTGCCACTTTGATGTCTCCGTTTTTCTGTAATTCTGGGTTTCACCCTCGATTTTCTTCAGGACAGACAGAGGCTTCTGTCTGTCCAGGTGTTGACTCTGTTGTGGAACGTATGCAACAGATTTGGGACCAGGTAGTGGAGAGGTTGTCCCTCTCTCAGGAGAGGGCCCAGCGGTTTGCTAACCGGCATAGGACTGATGGTCCTCGGTTTAAAGTAGGGGACTTGGTCTGGTTGTCCTCAAAAAATATTCCTATGAGAGTAGCATCTCCTAAATTTAAGCCTAGGTTCATTGGACCTTATAAGATCATGGAGATTCTTAATCCTGTTTCTTTTCGTTTGCTTCTTCCAGGGACATTTAAGATCCATAACGTGTTCCACAAGTCCTTGTTGAAGAGGTTTGTTGAGCCAGTGGTTCCTGCTGCTGTGCCTCCTGACCCTGTTTTGGTTGAGGGCAATCTGGAGTATGTGGTTGAGAAAATATTAGATTCTCATTTTTCTAGACGGAAACTCCAGTATTTGGTTAAGTGGAGAGGTTATGGTCAGGAAGACAATTCTTGGGTGTTTGCTTCGGACATCCATGCTAGGAGACTCATCCGTGCGTATCATAGAACTCATCCTGACCGACCTGGTTGCTCAAATGAGGGTTCGGTGACCCTCTTCAAGGGGGGGGTACTGTTGTGTATGGGCTTGGGATGGGTTCTGAGCGGGGGCTCCCTCTGGTGGTTACAAGCAATCTGGTCTGTTCAGTGAAGATTGTGAGGACTGGGAATCAGGTGTTGCTGACTGGTCTTGTGTAGGGGAGTCACCTTCCCATCAGGGTTGCCGGAGATCAATTGTTCGGGTCTCAATCCTTGATTCCTGTTTCCCTTGTAGCCTGCTGTGTCGTGTCTGCATCTCCTGCTAACAGATAAGACATTTTCTTCTTTTGTTTTTGTGCTTGATTTTTGCATTTTGTCCTGCACTTCTGTGGGGGCCTTCTGGGTCCCCTCCGGGGGCTTTTGCCCTCTCAGTTTAGTTCAGCCACTGATGTTTGTACTTTTGCTTTTTCCAGTTTTTTCAGTGGCTGCTGTTTTGATTTTGTTACACCAGAGAACTAATTTAGGTGGTAGAGGTCGTGTGATCTCAGGTGTTTTTGAAATTAGTAGAGTTGGTGCTTTTCAGGGTTTTTTTGGGATTGCAGTAAGTACCCTTCCTATCCTTTTCTATTTAGTTAGTTTGGGCCCCAACGTTTGCTCATACTATTTTCTGTCTGTGTCAGTATTTCTTCTTGTCTAACCGCCATTACATGTTTGGGGGCTTGCTATTATCTTTGGGGTTCTGCTCCGGGGCAGATAGCTTTCCTATTTCTATCTTTAGGTGTAGTTAGTTTCTCAGGCTGTGACGAGGCGTCTAGGACCAACGTAGGAACGCTCCACGGCTGCCTCTAGTTGTGGTGGTTAGTCAGGGTACTGCAATCTCATAGATTCCAACTGCTCTGGTGTATTGCCTTTTTGCCTGCACTCCTCAGCTACCGAAACATAACATAGGACGTTCTTGACCCAGGTTAATTGTTCTTTCTTTAAATATATATGGAATAAGCACAGATCAAGACTTAACTCCCACACACTTTCATTGCCTAGGAGGAAAGGTGGCATGGGAGCCCCCAACATCCATACTTATTATTTAGCTGCTGTCCTATCTTGGGCAGTGGAGTGGGTCAGGAAGACTGGAGAAAAACCCTGGCTTACTTTGGAAGAACTGATGTCACCGATTCAACTACGCTCTATTATCCTTTCCCCTGTAGAGTCACTTAAATTTATGTTTCCAAACCTCCTTACAAGGACGCAGTCAAATGTTGGAAGTCTGTGGCCCCTTATCTATCCCCGTCTCCCTCAACACTAACTAGGGTATCAGACGTCATGACCCTGGATCTGGCGAAACATATTTCAAATGATAAATCACCCCTGTTGGGCCAATTATACAGTGAAAGGACTATTATATCCTTCCAAGACATGAAGGAACTGCCCACAATGTCTCATTACACCTTTATACATTATGAGTTTCTTAAGAAAACACTCCGCCAATCTACGATCAATGGCAACCTAACGCGGCCGTTAACCGCTTTTGAAATATTATGTTCCAAACAAAACCCCCCGAAAAAAGTGCTTTCTGCTCTCTATAATATGCTGCTTTTAAAAAAATTACCTTCCAAAAGATCCTTTCTGCTGAAATGGAAAAAGAATTAGGCCACTCTTTCTCTGATTCCCAAATTAATCTAATTTATAAATCTTCATATGGCCCTTCGCAATGTGTGAGAGCCCAAGAAAACAGCTACAAAATAATAACTCATTGGTATACAACACCTCTCCTGTTACATAAGTGGTTCCCCACTACGCCAGATACATGTTGGATGTGCGAAAGGGACGGAGGCTCATATCTTCATATTTGGTGGCACTGCCACATCATAAAAAAATTTTGGAACATTGTATCTCAAACCTTAGACGAAGTGGTGCGTAACATATAAAACTAACTCCAGAACATGTTTTCCTTAATCTACCAGTAGTTCCAAATAATAAACATATATCTAAACTGGTCTCTTTCATCTTAACAGCCGGTAAGCAGGGTTCATAAATAGAGATGATAATAGATAAGTACACACACACTCTCAGGAATATATGCAATAAGGGAAAATTTTTATTGTTGATAGAAGGGAGCCAATAATAAAGTAAATGGCGACTAGAAACAAGTGAACGCTTCGACCCTCCTGGGTCTTTTTCAACACAGTCGCTTAATTATGATGAGAAAAGGTCTGTGAAAAAGCTTTTCAAGATAATCTAGACTTGCTGTCCAGTGTGCATAAACAAAGTACTTGGTAGGGTAATGTTGCAGGCATAATAGAACCTTGTTTCAAGTCTTTTTGTAGCGGCGCTCTCGCGCCTAGCTTGACGCCTATCCATTACTAAGCCGTGGCCTTGATGTCACCTGACAAAACAAAGGTGACATCAACCCCATAATATGAACCCCACTTACTGCCGCTACAGGGCAAGTGGGAAGAGCCAGGCAAAGCACCAGAATTGGCGCATCTAATAGTTGTGCCTTTTCTGGGCAGTTGCAGGCTGCTATTTTTAGATTGGGGGGACCAATATCCAAGGCGACTTACCAGCCTGAGAATACCAGCCTCCAGCTGTCTGCTTTAGCAAGGCTGGTTGTCAAAAATGGGGGGACCCCGCGCCGTTTTTTAAATTATTTAAATAATTTAAAAAAATAGCGTGGGGACCCCTCTATTCTTGATAGCCAGCCTTATTGAAGTGGACAGCTGAGGCTTACAGCTCCCAGTGGTGAGTTTTACCTGGCTGGTTATCAAAAATACAGCGAAACCCAAGCTGTTTTTATAAATTATTTATTTATAGCGCGGGAGCGGCTGATGAATACTCACATCCGTTGAACCAGCTCTCACTGTTATTAGCGTCAGCAGGTGTCAGTTGATGGGAGCTGTAGTCCCATTAGCTGACACCAGTGAGCGGAGGTAAACTTTATACCTCCGATCATAGAATCATAGAATCATAGAATGGTAGAGTTGGAAGGGACCTCCTGGGCCATCTGGTCCAACCCCCTGCTCAAAGCAGGATTCTCTAAATCATCCCAGACAGATGTCTGTCCAGCCTCTGTTTGAAGACTTCCATTGAAGGAGAACTTACCACCTCTCGTGGCAGCCTGTTCCACTCCTTGATCACCCTAACTGTCAAAAAGTTTTTTCTAATATCAAATCTGTGTCTCCTCCCATTCAGTTTCATCCCATTGCTTCTAGTCTTTCCTTGTGCAAATGAGAATAAAGATGATCCTTCTACAATGTGACAGCCCTTGAGATATTGTAGACAGCTATTAAGTCTCCTCTCAGTCTTCTTTTTTGCAAGCTAAACATTCCCAAATCCTGCAACCGTTCCTCATAGGACATGGTTTGCAGACCGGTCACCATTCTGGTGGCTCTCCTTTGAACTTGCTCCAGTTTGTTGATGTCTTTTTTAAAATGTGGTGCCCAAAACTGGACACAGTATTCCAGATGAGGTCTGACCAAAGAGGAGTAGAGGGCAATAATGACCTCACGTGATCTAGACTGTATGCTTCTGTTGATACATCCTAGAATTGTATTTGCCTTTTTTGCTGCTGCATCACACTGTTGTCTCATGTTCAGTCTGTGATCTATTAGTTTACCCAAGTCTTTTTCACATGTGCTGTTACTTAGCCCTATTCCTCCCATTTTGTATATGCTTTTTTCATTTTTATTGCCCAGATGTAGTACTTTGCATTTTTCCCTGTTAAAATCCATTCTGTTAGTTGCTGCCCACTGCTCCAGTTTATTTATATCTTTTTGAATCCTCTCTCTCTCTTCTCTAGTATTAGCTACCCCTCCTAGCTTTGTGTCATCAGCAAATTTTATAAGTTTAACCTGAATTCTTCATCTAAATCATTGATAAAGATGTTGAACAATACAGGGCCCAAAACAGAGCCTTGTGGTACCCCACTTGAGACATTCTTCCAACTGGATGTGCAGCCATTTACGACCACTCTTTGAGTCCGATCACTAAGCCAGTTATGAATCCACCTAACAGTTGCCTTGTCCATTCCATACTTAGTCATTTTTTCAATAAGGATTGTGTGAGATACTTTGTCAAATGCTTTGCTGAAGTCAAGATATACTATATCTACAGCATTTCCCTGATCCATCCAGTCAGTGATTCTGTCATAGAAGGAAATTAAGTTAGTCTGACATGACTTATTAGTTACAAACCCATGCTGACTCTGTTTAATCACTTAATTCTTATGCAGGTACTTACATACATGTTCTTTAATAATTTGTTCAAAGATTTTTCCTGGTATAGAAGTCAGCCGAGCGCTCACGCTGTCATTTGACAGCGTGGGAATCACAGCTGTCTGACCGGCAGTGATGATTTCACCATCGATCAGAAGCTGTATTTGCTACGCTGTCATGCAAATGACAGTGCGACAAACACCTGGTGTTTGGGCTGCCAAACCCGAACAGTAACACGGACTTCCTTGTGAAGTCTGTTTTCGGTGTCCATGCCAGAGCAGTAGGTGTTCGGTACAGAAGCCAAACTTTACTATTCAGAAACCATCCACAATGTCATGACACAAAGTCTTCTGTTATTCGCTGCCGAAGTCACAAGTCCTTGGCCATATAAAAACCAGACATCTTGATTTGCTGGTAACATTGTCACAGTGCAGAGAGGTCACACCTGTGCAAGTGCTGCTGATGAAAGTGAATTTGTCAGTTCACTAGATAGGATCCTGTACTGTGTGAAATTGGCTTTCCAGCATCAAACTACATTGGGCAAAAACTGTGTAGTAATCTCTGGAGGCCCCAATTTCTACTTAAAATCATGTGTTTCAGTAACAGATCAGAAGGGAAGATTTCCACTTAAAAATTGTGACGTTTAATATTGGGGTGCAGCCTCAAGGCCCAATTAGCTACTCCAAATCGTTTGTGATAAAACAGTGTTTCAGTAGCAAATCAGAAGACCAATTTCCACTTAAAAATCATTAGGCCTAATATTGGAGTGCAGCCTAGAGGGCCAATTAGCTAATTCAAACCATTTGTGATAAAACTGTGTTTTAGTGGCAAATCAGAAGACCAGATTTCCAATTAAAAATTGTTTGGCCTAATATAGGGGTGCATCTATGAGGCAGAGTTAGCTACTCCAAATCGTTTGTGATAAAACTGTATTTTTGTGGCAAATAATAAGGCCAGATTCCCACTTAAAAATCCTTAGGCCTAATATTGGAGTGCAGCCCAGAAGGCCAATTAGATAATCCAAATCGTTTGTGATAAAACTGTGCTTTAGTGGCAAATCAGAAGGTTAGAGTTCCACTTAAAAATCATTAGGCCTAATATTGGGGTGCAGCCTAGAAGGCCAATTAGCTAATATAAATCATTTGTGATTAAAAAGTGTTTCAGTGGCAAATCAGAAGACCGGATTTCCTTTTAAAAATCATTAGGCCTAATATTGGGGCGCAGCCTAGAAGGCCAATTAGATAATCCAAATCATTGGTGATAAAACTGTGTTTAGGTGGCAAATCTGAGGATTAGCTTTCCACTTAAAAATTGTTGGGCCTAATATTGGAATGCAACTATGAGGCCCAATTAGCTACTCCAAATCGTTTGGGATAAAACTGTTTTTCAGTGGCAAATAATAAGGCCAGATCTCCACTTAAAAATCGTTGTAACTAATATTGAAGTACAGCCACGAGGCTCAAATAGATACTCCAAATCGTTTGTGATAAAACAGTGTTTCAGTGGCAAATCAGAAGGCCAGATTTCCACTTAAAAATCATTAGGCCTAATATTGGGGTGCAGCCAAGAAAACCAAATAGCTAATACAAATCATTTGTGATAAACCTGTGTTTTAGTGGCAAATCAGAAGGTTAGTTTTCCATTTAACAATCATTAGGCCTAATATTGAGGGGCAGCCAATGAGGCCCAATTAGCTACTCCAAATCATTTGTGATAAAACTGTGGTTCAGTGTTAAATCAGAAGGCCAGATTTCCGCTTAAAAATTGTTAGGCCTAATATTGGAGTGCAGCCTAGAGTGCCAATTTTCTATTCCAAATCGTTTGTGATAAAACTGTATTTCAGTGGCAAATAATAAAGCCAGATTTCCACTTAAAAATCGTTGGGCCTAATATTGGGGTGCATCTACAAGACCCAATTAGCTACTCCAAATCGTCTGTAATAAAACTGGGATTCTGTGGCAAATCAGAAGACCATATTTCCACTTAAAAATCGTTAGGCTAATATTGGGGTACAGCCATGAGGACCAATTAGCTACTCCAAATCATTTGCTATAAAACTGTGTTTCAGTGGAAAATCAGAAGGTCAGATTTCCATTTAGAAAACCGTTAGGCCTAATATTGCAGTGCAGCATAGAGGGCCAATCAGCTAATGCAAATAGTTTGTGATAAAACTGGTTCTGTGCAAATCAGAAGGCCAGATTTCCACTTAAAAATCGTTAGGTCTAATATTACAATAATGTGTGCAAACTGTAAAGCGCTGCGGAATATGTTAGCGCTATATAAAAATAAAGATTATTAAATAAAGATTATTATATTGGGCTACAGCCTAGAAACCAAGTTGATAATCATAATTATTGTGATAAAACTGTTTTAGTGGCAAATGAGAAGGCCAGATTTCCACTTAAAAATCATTGGGCCTAATATTGGGGTGCATCTACAAGACCCAATTAGCTACTCCAAATCGTTTTTGATAAAACAGTGTTTCAGTGGCAAATCAGAAGGCCAAATTACCAGTTAAAAATCGTTAGGCTAATATTGGGGTGAAGCCATGAGGCCTAATTAGCTACTCCAAATCATTTGTGACAAAACTGTGTTTCAGTGGAAAATCAGAAGGTCAGATTTCCACTTAAAAACCATTAGACCTAATATTGCGGTGCAGCATAGAGGGCCAATAAGCTAGTCCAAATTGTTTGTGATAAAACTAGTTATGCGCAAATCAGAAGGCCAGATTTCCACTTAAAAATCGCTATGCCTAATATTGGACTGCAGCCTAGAAACCAATTTGCTATTCCTAATCGTTTGTGATAAAACTGTGTTTTAGTGGCAAATCAGAAGGCCAGATTTCTACTTAAAAATCATTGGGCCTAATATTGTGGTGCAACCATGAGGCCCAATTAGCTACTCCAAATCGTTAGTGATAAAACTGGGTTTCAGTGGCAAATAAGGTCAGATTTCCATTTAAAAATCGTTAGGCCTAATATTGAGGTACAGCCATGAGGTCCAAATAGCTGCTCCAAATCGTTATTGATAAAACTATGTTTCAGTGGCAAATCAGAAGGCCAGATTTCCACTTAAAAATCATTAAGCCTAATATTGGGGTGCAGCCTAGAAGGCCAATTATCTAATCCAAATCATTTGTGATAAAATTGTGTTTTAGTGGCAAATCAGAAGGATAGATTTTCATTAAACAATCGTTAGGGTGGGCAGCCATGAGGTCCAATTAGCTACTCCTAATCATTTGTGATAAAACTGTGGTTCAGTGTTAAATCAGAAGGCCAGATTTCTACTTAAAAATCATTAGGCCTAATATTGAGGTGCAGCCTAGAGGGACAATTTACTATTCCAAAACGTTTGTGATAAAATATGAATTAAATGGCAAATCAGAAGGTCAGATTTCCACATAAAAATCGTTCGGCCTAATATTGGAGTGCAGCCAAGAAAGCAAATTAGCTAATACAAATCATTTGTGATAAACCTGTGTTTTAGTGGCAAATCAGAAGGCTAGTTTTCCATTTAACAATCATTAGGCCTAATATTGAGGGGCAGACAATGAGGCCCAATTAGTTACTCCAAATCATTTGTGATAAAACTGTATTTCAGTGGCAAATAATGAGGCCAGATTTCCACTTAAAAATCGTTGGGCCTAATATTGGGGTGCATCTACAAGACCCAATTAGCTACTCCAAATCATCTGTGATAAAACTGTGAGTCAGTGGCAAATAATAAGGCCAGATGTTAGAGGTCGAGTTCCCACTTCGCACAAGAGGAATCTCGAGCCATCCCTGCTGCGGTCTCCCATCCGTCTCCGGCCGCAGTGGACTCTGCTCAGCTTAGACGTCGGTCCCAGCGTCTCGCCCTATCTAACAGTGTGCAGAGGGTTACTGCTGCCTCTCCAGGCTCTGCTATTGTGGCCAGTACTGGTTAGCGGCGAGCAGACGTCTTTAGGACAAAGTCCTTGTTTTCCTCTTCTGAGCATGCCCAGGGTGAGATCTCTCATTGGAGATCAGGGTCACACGCTCAGGTACTGCAGCAGCTCCTATTGGTCCGCCAGGAAGGTCCTGTGACTACTGGTGTTCTGGAACAGTTTCATTGGTCCTTGTTTCTGGTAGGTCCTGTAGCTGTTACTATAAAAGGGTGGCATGGCTGGGCCGCCATGCGCTAATACCAATCGTTATATGCTTTGCGCCAGTGTGGTCATGTGTGTGTGTGGTTAGGTCCAGGCTGAAATAAGCCCCTAGAATACCGACTTAATCGGTGAGGAGTTTGGTATGCTAGCTGGTCAGGGTCGGTGTCCTAGATGCCCTAGATTACCGGCATAACCGGTGAGGAGTTTGATTGCCGTATTCAGGGTCTGCCGTTCAGACGCCATAGATTGCGGGTGACTCCCGCGAGGACATTAGCGCATGATCACGTTCTATGTTCGCTTAGCAGTCAACTGTGTACCTGGGTGCCTGACATGACACAGAAGTTTGTCTCAGCGGCTCTGTGACATAACAGGGTTTGCTTTCAACGCTACACAGCGCCCTAGCGTGTTTATTTTGCGACTCAGAGGTGTTAAGTGAGTAAGCACACATCGCCATATAGCGCTGCGGCACTCTTTCTAGTGGCTCTGTGGAATAACAGAGTTCGCAGATATTGCCACAGCGCGTTACGGCGTTTATTTTGGCGACTCTGCGGGATAACAGAGTTCGCTTCTTGCGCCATTTTACTAGCACAGGCTCCGCCTGCACGGTGGACCCCGGGCTTTGAACGCACCTCTTTGCATCATATATTTGGTGCGTTCCGCAGACTCTAACACCAGATTTCCACTTAAAAATCGTTAGGCTAATATTGGGTGCAGCCATGAGGACCAATTAGCTACTCCAAATCATTTGTTATAAAACTGTGTTTCAGTGGAAAATCAGAAGGTCAGATCTCCGCTTAAAAACCATTAGGCCTATAATTGCGGTGCAGCCTAGAGGGCCAATTAGCTAGTGCAAATAGTTTGAGATAAAACGCGTTCTGCGCAAATCAGAAGGCCAAATTTCCACTTAAAAATCATTAAGCCTAATATTGGGGTGCAGCCTAGAAGGCCAATTATCTAATCCAAATCATTTGTGATAAAATTGTGTTTTAGTGGCAAATCAGAAGGTTAGATTTTCATTAAACAATCGTTAGGCCTAATATTGGAGGGGCAGCCATGAGGCCCATTTAGTTACTCCAAATCATTTGTGATAAAACTGTGGTTCAGTGTTAAATCAGAAGGCCAGATTTCCACTTAAAAATCGTTAGGCCTAATATTGGGGTGCAGCCTAGAGGGCCAATTTCCTATTACAAATCATTTGTGATAAAACTGTATTTCAGTGGCAAATAAAAAGGCCATATTTTCACATAAAAATCATTGGGCCTAATATTGGGGTGCATCTACAATACCCAAATAGCTACTCCAAATTGTTTGTGATAAAACTTGGATTCAGTGGCAAATCAGAAGGCTAGATTTCAATTTAAAAATGGTTAGGCTAATATTGGGGTGCAGCCATGAGGCCCAATTAGCTACTCCAAATCATTTGTGATACAACTGTGTTTCAGTGGCAAATCAGAAGGCCAGATTTCCATTTAAAAATTGTTGGGCCTAATTTTGTAGTGCAACCATGAGGCTCAATAAGCTACTCCAAATTGTTTGTGATAAAACTGGGTTTCCGTGGCAAATCAGAAGGTCAGATTTCCATTTAAAAATCGTTAGGCCTAATATTGAGGTGCAACCACGAGACCCAATAGCTGCTCCAAATCGTTTCTGATAAAACGGTGTTTCAGTGGCAAATCAGAAGGCCAGATTTCCACTTAAAAATCATTAAACCTAATATTGGGGTGCAGTCTAGAAGGCCAATTAGCTAATCCAAATCATTTGTGATAAAATTGTGTTTCAGTGGCAAATCAGAAGGTTAGATTTCCATTAAACAATCTTTAGGCCTAATATTGGGAGGCAACCATGAGGCCCAATTAGCTACTCCAAATCATTTGTGATAAAACTGTGGTTCAATGTTAAATCAGAAGACCAGATTTCCACTTTAAAATTGTTAGGCCTAATATTGGAGTGCAGACTAGAGAGCCAATTTGCTATTCCAAATCGTTTGTGATAAAACTGTAATTTAGTGACAAATAATATAGCCAGATTTCCACTTAAAAATCGTTGGGCCTAATATTGGGGTGCATCTACAAGACCCAGTTAGCTACTGCAAATCGTTTGTGATAAAACTGGGATTCAGTGGCAAATCAGAAGGCCAGATTTCCACTTAAAAAATCTTTAGGTTAATATTGGGGTGCAGACATGAGGCCCAATTATCTACTCCAAATCATTAGTGATAAAACTGTGTTTCAGTGGAAAATCAGACGGTCAGATTTCCCCTTAAAAACCATTAGGCATAATATTGGGCTGCAGCCTAGAAACCAGTTTGCTAATCCTAATCGTTTGTCATGTATCTGTGTTTTAGTGGCAAATCTAAATGTCCAGATTTCCCCTTAAAAATCATTGGGTATAATATTGGGGTGCAACCACGAGGTCCAATTAGCTACTCCAAATCGTTTGTGATAAAACAGCTTCAGTGGCAATTCAGAAGGTCAGATTTCAATTTAAAAATCGTTAGTCCTAATATTGAGGTGCAGCCACTAGGCCCAAATAGCTCCTCTAAATCGTTTGTAATAAAACGGTGTTTCAGTGGCAAATCAGAAGGTCAGATTTCCATTTAAAATATGTTAGGTCTAATATTGAGGTGCGGCTATGAGGCCCAAATAACTGCTTCAAATCGTTTGTGATAAAACGGTGTTTCAGTGGCAAAACTGTAATTTAGTGTCAAATAATATAGCCAGATTTCCACTTAAAAATCGTTGGGCCTAATATTGGGGTGCATCTACAAGACCCAGTTAGCTACTGCAAATCGTTTGTGATAAAACTGGGATTCAGTGGCAAATCAGAAGGCCAGTTTCCCACTTAAAAATCATAAAGCCTAATATTGGGGTGCAGCCTAGAAGGCCAATTAGCTAATCCAAATCATTTGTGATAAAATTGTGTTTTAGTGGCAAATCAGAAGGTTAGATTTCCATTAAACAATCGTTAGGCCTAATATTGAAGGGCAGCCATGTGTCATGTATAGTGTACAGTTCCTATAGCGTCTTGTGCTTGGGTGCGAGGAAAACACAGGAGACATAGGTTGAAATGAAATGACTTGTATTACTTCATACAAGCATGCTGAAAAGTTCACACAGTTTGCAGGAACAGCGACAGGAGACACAGCAGGCCAGAGTAACTTCAAGCACTACAATAAATCTCCAAAGCAGATTCAGGATCTCTTCTCTGTACCGTAATTCCTCTGCAAACATGCATTCACCAAACAGCAGGTTTCCAGAGTCCAAAAGTGTTCCAAGGTTCCTCAGTAGGGAATAGCTGGAGTACAAGTTCAAGGCTTCCAGGAGTCAGGTCACAGACTGACTGAGGCTTGATTCAGGAGCACTGATTGTTCAGCTGAGGCTGCTTAAGAAGCAAGAGGGAAGAATCAGGGCGGGAACATGAAAACTGGAAACTCCATATTAACTGAGGGCAAGAGCTGCAGAAAGACAGAAAGCAAAATGGCCGACGGAAAACTGAGTTTCAAGGAACATGTCAACAGAGACAAAGAACCTTACATTACTCCCCCCTTAGGGACAACCTCCGGATGACCTCAGACCAGGCTTGTCAGGGTACCTCTGATGAAACTGGCGGAGCAGGCGAGAGCATTTACATTATTGACTGGTTCCCATGAGTTGTCCTCCACTGGGTAGCCCTGCCATTTAATCAAATATTGCAACTGATTTCTGTACAACCTGGAATCTAGAATCCTTTCCACCATAAATTCTTCCTGACCATCGACCAGCACTGGGTCAGGGCAAGGAGAAGAACGTCCAGGAAACGTATTGGGTGTTGCAGCCTTTAGTAGGGATACATGAAAGACAGGGTGGATTCTCATAGTTCTGGGTAGTTGAAGACGACAAGCAACAGCACTTATAATCTTATTGATCTTATAAGGTCCAATGTACTTATGTCCCAATTTAGACGATGGAATCTTTAATTTAAGATTTCTGGTTGACAGCCAGACCAAATCTCCTACCTTGAAAGCTGGTGCAGGTTTACGAAATTTATCTGCTGCTTTCTTGTACCTTTCCTGAGCCAATTCTAGATTTTCCTTTAGAAGATCCATATTCTTTTGTAAAGAAGTGATTCTTTCAGCCACTGCCGGCAAGGGCGTATCTATGGGAAATCGAGGAAGAATGTTAGGATGATAACCTAGATTGGAGTAAAAAGGAGACTGCTTAGTGGAGGCGCTCTGAGAGTTGTTATAAGAGAACTCAGCCAGTGGAAGTAGATCCACCCAATCATCCTGTAGGTGGCAGATAAAACAGTGGAGATACTGCTCCAGGGTCTGATTGGTTCGTTCTGTCTGTCCATTAGTCTGGGGATGAAAAGCAGAAGAAAGGTTTACTTTAATGTCCAATGCTGCACAGAAATTTTGCCAAAACCTTGAAGTGAATTGCACCCCTCGATCCGAAATGACCTCATCCGGTACTCCATGTAAGCGAAACACATTCTTAATCATCAAGTCTGATGTCTGTTTTGCAGTGGGTAAGCCGACACAAGGGATAAAATGAGCTGCCTTTGTTAGACGGTCAACCACCACTAGAATGGTGTTCTTCCCTTGAGAGGTTGGTAACTCCACAATGAAGTCCATAGAAATGGATCCCCACGGGCGGACGGGTGGGAAGAGGTTGCAACAGACCAGTTGGTGAGGAGCGAGGTGTTTTGCATCTTGCACAGACTTCACATGAAGTGACATAGTTTAAGACATCTTTCCTGTAAGTGGGCCACCAAAAGAAACGAGAAAGAAATTCTTGTGTCTTTAGAATTCCCCTATGCCCGGCTATCTTGGAATCGTGGATGAGTTGCAATACTCTCAATCTGACTGTTTCAGGTATATACAGACGTTGTCCCTGAATCCACACACCATTCTTAAAGACAAGACTTACGTCCCTTGGGGGTTGAGCCAACAAAGAATCCGCATGGTATGCTTCCTTGATGTCCTTAAGTAGGTCTTGATTATGAATCACTCCCAGGAATCTAGAGTCAGGAAGAATAGTCTTAGGAGGAGTAAGTGGACGTGTCTCTGCTGAATGAATTCTAGAGAGTGCATCAGCCTTTCCATTGCGCGATCCTGGTCTATAAGAAATGACAAAATTAAATTGGTTTAGGAAAAGATTCCAGCGAGCCTGGCGAGGAGTCAGGCACTTAGCCGACCTGATAAATTCAAGGTTACGATGGTCTGTCAGGACGACTATTTGCTGTGCAGCTCCCTGAAGAAGGTGTCTCCATTCCTTGAAGGCGGCAATAATGGCCAACAATTCTCTATTGCCCACATCGTAGTTCCTCTCAGCCGAAGACAACTGCTGGGAAAAGAAGGCACAGGGATGCAAGACATTCTTCTCACCTGTTCTCTGAGAGAGTATAGCTCCAACGGCACAGTCTGAAGCATCCACCTCTATTATGAGGCAAGCTCGGGGTTGGGATGTACTAAGATAGGTGCGGTGGTAAATTTATCCTTTAAACAGGAAAATGCTTCCTGAGCTTGCGGGGTCCAGGAGAACCTAGACTGTTTCCGGGTAAGTTGGGTGATAGGTGACACTACCTCAGAAAAATTCTTAATGAAACGTCTATAGAAGTTGGCAAACCCGATGAAACGCTGCACCTCCTTCACATTTCTAGGAATTGGCCAATCCTTGATGGCTTGGGTCTTGCTTCCATCCATACTAATCCCTTGCGTAGATAGTACATACCCCAGAAATTGAATTTCGGTCCTATGGAATTCACATTTTTCAAGCTTGATGTAGAGATGGTTTTGTCTTAGGCGTTCTAAGACCATTCTCACATGTCCATGATGTTCCTCTGTGGAGTTAGAAAAAATTAGAATATCATCCAGATAAATCACCACAAATGTATCTAGGAGATCCCTGAAGATATCATTCACGAAGTGTTGGAAAGTGGCTGGGGCGGTACTCAGATCAAAAGGCATAACTAGATATTCAAAGTGTCCATAGCGTGACCTGAAGCAGTCTTCCATTCATCCCCAGGTCTAATACGGACCAAGTTATAGGCCCCACGGAGATCCAGTTTAGAGAAAATTTTGGCATGCCGCACTCTCTCCAACAACTCAGGGATTAAAGGCAATGGATAACGGTTTCTAATAGTAACCTTATTGAGTTCCCTATAGTCTATGCAGGGTCTCAGAGATCCATCTTTCTTCTTGACAAAGAAGATGGGTGCACCTGCGGGAGATGAAGAGGGGCGTATGAAGCCCTTGGCTAAATTTTCGTCTATATAATCCTTCAAAGCTTTTAGCTCGGGCCCCCTAGGGGGTAGATCTTACCAAAAGGTATCTCGGCTCCGGCAATAATTCAATTGGACAATCATATGGACGGTGAGGAGGAAGCTGATCAGCGTTCTTCTTGTCACATAAATCCACATAGTCCTGGTATACAGCTGGTAGTTCAGGGACTGACATGGTTCCTTTAGGAACAGAGCAAGCTGAAACTCCTTGACTCATCTGTTTCTCCGGAAAGTGTAATTCCTTGGTCTCCCAGTTAATCGTAGGATTCTGCGCCTGCAGTCATGGTAGCCCTAGAATGATGGGAAAGTGGGGAGAAGAGATAAGCAAAAAAGACATTTTCTCCTGATGATCTTTACCCATAAGGACCCTCAAAGGCTCTGTTTCTTGATCCACTGGTCCAGAAGTCAGTAGAGAGCCATCCACAGTCTCCATCTGTACTGGAGTAGCCTTCTTCACTGAACGTATCCCCTGTTTTTAGAGCAAAGGAGATTATCCATAAAATTTCCACTTGCTCCTGAGTCGATCATAAGCAAGCTAGACACCCAGACTGAGTCAACCCAGAGTTTGATGGAAAGGAAGCAATGAGAATTGTTTCTTTTACAACTCAGCTGGGACACCGCTGAGGAACTTGAAAAATTGCAGCGTTTATACCGTCATCGTCCCCAGAACTAACAGAGTTTAAGTCCGAGAAATCAAGATCTCTTGCAGCAGATCTCTCTGGAGCCTGAGGCTCGGACATGACAGAGCTCCTCTCGCAACACTCACAGTGAATGACTGCTGCAGTAGTCTTACGAGAACGGCTGGGGCAGTTTATAATGAAGTGCCCTGACTTACCACAGTAGAAACATAGATTTTCCTTTATACGATGTTCTTTGCGTGCATCACTAACCCGTCTTTGTAAAGAGTCCACCTGCATGGGTTCAGGTTCTGGTTCCCTTGTGATCCTACTCAAAGGTTCCTTAGCTGAGGAGGGAGGTAGTAAAAGGTTAGTGCGATTATTTTCGAACCATCTCTCTTGTCTGCGTTCAGTCAGACGAGCATCAATACGGATACAATAGTTAATAAAGTCACCTAACGCAGTGGGAGGGTCGGCATGAGCAAGTTCATCCTTAATCAGTGGACACAACCCTTTCCGAAAAATAGATTTTTTAGCGGAAGTGTCCCAAGTGGTATCAAGAGCCCATCTCCTGAAATCCAGGGCATATTCGGCTACTGAACGCTTACCTTGGCGCAAAGTTAACATGGCTGCTTCAGCTGTTGCACCTCGATTGGGGTCATCAAACACCTGCCCCATGGCTGAAATAAAAGCATCAAGGTGATTCAAACAATCATCCTCAGTCTCAATCAGAGGGTTTACCCACATCAAAGCCTTATTGGTAAGCAACATGATTATAGTAAGCACTTTGGATCGTTCAGTGGGAAATTGTGAAGCATGTGCAGAGAAAAATAAATTGCATTGATTAATAAATCCCCTGAATTTCTCACGTTCACCGCCAAAACGAAAAGGAGGTAATTTGGGGATCCCAGAACTTGGGGTTATGGCAGGAGCCTGGGCTCGTTCCTCTAGAGCCTCAATCCTGGCTCGCAATTCCTGGGTAGTCTGTCCAAACACTTGCAAATTATGATTAGTGAGGTCCTGTAGGCTTGCAAAACGGGTTTTTAAAGTCTGTACATCTGAAAGGATTGTATCAGTCACTCCGCAAAGTTCCTTTATGCGGGCCTCCATCTTCCAGATCTTTTAAGGCAGAGGTGCTGGAAGGAGAAGAGGAAAGGAAAAAAAAAAACAATAGTGTTTACCTGTGGTAACACTCCAGAGTAAAATTTTAAGGGAATGCGCTCACCTGGAATGGTTGTGAGAAGTCACAACCACTGTCATCACATAAGGTATTAAACGGACATCTGATATCCACAGTCACAGCAGACACGGCTTTCCCAGACCCAGCAGACACTAAACATTGGCTCCTGAATCTTGTCATGTATAGTGTACAGTTCCTATAGCGTCTTGTGCTTGGGTGCGAGGAAAACACAGGAGACATAGGTTGAAATGAAATGACTTGTATTACTTCATACAAGCATGCTGAAAAGTTCACACAGTTTGCAGGAACAGCGACAGGAGACACAGCAGGCCAGAGTAACTTCAAGCACTACAATAAATCTCCAAAGCAGATTCAGGATCTCTTCTCTGTACCGTAATTCCTCTGCAAACATGCATTCACCAAACAGCAGGTTTCCAGAGTCCAAAAGTGTTCCAAGGTTCCTCAGTAGGGAATAGCTGGAGTACAAGTCCAAGGCTTCCAGGAGTCAGGTCACAGACTGACTGAGGCTTGATTCAGGAGCACTGATTGTTCAGCTGAGGCTGCTTAAGAAGCAAGAGGGAAGAATCAGGGCGGGAACATGAAAACTGGAAACTCCATATTAACTGAGGGCAAGAGCTGCAGAAAGACAGAAAGCAAAATGGCCGACGGAAAACTGAGTTTCAAGGAACATGTCAACAGAGACAAAGAACCTTACACCATGAGGTCCAATTAGCTAGTCCAAATCATTTGTGATAAAACTGTGGTTCAGTGTTTAATCAGAAGGCCAGATTTCGTCTTTAAAACCTTTAGACTTAATATTGGTGTGCAGCCTAGAGGGCCAATTTGCTATTAGAAATAATTTGTGATAAAACTGTATTTCAGTGGCAAATCAGAAGGCCATATTTCCACTTAAAAATCATTAGGTGTTATGAATGTGTTATGAATGTGCTAGAGATGGTTTCTGAGCAGAGGCTCCCTCTGGTGGTTACAGACAGTACTGAACCTTTCAGCGAGGAGTGGCAATCTGGGTTCACTGACTGGTCTGATATAAGGGAGGTTCCCTCCCATGATGATTGCCGGTGATCAATTGTTCTTGTCTCAATTGTGGTCCCTTGGTTCATTTGGAAGTTTGCTGGAGTCTTGCCTGCATCTCCTGCTTTCAGATAAGATATTTTTTGCTTTTCTTTTTGTGCTTGCTTTTTGCATTGTTTTCTGCACTTTTGTGGAGGTCAGCCAGGTCCCCTCCTGGGGCCTGAGCTCCTCACAGTTTATCTGCAGCCACTGTTATTTGCTCATTTGCTTTTTTCTGTTTTTTCAGCCGCTGCGGCTTGGTTTTTGTTCACACTGAAATCTGATTTAGTGGGTGGCGAGATCGTGTGATCTCAGTATTTTTGTAATCTGAATTGTTGGATTTTTGTAGGGTTTTCTGGGTTGCAGAAAGTAATCTCTCCTGTCCTATCCTATTTAGTCAGCTTGTGGCCCCAGCGTTTGCTCAGTCTATTTTCTGCCTATGTTTGTATTTTCATCTTGTCTAACCGCCATTATATGTTTGGGGGCTTCCTATTTTCTTTGGGGATCTGATCCGGGGCAGATAGCTTTCATCTTTCTGCCTTTAGGTGTAGTTATCTCTCAGGCTGTGACGAGGCGTCTAGGATCAACGTAGGAACGCTCCACGGCTACCTCTAGTTGTGTCGTTAGTTTAGGAATCTGCAACCCATCAGTTACCAACGTTTCAGGTGTTTAGCTGCCCTGCTGTTGCTCCTGTCCTCCTCAGCTACCGAAACCTAACAGGCCTAATATTGAGGTGCATCTACAAGACCCAATTAGCTACTCCAAATCGTTTGTGATAAAACTGGGGTTCAGTGGCATATCAGAAGGCCAAATTACCACTTAAAAATCGTTAGGCTAATATTGGGATGCAGCCATGAGGCCTAATTAGCTACTCCAAATTGTTTGTGATAAAACTGGGTTTCAGTGGCAAATCAGAAGGTCAGATTTCCACTTAAAAATCATTAAGCCTAATATTGGGGTGCAGCCTAGAAGGCCAATTAACTAATCCAAATAATTTTTTTATAAAATTGTGTTTTAGTGGCAAATCAGAAGGTTAGATTTCCATTAAACAATCTTTAGGCCTAATATTGGGAGGCAGCCATGAGGCCCAATTAGCTACTCCAAATCATTTGTGATAAAACTGTAATTTAGTGGCAAATAATAAGGCCAGATTTCCACTTAAAAATCGTTGGGCCTAATATTGGGGTGCAGACATGAGGCCCAATTAGCTACTCCAAATCATTAGTGATGAACCTGTGTTTCAGTGGAAAATCAGAAGGTCAGATTTCCCCTTAAAAACCGTTAGGCCTAATATTGGGCTACAGCCTAGAAACCATTTTGCTAATCCTAATCGCTTGTCATAAACTGTGTTTTAGTGGCAAATCAGAAGGCCAGACTTCCCCTTAAAAATTATTGGGCGTAATATTGTTGTGCAACCACGAGGTCCAATTAGCTACTCCAAATCGTTTGTGATAAAGCTGGGTTTCAGTGGCAATTCAGAAGGTCAGATTTAAATTTAAAATTCATTAGTCCTAATATTTAGGTGCAGCCACTAGGCCCAAATTGCTGCTCCAAATCGTTTGTGATAAACCGGTGCTTCTGTGGCAAATCAGAAGGCCAGATTTCCACTTAAAATTCGTTGGGACTATACTAGGCTGCAGCCTAGAAACCAATTTGCTAATCCTAATCGTTTGTCATATGTCTGTCTTTTAGTTACAAATCTGAATGTCCAGATTTCCACTTAAAAATCATTGGATCTAATATTGGGGTGAAACCACGAGGCCCAATTAGCTCCTCCAAATCGTTTGTAATACAACGGTGTTTCAGTGGCAAATCAGAAGGCCACATTTCCACTTAAAAATCATTAGGCCTAATATTGAGGTGCATCAACAAGACCCAATTAGCTACTCCAAATCGTTTGTGATAAAACTGGGGTTCAGTGGCAAATCAGAAGGTCAGATTTCCACTTAAAATCGTTAAGCTAATATTGGGATGCAGCCATGAGGCCTAATTAGCTACTCCAAATTGTTTGTGATAAAACTGGGTTTCAGTGGCAAATCAGAAGGTCAGATTTCCACTTAAAAATCATTAAGCCTAATATTGGGGTGCAGCCTAAAAGGCCAATTAGCTTATCCAAATCATTTTTGATAAAATTGTGTTGTAGTGGCTTATCACAAGGTTAGATTTCCATTAAACAATCAGGCCTAATATTGGGAGGCAGCCATGAGGCCCAATTAGCTACTCCAAATCATTTGTGATAAAACTGTGGTTCAGTGTTAAATCAGAAGGCCAGATTTCCACTTAAAAATTGTTGGACCTAATATTGGGGTGCATCTACAAGACCCAATTGGCTACTCCAAATCATTTGCTATAAAACTGTTTCAGTGGAAAATCAGAAGGTCACTTTTCCACTTAAAAACCGTTAGGCCTAATATTGCGGTGCAGCATAGAGGGCCAATTAGCTAGTGCAAATAGTTTGTGATAAAACTGGTTCTGTGCAAATTAGAAGGCCAGATTTCCACTTAAAAATTGTTAGGTCTAATATTGGGCAGCAGCCTAGAAACCAATTTGCTAATCGTAATTATTTGTGATAAAACTGTGTTTTAGTGGCAAATGAGAAGGTCAGATTTCCACTTAAAATCATTGGGTCTAATATTGGTGTGCAACCACGAGGCCCAATTAGCTTCTCCAAATCCTTTGTGATAAAATTGGATTTCAGTTGCAAATCAGAAGGTCAGATTTCCATTTAAAAATTGTTGAGCCTTATATTGAGGTTGAGCCACGAGGCCCAAATAGCAACTCTAAACCATTTGTGATCAAACTGTGGTTCAGTGTTAAACCAGAAGGCCAGATTTCCACTTAAAAATCATTGGGCCTAACATTGGTGTGCTTCTACAAGATCCAATTACCTACTCCAAATCGTTTGTGATAAAACTGGGGTTCAGTGGCAAATCACAGGCCAAATTACCACTTAAAATCGTTAGGCTAATATTGGGGTGCAGCCATGAGGCCTAATTAACTACTCCAAATCGTTTGTGATAAAACTGGGTTTCAGTGGCAAATCACAGGCCAAATTACCACTTAAAATCATTAGGCTAATATTGGGCTGCAGCCTAAGAAACCAGTTTGCTAATCCTAATCGTTTGTCATATATCTGTGTTTTAGTGGCAAATCTAAATGTCCAGATTTCCACTTAAAAATCATTGGGTCTAATATTGAGGTGCAGCCATGAGGCCCAATTAGCTACTCCAAAACAGGGTTTCAGTGGCAAATCAGTAGGTCTGATTTCCATTTAAAAATCGTTAGGCCTAATATTGCGTTGCAGCGTAGCAACCAATTTGCTAATCCTAATAGTTTGTGATAAAACTGTGTTTTAGTGGCAAATCAGAAGGCCAGATTTCCACTTAAAAATCATAAGGCCTAATATTGAGGTGCAGACATGAAGCCCAATTAGCTACTCCAAATCATTAGTGATAAAACTGTGTTTCAGTGGAAAATCAGAAGGTCAGATTTCCACTTAAAAATCATTAGACCTAATATTGCGGTGCAGCCTGGAGAGCAAATTAGCTAATCCAAATTGTTTGTGATAAAACTGTGGTTCAGTGGCAAATCAGAAGACCAGATTTCCATTTAAAAATTGTTGGGCCTAATATTGCAGTGCAACCATGAGGCCCAATTAGCTACTCCAAATCGTTTGTGATAAAACTGGGTTTCCATGGTAAATCAGAAGGTCAGGTTTCCATTTAAAAATCGTTAGGCCTAATATTGAGGTGCAGCCACGAGGCCCAAATAGCTGCTCCAAATCGTTTGTGATAAAACGTGTTTCAGTGGCAAATCAGAAGGCCAGATTTCCACTTAAAAATCATTAAGCCTAATATTGGGGTGCAGCCTAGAAGGCCTATTAGCTACTCCAAATCATTTATGATAAAATTGTGTTTTGGTGGCAAATCAGGTTAGATTTCCATTAAACAATTTTAGGACTAATATTGGGGGTCATGACGCTCAATTAGCTACTCCAAATCATTTGTGATAAAACTGTGGTTCAGTGTTAAGTCAGAAGGTCAGATTTCCACTTAAAAATTGTTGGGACTAATATTGGGGTGCATCTAATAGACCCAATTGGCTACTCCAAATTATTTGCTATAAAACTGTTTCAGTGGAAAATCAGAAGGTCACTTTTCCACTTAAAAACCGTTAGGCCTAATATTGCGGTGCAGCATAGAGGGCCAAATAGCAAGTGCAAATAGTTTGTGATAAAACTGGTTCTGTGTTATGATTTGGTAGCTGAGGAGTGCAGGTAAAAAAGGCAATACACCAGAGCAGTTGGAATCTATGAGATTGCAGTACCCTGACTAACCACAACAACTAGAGGCAGCCGTGGAGCGTTCCTACGTTGGTCCTAGACGCCTCGTCACAGCCTGAGAAACTAACTATACCTAAAGATAGAAAGAGGAAAGCTATCTGCCCCGGAGCAGATCCCCAAAGAACATAGAAAGCCCCCAAACATGTAATGGCGGTTAGACAAGAAGAAATACTGACACAGACAGAAAATAGTATGAGCAAACGTTGGGGCCCAAACTATCTAAATAGAAAAGGATAGGAAGGGCACTTACTGCAATCCCAAAAAACCCTGAAAAGCACCAACTTTACTAATTTCAAAAACACCTGAGATCACACGACCTCTACCACCTAAATTAGTTCTCTGGTGTAACAAAATCAAAACAGCAGCCACTGAAAAAACTGGAAAAAGCAAATGTACAAACATCAGTGGCTGAACAAAACTGAGAGGGCAAAAGCCCCCGGAGGGGACCCTGAAGGCCCCCACAGAAGTGCAGGACAAAATGCAAAAATCAAGCACAAAAGCAAAAAGAAGAAAATGTCTTATCTGTTAGCAGGAGATGCAGACACGAACACAGCAGGCTACAAAGGAAACAGGAATCAAGGATTGAGACCAGAACAATTGATCACCGGCAACCCTGATGGGAAGGTGACTCCCTTATATAAGACCAGTCAGTAACACCTGATTCCCAATCCTCACAATCTTCACTGGACAGTCCAGTACCGCTTGTAACCACCAGAGGGAGCCTCTGCTCAGAACTCATCTCAAGTCCATTCACAACAGTACCCCCCCCCTTGAGGAGGGGTCACCGAACCCTCATTTGAGCAACCAGGTCGGTCAGGATGAGTTCTATGATACGCACTGATGAGTCTCCTAGCATGGATGTCCGAAGCAAATACCCAAGAATTGTCTTCCTGACCATAACCTCTCCACTTAACCAAATACTGGAGTTTCCGTCTAGAAAAACGAGAATTCAAAATTTTCTCAACCACAAACTCCATATTGCCCTCAACCAGAACAGGGTCAGGAGGCAAAGCAGTAGGAACCACTGGCTCAACAAACCTCTTCAACAAGGACTTGTGGAACACATTATGGATCTTAAATGTTCCTGGAAGAAGCAAACGAAAAGAAACAGGATTAAGAATCTCCATGATCTTATAAGGTCCAATGAACCTAGGCTTAAATTTAGGAGATGCCACTCTCATAGGAATATTTTTTGAGGACAACCAGACCAAGTCCCCCACTTTAAACCGGGGACCATCAGTCCTATGCCGGTTAGCAAACCGCTGGGCCCTCTCCTGAGAGAGGGACAACCTCTGCACTACCTGGTCCCAAATCAGTTGCATACGCTCCACAACAGAGTCAACACCTAGACAGACAGAAGCCTCCTCTGTCCTGAAGAAAATCGAGGGTGAAACCCAGAATTACAGAAAAATGGAGACATCAAAGTGGCAGAGCTAGCCCTATTATTAAGAGCAAACTCAGCCAAAGGCAAAAAAGAGACCCAGTCATCCTGATCAGCAGACACAAAGCATCTTAGATAAGTCTCCAATGTCTGATTTGTTCTCTCAGTTTGACCATTGGTCTGAGGATGAAACGCCGAGGAGAAAGACAATTGAACACCAAGTTTAGAACAAAAGGTCCTCCAAAATCTGGAAACAAACTGGACTCCTCTGTCAGACACAATGTTCTCAGGAATGCCGTGTAAACGAACCACGTGCTGAAGGAACAAAGGTACCAATTCAGAGGAGGAAGGCAACTTAGGTAATGGCACAAGATGTATCATCTTGGAAAACCTATCACAAATCACCCAGATGACGGTCATTCTCTGAGAAACAGGGAGGTCGGAAATGAAATCCATAGAGATATGGGTCCATGGTCTCTTGGGCACAGGCAATGGCATCAACAAACCACTAGAGCGAGAGCAAGGCTTGGAGCGAGAGCAAGTCCCGCAGGACTGCACAAATTCCCTGACATCACGAGACAAGGTATGCCACCAAAAGGACCGACTAACCAAGTCTCTGGTACCAAAAATTCCGGGATGACCGGCCAACGCGGAACAATGAATCTCAGACATCACACTCTTTTTCCAGTGGTCCGGGACAAACAATTTCCCAACAGGGCAGCGCTCGGGCCTATCCTCCTGACACCCCTCCAGAGCCAGTCTCAAATTGGGCGAGATGGCGGAAAGAACTACACCTTCTTTCAAAATAACAGAATGATCAGATAACTCAGGAGAGTCCGCAAGGAAACTCCTTGAAAGGGCATCCGCCTTAACATTCTTAGTGCCAGGAAGAAAGGAAACCACAAAATTAAAACGTGTGAAAAACAAGGCCCACCTGGCCTGTCTAGGATTAAGTCGCTTGGCAGATTCCAGATAAACCAGATTCTTATGGTCAGTAAGGACCACCACCTGATGTTTGGCTCCCTCCAGCCAATGTCTCCACTCTTCAAAAGCCCACTTCATGGCCAATAACTCCCGATTACCCACGTCATAATTACATTCAGTAGGAGAAAATTTTCGAGAGAAAAAGGCACAAGGGTTACTTTTAGAGGTCTCTGGATCTCTTTGGGACAAAACGGCACCTGCCCCAATTTCAGAGGCATCAACCTCCACCTGAAATGGCAGAGAAACATCAGGCTGCCGTAGAACAGGAGCAGAAGTGAATCTCTGCTTAAGTTCCTGAAATGCAGAGACTGCCTCAGGAGGCCAATTCACCACATCAGAACCCTTTTTGGTCAAATCAGTTAATGGTTTAACAATAACCGAGAAATTACCAATAAATTTACGATAAAAATTGGCAAAACCCAAAAATCTTTGAAGAGCCTTTAATGAAGTAGGTTGGACCCAATCACAGATGGCCTGAACCTTGACCGGGTCCATTTCAATAACAGATGGGGACAAAATAAATCCCAAAAATGAGATCTTCTGTACACCAAAAAGACACTTTGATCCCTTCACATACAGAGCATTCTCTCTCAAAATCTGGAATACAGTTCGAACATGTTTCACATGAGAGTCCCAGTCATTGGAAAAAATCAAGATATCATCCAAATAAACAATCAGAAATTTATCCACAAAATCCCTGAAAATGTCATTCATGAAGGACTGGAAGACAGAAGGAGCATTAGTGAGCCCAAAGGGCATCACAAGGTACTCAAAATGCCCCTCAGGGGTGTTAAATGCCGTCTTCCATTCATCCCCGTGCTCAATGCGAATAAGGTTATATGCCCCCCTGAGGTCAAGCTTGGTAAACCAAGTAGCGTTTTTCACCCTGGAAAACAGGTCAGAAATCAAGGGTAACTGGTATTGATATTTCACAGTAATATTGTTCAAAAGACGATAATCAATACACGGCCTTAATGAACCATCCTTTTTGGCCACAAAGAAAAAACCGGCACCTAAGGGTGAAGAGGATGGTCTGATATGACCTTTCTCCAAAGACTCCTTGATATAAGACCGCATAGCGTCATGTTCAGGTACAGACAAGTTAAAAAGGCGACCTTTAGGGAATTTACTACCAGGTACTAATTCAATAGCGCAGTCATAGCTCCTATGGGGAGGCAAGGATGCAGATTTACTTTCGCTAAACACATCAGAAAAATCAATCAAAAAGTCAGGAACATCCTGAGCCTGGGGGGAGGCAGAAAAAACAGGAGTGTTGGTATTAACACATTGGCAGCCCCAACTGGTTACAGACACAGATTTCCAATCCAAAACAGGATTATGAGACTGTAACCAAGGGAAACCCAGCACGATAATGTCATGCAGATTATACAGAACCAAAAATTTGCAGCTCTCCTGATGATCAGGTTCAACCCTCATTATCACCTGAGTAGAGAACTGAGGTTTATTCTCAGCCAAAGGGGTAGAATCGATCCCCAGTAGGGGAATAGACTTCTGTAGGGGTATCAAGGGAAACCCACAACGTTTAGCGAAATCAAAATCCATCAGGTTAATAGCTGCTCCCGAATCAACGAAAGCCTGAGCAGAAAATGAGGACAGAGAGCATATCAGAGTAACAGTTAATAAAAACTTAGTCTGAACACTACCCAAGACAACTGAGCGTGCAAAACGTCTTCCCCGCTTAGGGCAGACTGAAATAGCATGAGAGGCATCACCACAGTAGAAACATAACCCATTGCGCTTTCGAAACTCATGACGCTGTGCCCCAGAAACCACTCGATCACACTGCATGGGTTCAGAAGCAGGTTCACAAGGCAACACTATTCCACACATACTTCTCCGCTCACGCAAACGTCTGTCAATTTGAATCGCTAATGACATAGAATCATTGAGACCAGAGGGGACAGGGAATCCCACCATAACATCCTTTACATTATCTGACAAACCCTTCCGAAAAAGGGCTGCCAAAGTGTCGTCATTCCATTTGGTCAGGACTGCCCACCTACGGAATCTCTGACAGTATAACTCAGCGTCATCAAGCCCCTGATTCAATGCCAACAAGGCTTTTTCAGCTTGATCAGTGACATTAGGCTCATTGTACAATAACCCCAAGGCCTGAAAAAATGTATCAACATCACTCAAAACAGGATCCCCAGGTGTCAGGGAAAAAGCCCAGTCCTGAGGATCGCCGCGCAGGAGAGAGATGACAATTTGAACCTGCTGCGCTGCGTTCCCTGAGGACTTAGATTTTAAGGCAAAAAACAATTTACAATTATTTTTGAAATTCAGAAACTTGGCTCGATCCCCCAAAAACAAATCTGGGCATGGGAATCCTAGGTTCCACAACAGGCAACCTAGCAAGATAGGTAGCAATACTCTGAACCTCAGTGGCAAGCTGATCCACACGGCCAGACAACTGTGCAAACTCCATTGAGAGAAAAAATCCTCCCCAGCACCCAGAGATACAGAGGGAAAAAAAAAAATGCAACAAACAGAAAAATATCTCTGACAACTCTGACAACCTTTTTTTTTTTTTTTTCTTTCAAAATATTTTTCCCTTCTGTGAGTACCATATAATTTTCAGTTTAGGCCGGTGATACTGTTATGATTTGGTAGCTGAGGAGTGCAGGTAACAAAGGCAATACACCAGAGCAGTTGGAATCTATGAGATTGCAGTACCCTGACTAACCACAACAACTAGAGGCAGCCGTGGAGCGTTCCTACGTTGGTCCTAGACGCCTCGTCACAGCCTGAGAAACTAACTATACCTAAAGATAGAAAGAGGAAAGCTATCTGCCCCGGAGCAGATCCCCAAAGAACATAGAAAGCCCCCAAACATGTAATGGCGGTTAGACAAGAAGAAATACTGACACAGACAGAAAATAGTATGAGCAAACGTTGGGGCCCAAACTATCTAAATAGAAAAGGATAGGAAGGGCACTTACTGCAATCCCAAAAAACCCTGAAAAGCACCAACTTTACTAATTTCAAAAACACCTGAGATCACACGACCTCTACACCCTAAATTAGTTCTCTGGTGTAACAAAATCAAAACAGCAGCCACTGAAAAAACTGGAAAAAGCAAATGTACAAACATCAGTGGCTGAACAAAACTGAGAGGGCAAAAGCCCCCGGAGGGGACCCTGAAGGCCCCCACAGAAGTGCAGGACAAAATGCAAAAATCAAGCACAAAAGCAAAAAGAAGAAAATGTCTTATCTGTTAGCAGGAGATGCAGACACGAACACAGCAGGCTACAAAGGAAACAGGAATCAAGGATTGAGACCAGAACAATTGATCACCGGCAACCCTGATGGGAAGGTGACTCCCTTATATAAGACCAGTCAGTAACACCTGATTCCCAATCCTCACAATCTTCACTGGACAGTCCAGTACCGCTTGTAACCACCAGAGGGAGCCTCTGCTCAGAACTCATCTCAAGTCCATTCACAACAGTACCCCCCCCTTGAGGAGGGGTCACCGAACCCTCATTTGAGCAACCAGGTCGGTCAGGATGAGTTCTATGATACGCACGATGAGTCTCCTAGCATGGATGTCCGAAGCAAATACCCAAGAATTGTCTTCCTGACCATAACCTCTCCACTTAACCAAATACTGGAGTTTCCGTCTAGAAAAACGAGAATTCAAAATTTTCTCAACCACAAACTCCATATTGCCCTCAACCAGAACAGGGTCAGGAGGCAAAGCAGTAGGAACCACTGGCTCAACAAACCTCTTCAACAAGGACTTGTGGAACACATTATGGATCTTAAATGTTCCTGGAAGAAGCAAACGAAAAGAAACAGGATTAAGAATCTCCATGATCTTATAAGGTCCAATGAACCTAGGCTTAAATTTAGGAGATGCCACTCTCATAGGAATATTTTTTGAGGACAACCAGACCAAGTCCCCCACTTTAAACCGGGGACCATCAGTCCTATGCCGGTTAGCAAACCGCTGGGCCCTCTCCTGAGAGAGGGACAACCTCTGCACTACCTGGTCCCAAATCAGTTGCATACGCTCCACAACAGAGTCAACACCTGGACAGACAGAAGCCTCCGTCTGTCCTGAAGAAAATCGAGGGTGAAACCCAGAATTACAGAAAAATGGAGACATCAAAGTGGCAGAGCTAGCCCTATTATTAAGAGCAAACTCAGCCAAAGGCAAAAAAGAGACCCAGTCATCCTGATCAGCAGACACAAAGCATCTTAGATAAGTCTCCAATGTCTGATTTGTTCTCTCAGTTTGACCATTGGTCTGAGGATGAAACGCCGAGGAGAAAGACAATTGAACACCAAGTTTAGAACAAAAGGTCCTCCAAAATCTGGAAACAAACTGGACTCCTCTGTCAGACACAATGTTCTCAGGAATGCCGTGTAAACGAACCACGTGCTGAAGGAACAAAGGTACCAATTCAGAGGAGGAAGGCAACTTAGGTAATGGCACAAGATGTATCATCTTGGAAAACCTATCACAAATCACCCAGATGACGGTCATTCTCTGAGAAACAGGGAGGTCGGAAATGAAATCCATAGAGATATGGGTCCATGGTCTCTTGGGCACAGGCAATGGCATCAACAAACCACTAGAGCGAGAGCAAGGCTTGGAGCGAGAGCAAGTCCCGCAGGACTGCACAAATTCCCTGACATCACGAGACAAGGTAGGCCACCAAAAGGACCGACTAACCAAGTCTCTGGTACCAAAAATTCCGGGATGACCGGCCAACGCGGAACAATGAATCTCAGACATCACACTCTTTTTCCAGTGGTCCGGGACAAACAATTTCCCAACAGGGCAGCGCTCGGGCCTATCCTCCTGACACCCCTCCAGAGCCAGTCTCAAATTGGGCGAGATGGCGGAAAGAACTACACCTTCTTTCAAAATAACAGAAGATCAGATAACTCAGGAGAGTCCGCAAGGAAACTCCTTGAAAGGGCATCCGCCTTAACATTCTTAGTGCCAGGAAGAAAGGAAACCACAAAATTAAAACGTGTGAAAAACAAGGCCCACCTGGCCTGTCTAGGATTAAGTCGCTTGGCAGATTCCAGATAAACCAGATTCTTATGGTCAGTAAGGACCACCACCTGATGTTTGGCTCCCTCCAGCCAATGTCTCCACTCTTCAAAAGCCCACTTCATGGCCAATAACTCCCGATTACCCACGTCATAATTACATTCAGTAGGAGAAAATTTTCGAGAGAAAAAGGCACAAGGGTTACTTTTAGAGGTCTCTGGATCTCTTTGGGACAAAACGGCACCTGCCCCAATTTCAGAGGCATCAACCTCCACCTGAAATGGCAGAGAAACATCAGGCTGCCGTAGAACAGGAGCAGAAGTGAATCTCTGCTTAAGTTCCTGAAATGCAGAGACTGCCTCAGGAGGCCAATTCACCACATCAGAACCCTTTTTGGTCAAATCAGTTAATGGTTTAACAATAACCGAGAAATTACCAATAAATTTACGATAAAAATTGGCAAAACCCAAAAATCTTTGAAGAGCCTTTAATGAAGTAGGTTGGACCCAATCACAGATGGCCTGAACCTTGACCGGGTCCATTTCAATAACAGATGGGGACAAAATAAATCCCAAAAATGAGATCTTCTGTACACCAAAAAGACACTTTGATCCCTTCACATACAGAGCATTCTCTCTCAAAATCTGGAATACAGTTCGAACATGTTTCACATGAGAGTCCCAGTCATTGGAAAAAATCAAGATATCATCCAAATAAACAATCAGAAATTTATCCACAAAATCCCTGAAAATGTCATTCATGAAGGACTGGAAGACAGAAGGAGCATTAGTGAGCCCAAAGGGCATCACAAGGTACTCAAAATGCCCCTCAGGGGTGTTAAATGCCGTCTTCCATTCATCCCCGTGCTCAATGCGAATAAGGTTATATGCCCCCCTGAGGTCAAGCTTGGTAAACCAAGTAGCGTTTTTCACCCTGGAAAACAGGTCAGAAATCAAGGGTAACTGGTATTGATATTTCACAGTAATATTGTTCAAAAGACGATAATCAATACACGGCCTTAATGAACCATCCTTTTTGGCCACAAAGAAAAAACCGGCACCTAAGGGTGAAGAGGATGGTCTGATATGACCTTTCTCCAAAGACTCCTTGATATAAGACCGCATAGCGTCATGTTCAGGTACAGACAAGTTAAAAAGGCGACCTTAGGGAATTTACTACCAGGACTAATTCAATAGCGCAGTCATAGCTCCTATGGGGAGGCAAGGATGCAGATTTACTTTCGCTAAACACATCAGAAAAATCAATCAAAAAGTCAGGAACATCCTGAGCCTGGGGGGAGGCAGAAAAAACAGGAGTGTTGGTATTAACACATTGGCAGCCCCAACTGGTTACAGACACAGATTTCCAATCCAAAACAGGATTATGAGACTGTAACCAAGGGAAACCCAGCACGATAATGTCATGCAGATTATACAGAACCAAAAATTTGCAGCTCTCCTGATGATCAGGTTCAACCCTCATTATCACCTGAGTAGAGAACTGAGGTTTATTCTCAGCCAAAGGGGTAGAATCGATCCCCAGTAGGGGAATAGACTTCTGTAGGGGTATCAAGGGAAACCCACAACGTTTAGCGAAATCAAAATCCATCAGGTTAATAGCTGCTCCCGAATCAACGAAAGCCTGAGCAGAAAATGAGGACAGAGAGCATATCAGAGTAACAGTTAATAAAAACTTAGTCTGAACACTACCCAAGACAACTGAGCGTGCAAAACGTCTTCCCCGCTTAGGGCAGACTGAAATAGCATGAGAGGCATCACCACAGTAGAAACATAACCCATTGCGCTTTCGAAACTCATGACGCTGTGCCCCAGAAACCACTCGATCACACTGCATGGGTTCAGAAGCAGGTTCACAAGGCAACACTATTCCACCATACTTCTCCGCTCACGCAAACGTCTGTCAATTTGAATCGCTAATGACATAGAATCATTGAGACCAGAGGGGACAGGGAATCCCACCATAACATCCTTTACATTATCTGACAAACCCTTCCGAAAAAGGGCTGCCAAAGGTCGTCATTCCATTTGGTCAGGACTGCCCACCTACGGAATCTCTGACAGTATAACTCAGCGTCATCAAGCCCCTGATTCAATGCCAACAAGGCTTTTTCAGCTTGATCAGTGACATTAGGCTCATGTACAATAACCCCAAGGCCTGAAAAAATGTATCAACATCACTCAAAACAGGATCCCCAGGTGTCAGGGAAAAAGCCCATCCTGAGGATCGCCGCGCAGGAGAGAGATGACAATTTGAACCTGCTGCGCTGCGTTCCCTGAGGACTTAGATTTTAAGGCAAAAAACAATTTACAATTATTTTTGAAATTCAGAAACTTGGCTCGATCCCCCAAAAACAAATCTGGGCATGGGAATCCTAGGTTCCACAACAGGCAACCTAGCAAGATAGGTAGCAATACTCTGAACCTCAGTGGCAAGCTGATCCACACGGCCAGACAACTGTGCAAACTCCATTGAGAGAAAAAATCCTCCCCAGCACCCAGAGATACAGAGGAAAAAAAAAAATGCAACAAACAGAAAAATATCTCTGACAACTCTGACAACCTTTTTTTTTTTTTTTCTTTCAAAATATTTTTCCCTTCTGTGAGTACCATATAATTTTCAGTTTAGGCCGGTGATACTGTTATGATTTGGTAGCTGAGGAGTGCAGGTAACAAAGGCAATACACCAGAGCAGTTGGAATCTATGAGATTGCAGTACCCTGACTAACCACAACAACTAGAGGCAGCCGTGGAGCGTTCCTACGTTGGTCCTAGACGCCTCGTCACAGCCTGAGAAACTAACTATACCTAAAGATAGAAAGAGGAAAGCTATCTGCCCCGGAGCAGATCCCCAAAGAACATAGAAAGCCCCCAAACATGTAATGGCGGTTAGACAAGAAGAAATACTGACACAGACAGAAAATAGTATGAGCAAACGTTGGGGCCCAAACTATCTAAATAGAAAAGGATAGGAAGGGCACTTACTGCAATCCCAAAAAACCCTGAAAAGCACCAACTTTACTAATTTCAAAAACACCTGAGATCACACGACCTCTACCACCTAAATTAGTTCTCTGGTGTAACAAAATCAAAACAGCAGCCACTGAAAAAACTGGAAAAAGCAAATGTACAAACATCAGTGGCTGAACAAAACTGAGAGGGCAAAAGCCCCCGGAGGGGGCCCTGAAGGCCCCCACAGAAGTGCAGGACAAAATGCAAAAATCAAGCACAAAAGCAAAAAGAAGAAAATGTCTTATCTGTTAGCAGGAGATGCAGACACGAACACAGCAGGCTACAAAGGAAACAGGAATCAAGGATTGAGACCAGAACAATTGATCACCGGCAACCCTGATGGGAAGGTGACTCCCTTATATAAGACCAGTCAGTAACACATGATTCCCAATCCTCACAATCTTCACTGGACAGTCCAGTACCGCTTGTAACCACCAGAGGGAGCCTCTGCTCAGAACTCATCTCAAGTCCATTCACAACAGTCTTGTGCAAATTAGAAGGCCAGATTTCCACTTAAACATTGTTAGGTCTAATATTGGGCAGCAACCTAGAAACCAATTTGCTAATCATAATTATTTGTGATAAAACTATGTTTTAGTGGCAAATGAGAAGGTCAGATTTCCACTTAAAAACCATTGGGTCTAATATTGGTGTGCAACCAAGGAGGCCTAATTAGTTACTTCCAATCCTTTGTGATAAAATTGGATTTCAGTTGCAAATCAGAAAGTCAGATTTCCATTTAAAAATTGTTGAGCCTTATATTGAGGTTGAGCCACGAGGCCCAAATAGCAACTCCAAATCATTTGTGATCAAACTGTGGTTTGGTGTTAAATCAGAAGGCCAGATTTCCACTTAAAAATCATTGGGCCTAACATTGGGGAGCTTCTACAAGACCCAATTAACTACTCCAAATCGTTTGTGATAAAACTGGGGTTCAGTGGCAAATCACAGGCCAAATTACCACTTAAAATCGTTAGGCTAATATTGGGGTGCAGCCATGAGGCCTAATTAACTACTCCAAATCGTTTGTGATAAAACTGGGTTTCAGTGGCAAATCAGAAGTCCAGTTTTCCACTTAAAAATCATTAAGCCTAATATTGGGGTGCAGCCTAGAAGGCCAATTAGCTAATCCAAATCATTTGTGATAAAATTGTGTTTTAGTGGCAAATCAGAAGGTTAGATTTCCATTAAAAAATCGTTAGGCCTAATATTGAGGGGCAGCCATGAGGTCCAATTAGCTAGTCGAAATCATTTGTGATAAAACTGTGGTTCAGTGTTTAATCAGAAGACCAGATTTCGTCTTTAAAACCATTCGACTTAATATTGGCGTGCAGCCTAGAGGGCCAATTTGCTATTACAAATCGTTTGTGATAAAACTGTATGTCAGTGGCAAATCAGAAGGCCATATTTCCACTTAAAAATCGTTAGGCCTAATATGGAGGTGCATCTACAAGACCCAATTAGCTACTCCAAATCGTTTGTGATAAAACTGGGGTTCAGTGGCAAATCAGAAGGCCAGATTACCACTTAAAAATCGTTAGGCTAATATTGGGATGCAGCCATGAGGCCTAATTAGCTACTCCAAATTGTTTGTGATAAAACTGGGTTTCAGTGGCAAATCAGAAGGTCAGATTTCCACTTAAAAATCATTAAGCCTAATATTGGGGTGTAGCCTAGAAGGCCAATTAACTAATCCAAATCATTTTTTATAAAATTGTGTTTTAGTGGCAAATCAGAAGGCTAGATTTCCATTAAACAATCGTTAGGCCTAATATTGGGAGGCAGCCATGAGGCCCAATTAGCTACTCCAAATCATTTGTGATAAAACTGTAATTTACTGGCAAATAATAAGGCCAGATTTCCACTTAAAAATCGTTGGGCCTAATATTGGAGTGCATCTACAAGACCCAATTAGCTACTCCAAATCGTTTGTGATAAAACTGGGATTCAGTGGCAAATCAGAAGGCCAGATTACCACTTAAAAATCTTTAGGTTAATATTGGGGTGCAGACATGAGGCCCAATTAGCTACTCCAAATCATTAGTGATAAAACCGTGTTTGAGTGGCAAATCAGAAGGCCAGATTTCCCCTTAAAAATCATTGGGTGTAATATTGGGGTGCAACCACGAGGTCCAATTATCTACTCCAAATCGTTTGTGATAAAACTTGGTTTCAGTGGCAATTCAGAAGGTCAGATTTCAATTTAAAAATCGTTAGTCCTAATATTGAGGTGCAACCACTAGGCCCAAATAGCTGCTCCAAATCGTTTGTGATAAAACTGGGGTTCGTAGCAAAATCAGAAGGCCAGATTTCCACTTAAAAATCATTAAGCCTAATATTGGGGTGCAGCCTAGAAGGCCAATTAGCTTATCCAAATCATTTTTGATAAAATTGTGTTTTAGTGGCAAATCAGAAGGTTAGATTTTCATTAAACAATCAGGCCTAATATTGGGAGGCAGCCATGAGGCCCAATTAGCTACTTCAAATCATTTGTGATAAAACTGTGGTTCAGTGTTAAATCAGAAGGCCAGATTTCAACTTAAAAAACTTTAGGCCTAATATTGGAGTGTAGCCTAGAGGCCAACTTGCTATTACAAATCGTTTGTGATAAAACTGTATTTCAGTGGTAAATAATAAGGCCATATTTCCACTTAAAAATCGTTGGGCCTAATATTGGGGTGCATCTACAAGGCTCCAAATCAATTGAGATAAAACTTGGGTTCAGTGGCAAATCAGAAGGCCAGATTTCAACTTAAAAATTGTTAGGCTAATATGAGGCCCAATTTGCTACTCCAAATCATTTGCGATAAAACTGTGTTTCGGTGGAAAAACGTAAAAACCGTTAAGCCTAATATTGCGGTGCAGCATAGAGGGCCTATTAGCTAGTCCAAATTATTTGCGATGAAACTGGTTCTGTGCAAATCAGAAGGACAGATTTCCACTTAAAAATCATTGGCCCTAATATTGAGGTGCATCTACAAGACCCAATTAGCTACTCCATATCATTTGTGATAAAACTCTGTTTCAGTAGAAAATCAGAAGGTCAGAAATCCCGTTAAAAATCGTTTGGTCTAATATTGGGCTGCAGCCTAGAAACCAGTTTGCTAATCCTAATCGTTTGTCATATATCTGTGTTTTAGTGGCAAAGCTAAATGTCCAGATTTCCACTTAAAAATCATTGGGTCTAATATTGAGGTGCAGCCATGAGGCCCAATTAGCTACTCCAAATCATTAGTGATAAACTGTGTTTCAGTGGAAAATCAGAAGGTCAGATTTCCACTTAAAAATCATTAGGCCTAATATTGCGGTGCAGCGTAGCAACCAATTTGCTAATCCTAATCGTTTGTGATAAAACTGTGTTTTAGTGGCAAATCAGAAGGTTAGATTTCCACTTAAAAATCATTAGGCCTAATATTGCGGTGCAGCCTAGAGGGGAAATTAGCTAATCCAAATTGTTTCTGATAAAATTGTGGTTCAATGTTAAATCAGAAGACCAGATTTCCACTTTAAAATTGTTAGGCCTAATATTGGAGTGCAGACTAGAGAGCCAATTTGCTATTCCAAATCGTTTGTGATAAAACTGTAATTTAGTGACAAATAATATAGCCAGATTTCCACTTAAAAATCGTTAGGCCTAATATTGAGGTGCATCTACAAGACTTAATTAGCTACTCCAAACCGTTTGTGATAAAACTGGGATTCAGTGGAAAATCAGAAGGTCAGATTTCCACTTAAAAATCATTAGGCCTAATATTGCGGTGCAGCCTAGAGGGCAAATTAGCTAATCCAAATTGTTTGTGATAAAACTGTGGTTCATAGGCAAATCAGAAGGCTAGATTTCCACTTAAAAATCATTAGGCTTAATATTGAGGTGCAGCCTAGAAAATAATTTGCTAATCCAACCCGTTTGTGATAAAACTGTTTTAGTGGCAAATTAGAAGACCAGATTTCCATTTAAAAATTGTTGGGCCTAATAATGCAGTGTAACCATGAGGCCCAATTAGCTACTCCAAATAATTTGTGATAAAACTGGGTTTACATGGTAAATCTGAAGGTCAGGTTTCCATTTAAAAATCATTAGGCCAAATATTGAGGTGCAGCCACGAGACCCAAATAGCTGCTCCAAATCGTTTGAGATAAAATGTTGTTTCAGTGGCAATTCAGAAGGCCAGATTTCCACTTAAAAATCATTAAGCCTAATATTGGGGTGCAGCCTGGAAGGCCAATTAGCTACTCCAAATCATTTATGATAAAATTGTGTTTTAGTGGCAAATCAGGTTAGATTTCCATTGAACAATTTTAGGCTTAATATTGGGGGTCATGACGCCCAGTTAGCTACTCCAAATCATTTGTGATAAAACTGTGGTTCAGTGTTAAATCAGAAGGCCAGATTTCCATTTAAAAATTGTTGGGACTAATATTGGGGTGCATCTACAAGACCCAATTGGCTGTTCCAAATCATTTGCTATAAAACTGTTTCAGTGGAATATCAGAAGGTCACTTTTCCACTTAAAAACCATTAGGCCTAATATTGAGGTACAGCATAGAGGGCCAAATAGCTAGTGCAAATAGTTTGTGATAAAACTGTTTCTGTGCAAATTAGAAGGCCAGATTTCCACTTAAAAATTGTTAGGTCTAATATTGGGCAGCAGCCTAGAAACCAATTTGCTAATTGTAATTATTTGTGATAAAACTGTGTTTTAGTGGCAAATGAGAAGGTCAGATTTCCACTTAAAAATCATTGGGTCTAATATTGGTGTGCAACCAGGAGGCCCAGTTAGCTACTCCAAATCCTTTGTGATAAAATTGGGTTTCAGTTGCAAATCAGAAGGTCAGATTTCCATTAAAAAATTGTTGAGCCTTATATTGAGGTTGAGCCACGAGGCCCAAATAGCAACTCCAAATCATTTGTGATCAAACTGTGGTTTAGTGTTAAATCAGAAGGCCAGATTTCCACTTAAAAATCGTTGGGCCTAACATTGGGGAGCTTCTACAAGACCCAATTAACTACTCCAAATTGTTTGTGATAAAACTGGGGTTCAGTGGCAAATCAAAGGCCAAATTACCACTTAAAATCGTTAGGCTAATATTGGGGTGCAGCCATGAGGCCCAAATAGCTGCTTCAAATCGTTTGTGATAAAACGGGTTTCAGTGGCAAATCAGAAGACCAGTTTCCACTTAAAAATCATTAAGCCTAATATTGGGGTGCAGCCTAGAAGGCCAATTATCTAATCCCAATCATTTGTGATAAAATTGTGTTTTAGTGGCAAATCAGAAGGTAGATTTCCATTAAACAATCGTTAGGCCTAATATTGAGGGTGAGCCATGAGGTCCAATTAGCTAGTCCAAATCATTTGTGATAAAACGGTGGTTCAGTGTTTAATCAGAAGGCCAGATTTCGACTTTAAAACTTAGACTTAATATTGGCGTGCAGCCTAGAGGGCCAATTTGCTATTACAACCGTTTGTGATAAAACTGTATTTCAGTGGCAAATCAGAAGGCCATATTTCCACTTAAAAATTGGTGAGCCTAATATTGGGGTGAATCTACAAGGCTCCAAGTAAATTGTTATAAAACTTGGGTTCAGTGGCAAATCAAAAGGCCAGATTTCAACTTAAAACTTGTTAGCTAATAATGGGTGCTGCCATGAGGCCCAATTAGCTATTCCAAATCATTTATGATAAAACTGTTTTCATTGGAAAATCAGAAGGTCAGATTACCACTTAAAAACCGTTAGGCCTAATAATGCGGTGCAGCATAGAGGCCAATTAGCTGTCCAAATTATGTGTATAAAACTGGTTCTGTGCAAATCAGAAGGCCAGATTTCCAACGTAAAAATCGTTAGGCCTAATATTGGGGTGCAGACTAGAAACCAATTTGCTAATCCTAATCGTTTGTGATAAAACTGGGTTTCAGTGGCAAATCAGAAGGTCAGATTTCCATTTAAAAATCGTTAGGCCTAATATTGCGTTGCAGCGTAGCAACCAATTTGCTAATCCTAATCATTAGTGATAAACTGTGTTTTAGTGGCAAATCAGAAGGCCAGATTTCTTCTTAAAAATCATTGGGTCTAATATTGGGGTGCAACCACGAGGCTCAATTAGCTATTCCAAATAGTTTGTCATAAAACTTAAAAATCATTAAGCCTAATATTGGGGTGCAGCCTTGAAGGCCAATTAGCTAATCCAAATCATTTGTGATAAAATTGTGTTTTAGTGGCAAATCAGAAGGTTAGATTTCCATTAAACAATTGTTAGGCCTAATATTGGGGGGCAGCCATGAGACCCAATAGCTACTCCTAATCATTTGTGATCAAACTGTGGTTCAGTGTTAAATCAGGAGGCCAGCTTTCTACTTAAAAATCATTAGGTCTAATATTGGAGTGCAGCCTAGAGGGCCAATTTGTTATTCCAAATCGTTTGTGATAAAACTGTATTTTAGTGGGAAATAATAAGGCCAGATTTCCACTTAAAAATCGTTGGACCTAATATTGGGGTGCATCTACAAGAACCAGTTAGCTACTCCAAATTGTTTGTGATAAAACTGGGATTCAGTGGCAAATCAGAAGGCCAGATTTCCACTTAAAAATCTTTAGGTTAACATTGGGGTGCAGACTTGAGGCCCAATTAGCTACTCCAAATCATTTGTGATAAAACTGTGTTTCAGTGGAAAATCAGAAGGTCAGATTTCCCGTTAACCCCTTACTACCATCAGATGTACTATCCCGTCCATGGTACCTGGGCCCGTATGACTATGGACGGGATAGTACGTCACATGTGATCAGCCGCGCTCTTCGGGGGGAGCGCGGCCGATCGCGGCCGGGTGACAGCTGATTATCACAGCTAACACCCGGCAATATGTGCCAGGAGCGGTCACAGACTGCTCCAGGAACATTAACCCCTGGCACACCATGATCAAAAATGATCGCGGTTTACCAGGGGCATAGGGAAGCATCGCGCAGGGAGGGGGCTCCCTGCATACTTCCCTGAGACCCTCAGAACAGTGCAATGTATCGTGCTGTTCAGAGGGACCCGCCTCCCTGCAAGATCCCAGATCCAAGATGGCCACGGGGTCCTTCGGGACTTGCAGAGAGGCGGCTTCGTCAGTGCCTGCTAAGAGCAGGCACTGGGAAAGCCTGCAGCACTGCCTGTCACATCGCTGGTCTGACATGGTACCGCTGAAAACGTCATCTTGTCCCGCAAAAAAACAAGCCACAAAACAGCTCCATCAGCGAAAAAATAAAAGTTATAGCTTGCAGAATAAAGCAATGCAAAAATAATTATTTTTTATATAAAATTGTTTTTATTGTATAAAGCGCCAAAACATAAAAAATTATATAAATGAGGTATCACCGTAATCGTACTAACCCGAAGAATAAAAGTGCTGTTTCAATTTTACCACACGCGGAATGGTATAAACGCGCCCCCCAAAAGAAATTCATGAATTGCTGATTTTTATTCATTCTAACCTCACAAAAATCGAAATAAAAAGCAATCAAAAAATATCACGTGTCCAAATATGATACCAGTAAAAACGTCAACTCGTCCCGCAAAAAATAAGACCTCACTTGACTCTGTGGGCCAAAATATGCAAAAATTATAGCTCTCAAAATGTGTTGATGCAAAAGCTATTTTTTGCAATAAAAAGCGTCTTTTAGCGTGACAGCTGCCAAACATAAAATCCAGCTATAAATAGAAAATCAAACCCCCCCTTTATCACTCCTTTAATTAGGGAAAAATAATAAAATTAAAAAAATTATTTATTTCCATTGTCCCATTAGAGTTAGGGTTAGGGTTGCTGCTAAAGTTAGGGTTAGGGTTGGGGCTAAAGGTAGGATTAGGGTTAGGGTTGGGATTAGGGTTAGGGGTGTGTTAGGGTTAGGTTTGTGGTTAGGGTTATGGGTAGGGTTGGGACTAGGGTTAGGGGTGTCCGGGGTTAGGGTTGGAGTTAGAATTGGGGGGTTTCCACTGTTTAGGCACATCAGGGGCTCTCCAAATATGACAAGGCGTCTGATCTCAATTCCAGCCAATTCGGTGTTGAAAAAGTCAAACGGTGGTCCTTACCTTCTGAGCTCTGCCATCCGCCCAAACAGTAGTTTACCCCCACATATGGTGTATCAATGTACTCAGGACAAATTGCACAATAAATCTTTGGGTCCAATTTCTTCTGTTACCCTTGGTAAATTAAAAATATAGGGGTGAAGATATAATTTTTGTAAAAAAAAAAAATACTTTTTTGTTCTTACGGCTGTACGTTATAAACTTTTGTGAAGCACTTGGGACTTCATAGCACTCACCACACATCTAGATAAGTTTCTTGTGGGGTCTATTTTCCAAAATGGGGTCACTTGTGGGGGTTTTCCACTGTTTAGGCACATCAGTGGCTCTCCAAATGCAGACCATTCTATCAAAGTCTGCAATCCAAAACTTCACTACTTCCCTTCCGAGCCCCGACGTGTGCCCATACAGTAGTTTTCACCCACATATAGGGTATCAGTGCACTCAGGACACATTGGACAACAACTTTTGGGGTCCAATTTCTCCTGTTACCCTTGGGAAAATAAAAAATTGGGGCCGAAAATATCATTTTTGTGGAAAATTTTTGATTTTTTATTTTTATGGCTCTACGTTATAAACTGCTGTGAAGCACTTGGGGGTTCAAAGTTCTCCCCACAAATCTAGATAAGTTCCTTGGGGGGTCAATTTTCCAAAATGGGGTCACTTGTGGGGGGTTTACACTGTTGAAACACATCAGTGGCTCTCCAAATGCGACATGACACCCGCAGACCATTCCATCAGAGTCTGCAATCCAAAACATCACTACTTCTCTTTCGAGCCCCGACGTGTGCCCATACAGTAGTTTTCTCCCACATATAGGGTATCAGCGTACTCAGGACAAATTGGAAAACAACTTTTGGGGTCCAATTTCTCCTGTTACCCTTGTGAAAATATAATATTGGGAGCGAAAAATTGGACTTTCACTTTTTCACTTTTCTCCAGCATTGCAATACATTATAGCAATGGAGAAAGCTACTGTGACCATGGTCACAGCAGCTTTCCGTAGCTAGACTGAGCAAACACAGCGCTGTCGGTGCGGGGACCAACGGCATGAGTCCCCGCACCGCTTGCCGTGCCTGTCAGCTGTCATAGACAGCTGTCGGCACTGAACTACCACTGCGTGTTCAAAGGCTGGACGTGCACAGTCCATCAAGGTGCCAAAACTGACACCTTGCCATGATGGACTGTGCACGTCCATGGACATGAAGGAGTTAAAAATCTTTAGGCCTAATATTGGAGTGCAGCCTAGAGGGCCAATTTGCTATTCCAAATAGTTTGTGATAAAACTGTATTTCAGTGGCAAATCAGTAGGTTAGATTTCCATTAAACAATCATTAGGTCTAATATTGGGGGGCAGCCACTAGGCCCAAATAGCTACTCCAAATCATTTGTGAAAAAACTGTGGTTCAATGTTAAATCAGAAGGCCAGATTTCCACTTAAAAATCGTTTACTCCTAATATCTCGGTGCAGCATAGAGGGCCAATTAGCTAGTCCAAATTGCTTGTGATAAAACTGGTTCTATGCAAATCAGAAAGCCAGATTTCCACTTAATAAACGTTAAGCCTATTATTGGACTGCAGACTAGAAACCAATTTGCTAATCCCTAATCATTTGTTATAAAACTGCGGGTTCAGTGGCAAATCAAAGGCCAAATTACCACTTAAAATCGTTAGGCTAATATTGGGGTGCAGCCATGAGGCCTAATTAACTACTCCAAATCGTTTGTGGTAAAACTGGGTTTCAGTGGCAAATCAAAGGCCAAATTACCACTTAAAATCGTTAGGCTAATATTGGGGTGCAGCCATGAGGCCCAAATAGCTGCTTCAAATCGTTTGTGATAAAACGGTGTTTCAGTGGCAAATCAGAAGACCAGTTTTCCACTTAAAAATCATTAAGCCTAATATTGGGGTGCAGCCTTGAAGGCCAATTAGCTAATCCAAATAATTTGTGATAAAATTGTGTTTCAGTGTTAAATCTGTGCTGTTCCGTCTGTCTGGTTTATGTATTGTATTATTTCCATGTTGTGTATAATCTATTCTTGCATGCTCTCTGCTGTCACCTGGTGGCCCTTTCTGTGGGGCAGCCTGTAAATAATTGTTTCTTCTGGAACATGCTTTTCACTTCCTGGGCAGAGTTCACTCCTTCTTCTTCCTGTTAGCAGCCATTTGCTTTGTTATTTCTTTATGGGAGAGACATGCTTTTCACTGAGCTGTGAAAGGCATCAGTTTTCGACCATCACCACCACCACCTACACTCTCTTGCTGCTCACACTTGCAGCCATACTTGGTGCTACATCTTCCTGCACCTCATTTCACCTGCATTTCTGGAGAAGTTACTGTATATCAATCATAAGCTGTATGTCCAGATTTCCAAATAAACAAGTCTGGACTTCACAATCCCTGGTGTGCATCATCTCTCCGGACACTGAACAGCACTGGTCCTGTCTGCTCTGCATGAGGAAACGGAAGGTAGGAAAACTCTCCCAGCCCCAATCAACTATACCTCCATTCGCCCCATGTTGGGACAGAACAGTCGAAAACTGCCTTGAAGCCCGGCCAGAATTACCCTTATATCCCTATCCACGTGTCCTGCGCGCTGCCTGCTCACATACTGCAGCCCTGCTCTGCTAAGAAACTATCTGCAGCGTCATCCAAGATCGCATTGTGCATAGAGACTCTCTGTATGTTATACTACATCGATGCAGATTGTCAGACTGTAAAACCCCACAATTCTCTAAAAACACCTTGGGAATCTTACCAGGAAATCTTAACTAAACTGCACTGTGATTTCCGGCCCCCAATTCAAAAGATCAGTTTCTTAAAGAGACAGCGCACCTTAAATCAAAATGGCCGAAAAAGACCCTGCACAGTCTCCCACTGCTGAAACAGAGCAAATACAACCTGACACTGTCCATCATGAAGACCAGGAAGCAGAACCCAAGCTTCCAGGAGACCAAGTCGTTAGACAAAAACGCTCTGTCAAACCAACCATAAAAGCTGTCGAAAATTATCACAATACAAAAGATGAGTACAATGACAACCTGGACGACCTATGGGAGCGAGTTACCTCACTCATGTCAAGCGTCCAACACCAGAAAGATGATGCAGTGAGTTTACAGGATACTATAAGACAGCTAGAAATGGCCCATGGTAGATACAAGAGACTGTCCGCAAGGTATGCCGCCTTCCTAAAAGACTCTAATATTGACGAAGCCTCATCAGAGTTATGCAAAGTAGATTCCACAGACAGAGAAAAGAACGCCGCCGTGCAAGACGCCAAAGATAAAGCGGAACTCCGTATTGCTCATCTGCAAGAATCAAGATCCCACAGGTCAGGCTCATCCAGACACTCTTATCGGTCGTATAAATCATCCTGCTCAAGAACTTCAGCCCTCAGTGACAGAATTCTTGAGGCCCGCTTAAATGCAGAGAGATCCAAACTAAGACGTTCCTTTACAGAAAAGAAAGCAGAAGCAGAGGCAGTAGCCAAGAAATCAGAAGCAGAAGCAGAGGCAGTAGCCAAGAAAGCAGAAGCAGAGGCAGTAGCCAAGAAAGCTGAAGCAGAGGCAGAAGCCAAGAAAGCAGAGGCGGAAGCAGAGGCTCAAGAAAAGATTATTCAAACACAAATGGAGGAAGAAATCGTGCTAGCCGTAGTAAAAATGCTTGAGCAAGCATTGAAGCAAAACCTCGAACCGATTTGCCTACCACCACAGGAAGAAGACGAACCAGCTGTTCGCACCAGTGACTACGTGCAGAAACAGATATCTGCAGCGCACACCTTCTCCAGCGACGTTCAACCCAACATTGTGGAAACGCCCAAGTCGGCCCAACTTGCAGTGCCAGTGGCACCAACAGCCTCCGCAGAAACCCAAGACCAACGCCATGATGCGTCCCCTCAGGAGCAGTCATCACCACAAGATGACCACAAGGCGCACTCCAGCCCGCCTCCACAGTTCAAGCAGCAGTCATCATAATATCCAGAGATTAAGCCACCACAGCTCAACCCTGCAGCAACATCATTTTACCCGGGAACAATTCACCCTTCCACGCCTCACAGCTTATACGCCCGAGGGGCACCACAAGCTTAAAACGGCAACAAGCAGTGAAGGATCAGACATGTCCGAGTTTGCCAGGTTCATGGTGAGCAGAGAGCTAATCAACACCAGTCTTTCAAAATTTGACGACCGTGCAGAGAACTACTGACCCTGGAAAGCAACCTTCAAGGCCGCCATTGCTGACCTCAACCTATCCGCTGAGCAGGAGCTCGACCTCATGGTCAAATGGTTGGGTCCAAAATCCACAAACCGTATCAAGAGTCTTAGGACCGTCTATGTGGGACAAGCTGAAGCAGGTCTGGCTGCTGCCTGGCAGAGACTCGAAAGAACCTACGGCAGCGCTGAAGCCATAGAAAAGTCCCTATTTAAGAGACTGCAAACTTCTGGACTTAAGTGATCTGCTTATGGAGCTGGAACTTGCGAAAAGAGACCCCCATCTGTCTTGACTGTGCTACCTGGACACTGCCCATGGGGTGAACCCAATCGTCTCAAAGTTACCACATAGTCTGCAAGAGAAGTGGGCAGTCATGACGTCACCTTTCCTTCGTTCATTCAGTTCTGCAAGTTTGTCGATGAACAGGCCCAAATGAGGAACGACCCTAGTCTAGACTTGGAGTCCGACACTGCAGCTCCAGCAACATCCTCATCAAGGTATGAAAGCATCACACACAGACGCAAGGTCTTGAGGAACAGTGTAAGTGTCAGGAAGACTAACCTGCCACCACCTGCAGTACCAGCTGATAAGCAGTACACTATTCTGTCGAGGGATAAATCTTTCAATCGTGAGTGTCCCATTCACAAAGAACCACACTCATTGAACAAATGTAGAGGCTTCAGGTCCAAAACCATGCAGGAGCGCAAGAAAATCCTCAGCGAACTTGGGGTATGTTTCAAGTGCTGTGCCTCATTAGAACACATGGCCAAGGACTGTAAATCTTCCATTAAGTGTGAAGAATGTCATAGCGGCAAACACCCATCAGCCTTGCATCCAACCTCAGCCACCAGCAATCCAGCAGTCACAGTGACCCCTAGTCCAGCAGCAAGCCAGAACCACGACAAGTCTACCACGGCTGTCTCCTGCTCATGCTCAGAGGTATGTGGGGAGAACCGAAGTGCTAAATGCTGTGCCAGGATATGCCTGATCAGAGTTTTTCCGGAAGGGCATCCAGAGAAAACAGTAAAAATGTATGCCATCATTGGTGACCAGAGCAATTGATCTCTAGCTGGACCTAAGTTCTTTGAAGCCTTTGGTATCAGGGGACCAGCAACGCCCTACACTCTGAATACCTGCTCGGTCGCATAGACACTAGCGGTAGAAGGGCACAAGGTTTTATTGCTTCCCCTATCAACGGAGGCATAGAAATACCTCTACCTACATTAAACTAATGCGATCAAATACACGACCAAAGGGATGAGATCCCTACCCCAGAAGCTGCGTTCCACCAACCACACTTAAGGCACTTAACCAGCGTTATCCCACCTATGGACACAGATGCTGAAATCTTACTTCTGCTCGGCAGAGACGATTTAAGGATACATAAGGTCCGCCAACAGTGTAATGGTCCTGACTACGCCCCCTATGCCCAGAAACTAGACTTGGGGTGGGTAGTCATAGGAAATGTATGCAAGGACCAAACAGGAGTCAATTCCTTTAAGACCTACGTACGCCGGGATGGACGCACTACTTTTTGCAAACCATGCCCTCTTCACTACGAGGTGAAAGAGAAGTCTCCAGATCCCGTACAGCTGCCTGATGTCATCCCTTCTCCCTATGCAGACAACTTGGGAAGATCAGTGTTTCGCATCACTAAGGATGACAACAAAGTAGCCCCGTCAATGGAAGACAAGGAATTTGTCAAGATAATGGACAATGAGTTCCTTAAGGACGAGACTAATCACTGGGTTTTTCCCCTACCCTTCAGAGCTACCAGGGTAAGGCTCCCGAACAACCGTGAACAAGCGTTGTCCAGATTCAATTATCTCCAGCACACACTAAGCAACAAACCGGAGATTAAACAGCACATTGTCACCTTTATGGGCAAAATATTCCATAATAACCATGCCAAGCCAGCTCCTCCCTTAAAGGAAAACGAGGAGTGCTGGTACCTACCCTCATTCGGAGTATATCACCCACGAAAGTCTAAGCAAATTAGAGTTGTCTTTGATTCAAGCGCCAAACATCAAGGCATATCTCTCAATGACGTCCTCCTCACGGGCCCTAATCTAACAAACAACCTAGTAGGAGTGTTGATGAGGGTCAGGAAAGAGCCCATCGCTATCACTGCCGACATTGAACAGATGTTCCACTGTTTTATAGTCAGAGAGGATCACAGGAATTTCCTCAGGTTCTTGTGGCACAAGGACAACGACCCCAGCAAAGAGATGGTGGAGTATCGCATGAGGGTGCACGTATTTGGGAACAGCCCTTCGCCCGCTGTGGCAACCTATGGCCTGCGGAGAACTGCACTGGAAGGAGAGTCCGAATATGGAACAGACACCAGAGACTTTGTAGAAAAAGACTTCTATGTAGATGATGGACTGAAATCTCTACCCACAGAGAAGCAGCGATTGACCTGCTTAAGAGGACCCAAGGTATGCTGTACTGAACCAAGCTTAGACTGCACAAAATTGCTTCAAACAGCCCAGCTGTCATGAGAGCCTTTGAGTCAAGTGACCACGCACCAGGATTCAAGGACATAGACCTGGGACCAGACCGTCCACCTGTGCAGAGAAACTTAGGCCTGAGGTGGAACCTGTCAGCCGACACCTTCAACTTTCAAATCAATTGTGCAGACAAACCATTCACTAAACGTGGTGTCCTGTCAGTGGTGAACAGCTTATGCGATCCACTGGGATTCGTAGCACCAATTACCATACAAGGTAAATCCCTTCTGAGCCAGCTTTCCGAAACCATCAAAGACTGGGATGCCCCACTCCCTCCTGATAAGGAACCAAATTGGGAAACCTGGAAGCAGTCCTTGTGTGCCTTGGATGAAATCCACATACCGAGATGCTACGCCAGAACCACACTTGCCGCTAGCACTAGGACAGAACTCCATGTGTTCTCGGATGCATCCACAGAGGCCATTGCAGCCGTTGCCTATATGAAGGTGACGAGATCTGACAATCAAGATCACGTTGGGTTTGTCTTCGGCAAGGCTAAGTTGGCTCCCAAGCCTGACCACACTATTCCCAGGCTCGAACTCTGTGGGACTGTGCTTGCAGTAGAACTCGCATACTTTATACAGCATGGGCTGGACACCAACATAGATGATGTACAATACTACACTGACAGTACGGTCGTCTTAGGTTACATCCACAACCAAACAAGGTGCTTCTACGTGTACGTCAGTAACACATCGAGAGAATAAGTAGGTCTTCCAAGCCTGAGCAGTGGCACTATATCCCATCTGAGCTTAATCCAGCGGACCACGCCACTAGACCAATGTCTATAAGTTCTTTTGCTAACTCTTCTTGGCTTTCAGGTCCGAAGTTTCTGCTGGAACAGAAAGGAAGTGAACGTGTCTAGGAAGACTTCAGATTCCAGGATCCGGATAACGATCCAGAAGTCCGCTTCGAGGTCAGTGCTCTGGCCACGAGCACTAAACCAACCTCCAGCCTCGGTTGCCAGCGCTTCGAACGCTTCTCCAACTGGATGAAACTCGTCAAGACCATCACAAGCTTAGTCCACATTGCGAAATATTATCTTGACTCACCTGGAAACAAAAAATGTCATGGTTGGCATGTCTGCCATAAACCACTCTCTACCGGTGACATTCCAGTACTTCGTCCATTGGATTACCGTTGGGTCGGAGATAGTTTGGCCTAGTGCGGCTTCTCTGATCCGAAGATGGGCTTCCTTTGGATTACCTCAGGAACTGACTTAAAGACGTTCATTTACCTCATTTCGAAGTTATTATTGCATTTCATGCATGTTTATGTGTTTGTTTTTCTAGGTTGTTGGACTTCATTTCAAAAGCACTAGTATAGTGAAATCCCTTACGGAATTTCAGACGGCGAGTGTGCTGTTCCGTCTGTCTGGTTTATGTATTGTATTTTTTCCATGCTGTGTATAATCTATTCTTGCATGCTCTCTGCTGTCACCTGGTGGCCCTTTCTGTGTGGCAGCCTGTAAATAATTGCTTCTTCTGGAACATGCCTTTCACTTCCTGGGCAGAGTTCACTCCTTCTTCCTGTTATCAGCCGTTTGCTTTGTTAGTTCTTTATGGGAGAGACATGCTTTTCATCGAGCTGTGAAAGGCATCAGTTTTCGACCACCACCACCACCATCTACACTCTCTTGCTGCTCACACTTGCAGCCATACTTGGTGCTACATCTTCCTGCACCTCGTTTCACCTGCATATCTGGAGAAGATACTGTATATCAATCATAAGCTGTATGTCCAGATTTCCAAATAAACAAGTCTGGACTTCACAATCCCTGGTGTACATCATCTCTCCGGACGCTGAACAGCACTCGTCCTGTCTGCTCTGCATGAGGAAGCGGAAGGTAGGAAAACTCTCCCAGCCCCAATCAACTATACCTCCATTCGCCTCATGTGGGGACAGAACAAAATCAGAAAGCCAGATTTCCACTTAAAAATCGTTGGGCCTAATATTGGGGTGCATCTACAAGACCCAATTAGCTACTCCAAATCATTTGTGATAAAACTGGGGTTCTGTGGCAAATCAGAAGGCCAGATTTCCACTTTAAAATTGTTGGGCCTAATATTGGGGTACATCTACAAGACCCAATTAGCTACTCCAAATCGTTTGTGATAAAGCTGGGTTTCAGTGGCAAATCAGAAGGCCAGATTTCCATTTAAAAATCGTTAGACCTAATATTAGGGTGCAGCTACGAGGCCCAAATAGCTGCTCCAAATTGTTTGTGAAGAAAACGGTGTTTCAGTGGCAAATCAGAAGGCCAGATTGCCATTTAAAAATCTTTAGGCCTAATATTGGAGTGCAGCCTAGAGGCCAATTTGCTATTCCAAATCGTTTGTGATAAACTGTATTTCAGTGGCAAATAATAAGGCCAGATTTCCACTAAAAAAATCGTTGGGCTTAATATTGGGGTGCATCTAAAAGACCTAATTAGCTATTCTAAATCGTTTGTGATAAAACTGGGATTCAGTGGCAAATCAGAAGATCAGATTTCCACTTAAAAATCGTTGGGCCTAATATTGGGGTGCATCTACAAGACCCAAATAGCTATTCCAAATCGTTTGTGATAAAACTGGGATTCAGTGGCAAATCAGAAGACCAGATTTCCACTTAAAAATCGTTGGGCCTAATATTGGTGTACATCTACAAGACCCAATTAGCTACTCCAAATCGTTTGAGATAAAACTGGGATTCAGTGGCAAATCAGAAGACCAGATTTCCACTTAAAAATTGTTAGGCTAATATTGGGGTGCAGCAATGAGGCACAATTAGCTACTCCAAATCATTTGTGATAAAACTATGTTTCAGTGGAAAATCAGAAGGTCAGATTTCCATTTAAAAATAGTTAGGCCTAATATTGCAGTGCAGCATAGAGGGCCAATTAGCTAGTCCAAATTGTTCATGATAAAACTGTGGTTCAGTAGCAAATCAGAAGGCCAGATTTCTACTTAAAAATCATTAGGCTTAATATTTGGATGTAGCCTAGAAACCAATTTGCTAATCCAACCCGTTTGTGATTAAGCTGTGCTTTAGTGGCATATCAGAAGACCAGATTTCCATTTAAAATTTGTTGGGCGTGATAAAACTGTGTTTTAGTGGCATATCAGAGGACGAGATTTCCATTTAAAATTTGTTGTGCCTAATATTGTAGTGCAACCATGTGGCCCAATTAGCTACTCCAAATCGTTAATGATAAAACTGGGTTTCAGTGGCAAACCAGAAGGTCAGATTTCCATTTAAAAATCGTTAGGCCTAATATTGAGGTGCAGCCATGAGGCCCAATAGCCAGGGCCGCCATCAGGGCATTACAGCCCTTACTAATGTATGGGGCCCGGTGCTTTAGGGGGGCCCGCCGCCCGAGCACGCTGGCAGCACAGTCCGGCAGCAGGCGCAGCACTTCGCTGCTTTATATTCCCCACTGTCCCCAGTCCTGACCTCCTGGCTGGCAAATTAAATGGGCAGGCACTGTAGCTTTAAGCTACTGCCCGCCCTGATGCATCATGGTCCAGCCGTGACGTCACACGCTGCTCTGCTCCACTTCCTCATTCTGGAGCAGAGCGAGCAGCGTGTCACGTCGGTGTGCTGTGCCAGACACACACTGCCACGTTCCTGGGAGCGGCGGACCGGACCGGGTGCAGGCAGCAGGCAGCAGGCGAGCTTAGCAAGGTGAGTAGTCTGTCGCAGGGGGGGCCCGGCCAGGACAGCCGCAGCGCCAGCATCCACCACGCACCACCAACAGTGCCCAGGGCAGGAAGGGGGGGCCCAGCATCCACCAAAAGGCCCCCCAGGGCAGGCGGGGGGGCCCGCAGGCGCAGCATCCAGCAACAGGGGCCCTGGGGACCCTGTTGGTGGATGCTGCGGGCCCCTCCTGCCTGCCCTGAGCTGGGGCCCTGTTGGATTGCTGCGTGTGGCCGCCCCCCCCCGCCTGCTCATCATATGGGGCATAAAATCTATGGAGCATCATATGGCGGCATAATCTTTGGAGCATCATATGGCAGCATAATCTATGGAGCATCATATGGGGCATAAAATCTATGGAGCATCATATGGGGGCATATACATCTATGAGGCATCATATGGCGGCATAAAATCTATGGAGCATCATATTGCGGCATAATCTATGGGGCATCATATGGCGGCATAATCTATGGAGCGTCATATGGTGGCATAATCTTTGGAGCATCATATGGCGGCATAATCTTTGGAGCATCATATGGCGGCATAATCTGTGGGGCATCATATGGCGGCATAATCTTTGGAGCATCATATGGGGCATAATCTATGGAGCATCGTATGGGACATAAAATCTATGTAGCATCATATGGGGCATAAAATCTATAGAGCATCATATGGCAGCATAATCTTTGGAGCATATGGCGACATAATCTATGGAGCGTCATATGGCGGCATAATCTTTGGAGCATCATATGGCGGCATAATCTTTGGAGCATCATATGGCGGCATAATCTGTGGGGCATCATATGGCGGCATAATCTTTGGAGCATTGTATGGGGCATAATCTATGGAGCATCGTATGGGGCATAAAATCTATAGAGCATCATATGGCGCATAATCTTTGGAGCATCATATGGCGGCATAATCTATGGAGCATCATATGGCGGCATAATCTTTGGAGCATCATATGGCGGCATAATCTTTGGGGCATCATATGGCGGCATAATCTGTGGGGCATCATATGGCGGCATAATCTTTGGGGCATCATATGGCGGCATAATCTTTGGAGCATCATATGGCGGCATAATCTTTGGGGCATCATATGGCGGCATAATCTGTGGGGCATTATATGGCGGCATAATCTTTGAAGCATCATATGGCGGCATAATCTATGGAGCATCATATGGCGGCATAATCTTTGGAGCATCATATGGCGGCATAATCTTTGGAGCATCATATGGGGCATAAAATTTATGGAGCATCATATGGGGGCATATTCATCTATGGCGCATCATATGGCGGCATAAAATCTATGGAGCATCATATGGGGCATAAAATCTATGGAGCATCATATGGCGGCATAATCTTTGGAGCATCATATGGCGGCATAATCTATGGAGCATCATATGGCGGCATAATCTTTGGAGCATCATATGGTGGCATAATCTTTGGAGCATCATATGGGGCATAAAATTTATGGAGCATCATATGGGGGCATATTCATCTATGGGGCATCATATGGCGGCATAAAATCTATGGAGCATCATATGGGGGCATATACATCTATGGGGCATCATATGGCGGCATAAAATCTATGGAGCATCATATGGGGGCATAAAATCTATGGAGCATCATATGGGGGTATAAAATCTATGGGGCATCATATGGGGCATAAAATATATGGAGCATCTTATGGGGGCATAACTTTTATGGAGCATTATATGGGGCCAATCATTAACTGAATACAATAATCTGCAATCAGAAATACAGTGTGTGTATATATATATATATATATATATATATATATATATATATATATATATATATATGATTTCAATTAGTTAAAAAAAAATGTATGTGACACATTCCCTTGAAGAAAGATAATTAAAATATACAAAAAAAAAGTTACCGAATGTTTAAGAGGTTAGATTAGAGTAGGGCCCTGCCAATAGATTCTACCTTGTCGTGGTAGGAAGAGCAAAATTCACCGCACACTACAATTGATTACTATGCAGAAAAAATATTTTTATTTGAAAAATTATCCAATCCAAAAGAAGAATAATAATATGTACAATATACAGATACCCAACGTTTCGACCCTCCCGGATCTTAATCATTGGGTACTAGAGAAAAATAGAAGAAACATAGTGTGAGGCAATTATATACAGTGATTACATATATAACATATATACAGATATGGGCTGGATCATATATAATTGATTGCGAAAAATGTCATGTAGATAATAATCCAGAAAGTAGAATATATCGTTAAAGTACATATGGAGCCTCATTATACAATCTCAACATGGAGATACATAGAGTAACGATTTATATAATCATAGTAGAACAAAAGCACAATGATATAAGAAACAAAGAAGTAGCGCATTTCTACCTTGTAAAATTAGTACAACAGAGATATGGCACATAGTAGAGGCAATAAATTCCTTGTAAATTCCCTTATAGCAGAGCCAGATGCTGCAGATAATATCAAAATTATTAATTAAATAAATATAGGGAAATAGGCGGAGCCGTGTACTGCCGGACCGGAAGTGCGTCATCCGGACCGGAAGTGACACGGCGCAACATGATCTGATGTAATCGCGCATGCGCGATAGCGGTAGCGCCACCATGTTTTCGGTGGGAAAAGGCAAATATAAGCAGGACTATGAGAGACACTAATCTGTATAAGAGACAAAATCTAGGGGAGGAGACTAGAGGCCTGCATGTGGCGCTGTGTCACTTCCGGTCCGGATGACGCACTTCCGGTCCGGCGTACACGGTGCCGCATTTAAACCCCCATTTGCTCCCTTCCCATACACCTGGTCACCCAGCAGACAAGGCAGGGCGCAGGAGCGCCGCCTGTAAACCTGTACATTCGCTTCTTAAGGTATGTCTTTGACTAAAAGCGGTTCACCCCATCTGCCATCACTCTGGGCTGCAACTTATGCCACATTTACCCCATGTAGGCTCTGTGGACGCCATCCAGGACATGTTTTAACCCCATCCAGGGCACATTTAACCCCTACTTTCTGTACACGGCAGGGCGCAGGTGCGCCGCCTATATTCTCATTTCATCCACCTCCAAAGGTATGTTTTCATGTAAATAGTCCACTCCATCTGCCACTGTAATGGGCTATAATTTGTGTTCCATTTGCCCTGTACAAGCTATCAGGACACCACTCAGGACATACTTTACCCTATTCTGGATACATTTAACTCCTGCTCTTTGTACACAGCAGGTAATCTCTGACATTTCAATGATGGTGACCCCTATTTCCCTATATGTAATCATTTTGATATTATCTGCAGCATCTGGCTCTGCTATAAGGGAATTTACAAGGAATTTATTGCCTCTACTATGTGCCATATCTCTGTTGTACTAATTTTACAAGGTAGAAATTCGCTACTTCTTTGTTTCTTATATCATTGTGCTTTTGTTCTACTATGATTATATAAATCGTTACTCTATATATCTCCATGTTGAGATTGTATAATGATGCTCCATATGTACTTTAACGATATATTCTACTTTCTGGATTATTATCTACATGACATTTTTCGCAATCAATTATATATGATCCAGCCCATATCTGTATATATGTTATATATGTATATGTAATCACTGTATATAATTGCCTCACACTATGTTTCTTCTATTTTTCTCTAGTACCCCATGATTAAGATCCGGGAGGGTCGAAACGTTGGGTATCTGTATATTGTACATATTATTATTACGGCACTGGCACTTTCTTCTTTTGGATTGGATAATTTTTCAAATAAAAATATTTTTCTGCATAGTAATCAATTGTAGTGTGCGGCGAATTTTGCTCTTCCTATATTTGTTGGTGCCGCTTAGGACCAATTCACCAGCACCTCCTATACACTAGACTTGAGTGCACACCATTTCACCCATATTACCTTGTCGTGGTGGCAGGCTTAAAAAAATCTTTTGGTCAAAACAAAAGCTGATGTCTACGCATGTGATTTGATGTTAATGTGTCATTGGTGAGGGCGTGGTGCAGAAGTGGAGTTTTTCCAAGAAAAGGCGGAGGGATTTTGGATGGTTCGCGTGGTGGAGGAGGAGCTAGGGTGGAGGCGGAACTGGGGTGGAGTCTCAAGGGGGGCCCCATAAATTTTGCCAGTATGGGGCCCCGAAATTCCTAGTGGCAGCCCTGCCAATAGCTACTCCAAATCGTTTGTGATAAAACGGTGTTTCAGTGGCAAATCAGAAGGCCAGATTTCCACTTAAAAATCCTTAGGCCTAATATTGGGGTGCAGCCTAGAAGGCCAATTAGCTAATCCAAATCATTTGTGATAAAATTCAGTTTTAGTGGCAAATCAGAAGGTAAGATTTCCATTAAACAATCGTTAGGCCTAATATTGGGGGACAGCCATGAGGCCCAATTAGCTACTCCAAATCATTTGTGATAAACTGTGGTTCAGTGTTAAATCAGAAGGACAAATTTCCACTTAAAAATCATTAGGCCTAATATTGGAATGCTGCCTAGAAGGCCAATTTGCTATTCCAAATCATTTGTGATAAAACTGTGTTTTAGTGGCAAATCAGAAGGCCAGATTTCCACTTTAAAATCATTGGGCCAAATATTGGAGTGCAACCACGAGGCCCAGTTAGCTACTCCAAATCGTTTGTGACAAAACTGGGTTTCAGTGGCCAATCAGAAGGCCAGACTTCCACTTAATAATCATTAGGCCTAATATTGGAGTTTAGCCTAGAAGGCCAATTAGGTAATCTAAATCCTTTATGAGAAAGCTGTGTTTCAGTGGCAAATCAGAATCTCAGATTTTCACTTAAAAATCGTTAGGTCTTATACTAAAATGCAGCCTAGAGGGCAAATTTGCTAATTCAAATAGTTTGTGATAAAACTGTGTTTCAGTGGAAAATCAGTAGGTGAGATTTTGATTAAAAATCGTTAGACCTAATATTGGGATGCAACCTAGATGGCCAATTTGCTATTCCAAATCGTTTGTGATAAAACATGGATTAAGTGGTAAATCAGAAGGCCAGATTTCCATTTAAAAATCATTAGACCTAATATTGGGAAGCAGCCATGAGGCCCATTTAGCTACTCCAAATCATTTGTGATAAAACTGTGTTTCAGTGGAAAATAATTAGGTCAGATTTCCACTTAAAAATCATTAGGCCTAATATGGCGGTGCAGCCCTAGAAGTCCAATTTGCTAATCCAAATCGTTTGTGATAAAACTGAGTTTCAGTGGCAAATCAGAAGGCTAGATTTCAACTTAAAAATTGTTAGGCCTATTATTGAAGTGCAGCCATGAGGTCCAATTTGCTGCTCCAAATCATTTGTGATAAAATTGTGTATCAGTGGAAAATCAGAAGCCCAGATTTCCACTTAAAAACCTTTAGGCCTAATATTGGAGTGTAGCCTTGAGACTCAATTAGCTACTCCAAATCGTTTGTTATAAAACTGTGTTTGAGTGGCAAATCACAAGGCTAGATATCCACTTAAAAATCATTAGATATAACAGTGTTGTTCAGGCAGACTAAGAAAATAAATAGTGATTGTTCATTTAGTTACAGATTATTAACAGCTGTGGGCCTAAGGTAGTGAAACAGCAGGTTGCAAGAGAGGAAGGCTACGCACAAGATGAATGTGAAAAAGCAAGGTTGTGATGGAAGGGAGAATAGGCTTGGTGTTTGACGTGTATGTGGGTTTGGTGTTAATGGTAATGAAAGCTCAACTGAACAAACACTGTCTCGTCCTATCCAAAACCACTTTCAATTGCTGTTACTGGACATGCTTGTCAGCTCCCTCTCTTTGGCAGCTGCACAGCTGTACACCTTGTAATTTAAGCTCAGAAAGAGCATCTGCTACAGTGGATGACAGGCGCTGCATCAAGTGGCCTCTCCTCTTCTTCCTCCACCTTCACATCACACACAGTACAATCATCAGTACAATCATCAAACTGTTAGTGAAGGTGCAGTAGCTGAGGAATGAATGAAAGAGGACAACGTGATGGATGCGCAACAGTCAGGAGATGAAGAGGATAATGATCCCCTCTCTGTTGTCCATGGTTGGCAAGAGTTGACGGAGGAAGCAACTTTGAGAGTTACACCATCACCAACACACCATAGACTTGGACCTCATGGAAGCACCTTCTTGCTGCACCATCTTCAACATGATGCCCATATCCATTAGGGTTAGAAATAGTGCTCACTACTAGGTTGCCACTCTGTTAGATCCACGGTGCAAGAGTAAATTTAGCCAGATGCTTTCCCCCTGGAAAGGGATGCATGAATGCTGGAGTATCAAAACACGCATGTAGACAATCTTAAGAGTGGTTTTCCCCAAGACACCAGTGAGACACACTGTGTGCATTCCAGTTTTAGATGTCCAACCCCAGGAATGCAAAACATTAGAAGCAGCAATAGCAGCAATGTAAGAGGCATAAGCAATTTCTGTGAGTCACTTCACATATTTTTTACACCAGCTCGTGCACCAGCAGAACAGAGTACAATTCTGACACGTTGTGAATGACTGGAGAGGATGGTGCAGGAGTATCTGGAGCTCAACATCAATGCCATCATGAGGGGGGGTTTGGACCCTTTTGCATTTTGGTCTTCAAAAATGGAAGAGGGCCTGAGCTTGCCAATCACGCCTTGGAGGTTTTATCATGCCCGGCAGCCAGCGTTCTCTTAGAACATGTCTTCAGCGCTGCTACTGGTGTCCTGACGGATAAACACATCCGGCAGTCCCTTTGAAAGTGTAGACTACCTAACTTTCATCAAATAAATGAGTCAAGGATCTCCAATGACTTTGGCTCCCCAGTTGCAGACTTGGCAGACTAGGCGATGGTGTCGTTTTTACTGTCATGCATTGATCTTGCGTTATTGCAGTCTGTGTCATCCTTGTGGTGTCTTCTGAGCATGCTATTACTACTGCTGCTGATGGTTACAAACAATTTTTTGAAATGTGGAGACTCCAAGTTGGATCTCCATCTGGTGGGTTGCCTGTGGTGGAAGGTGTGTCAGAAGCCTAATATACTGTTTCTACTCTGTGGAAATTGATATCACTTTAGTGGTGTGACAACTATTTTTTGAAATGTGGAGACTCCAAGTTGTGTCTCCATTTGGAGGGTTGTCTGTGGTGGAAGGTGTGTCAGAGACCTATTATACTATTTCTACTCTGTGGAAATTGATGCCCCTTTAGTGGTGTATGACAATTATTTTTTTGAAATGTGGAGACTCCAAGTTGAGTTTCCATCTGGTGGGTTGCCTGTGGTGGAATATGTGTCAGAAGCCTAGTATACTGTTGCCTTTTTAGTGGTATGTGAAAATTATTTTTTGAAATGTGGAGATTCCAGGTTGGGTCTCCATCTGGTGGGTTGGCTGTGGTAAAAGGTGTTTTAGAGGCCTATTTCTACTCTTTGGAAATTGATGCTACTTTGCTGGTGTGAGACATTAATATTTTGAAATGTGGAGATTACAAGTTGGGTCTCCATTTGGTGGGTTGCCTTTGGAGGAAGGTGTGTCAGAAGTCTATTATAGTATTTCTATCCCTGTGGAAATTGATGCAGCTTTAGTGATGTATGGCAATTATTTTTTGAAATGTGGAGACTCTAAGTTGGGTTTCCGTCTGATGGGTTGCCTGTATAAGTAGGGCTTTTAGACTGGCAGGCCTGCACTTACTTTCTGTTAATTACCTGTTTTACTTTCCTTACATTTTTCTACCAATATTACTGTATGAAACTGATACAACAGGATGTCTTTTTGCTGCCTGCGGCTCCAGATACTGCTACCTGTTTGCTGTCTCCTTTTTTTAAAATTCTGACTGCAGCTTTCAGTAACTCTTGTGTTTCCTGCATGCAATACCTGCTTGCTGCCCCGATGCCAGTGTGCCCACTTGGACCTTGGGCTTGGAGGATCCACCTCACCTGGTGAGTCCTTGACAGTTTTGGTAGTACTAGTGACACTCTGATCTAGAGAAAATCTCAGAGTGGGAAAAGCCCTTAGAATGCTACAAACGTGCATGGAGCACTATGGAAGCAGTGCACAACATACCTAAAGGACATGTGCCCTGTCGGCTTTGTCTGAGAACCTCAGTTATGCCCCCCCAAAAAAAATCCGGAAGGTAAATTTTCCAGCCACACTGGACATTATCTAGCTACACTATCTGACTGATATACAATTCACCTAACTAAACAGCTGAAATCTTGATGCAAACAGGGACAGCATCAGGAGCCGCATCTCTGCGCTGTGTCAGTGTCAAAATGGCGCTAAAACAAGATTTCCACTATTTATATGCAGAGAGACATGTAATTTCTGCAGCCAATGACACAAGCCCTTGTGTAAGGACATTGTGGGTGTTTCCTGCGCCTTGATTGGCTAGCCGCAATGTGCACACATAAAATTAGGAAAAAAAAATGACTGCTGTGGTGTGCTTACAAAAACGCTGCCCCTCTGAGCTCTGCAAATCCCCTCCCCTCATCATACACGTGCCAAATGTTCATGATAGACCACCATTATCGTTGCTAAAGTGCAGAAAATATTTTGGTGGCAGTGCAAATATTTTCCCACACTGTTACCGAATGTTACCGATTTTTTTTACCGATTTTATGAAATTTTGCTCGCATTTACGATCACGAATCAGAATGTGCCATTTTTGTGGCAAATTTATGTTTGGCGATCATTTTCCGAACAAATTTACTCATCTCTACTCCACACTTTGAAAAAGTTAGAAATGTAGCCCAGGAAATTGTTTCAATGATTTCTGGGTGTGTTACATTACACAAAAAAATACTTCACAGCACATAATAATTGATGGATCAAATATATTAACATTTTTCCAGCACCCGCAAAAAAAAATACAGCTATACATTTGCCAACACATTGCACAGGCCTAATCCCTGACTACAGACTGGATTTTGTCACTCTTCTTGCTCTTGTCACTCTGTCTACCTCCCTAGGCTAAATGCATATTGTATGTGCTGCAAACAATTAGCACTAGCACTTAGAAGGGCTGTTAGCGTGATTGCTCATCTTCAGCACCAGTATCAACACTACAGGCTTCTGATTTGTTACACTGTGAGGTCTTGACAAACACTCTTTCCATCCAATGCGAAGTTTCACAGAGCTGTGCAATGGTGTCAGTGTGCCGAATCTGTCCTTTTATAACCTCTGATGATGTCACACGGCCAGCCAATCACACTAGTGAAACAACTAAGATGACTACGGCATTACATATGCAAATTGCCTCTTAAGAGAAAAAGAGGACTTGAACTCTATAGCGCCACCTATTGGAAAATGCCAAATCAGTATCTCAATTTGCAGACACGGTGTTTCGGACTATTGGTCCTCGTCAGTGCAAAGTATGAGATCTGATTTGGCAAGGTGAGAGGCTCTGGACTGAGGTCTAAGCGGTAAGGTTTCTCCTTGTGGAGAGTGACATACCAGATCTGGCTTGTCAAAGTAAGGAGGCATTGCAATGACTCACAGGCAATCCCCGCATGCTTATTGGCTCTGTAACAGGAGCCAAAGATGAGGGACAGGGATTTTACATTGGGCATCGATGTAACTGATCTACACGTGAGATCATCGTGGGACACTTGGTAAATGGACTACGTTGGACAGGGAATATTATATGTAGGTTTATTATTTTATTTTTGTTGCAGGAGACGAGGGAGTCGGAGATTAGGCGATGCAGTAAGTATGGTAAATTAAGATTCAATAAAGCAGTCTATGTGATTATTTCAAATAAAGGACTTTATTCTGGCTGTGTGTTTATTTACCATATAATTATAGGATTAGCAATGGATATGTGTCTTAAAGATGCCTCTCCATTACTAAGCGTGGGCTTGATGTCACCTGACAATACAAAGGTGACATCAACCACACAAATATGAATCCCACTTGCCACCGCAACAGGGCAAGTGGGAAGAGCAAGGCTAAGTGCCAGAATTGGCGCATCTATAAAATGCGCCATTTCTGGGGTGGCAGAGATCCGATGTTTTTAGCTGGGGGTGCCAACATCCATGGCCCCTTCCCAGGCCATTAATATAAACCCACAGCTGTCTGCCTAGCCTTTTCTGGTTCGATTTTATAGGGGACCCATGTCAATTTTTTTCTGCAGTTCCCTTGTAAACTAGCCAGTAAAGGCTAAGCAAAAATCTGTGAGCTGATATTAACCCCTTAACGTCCATTGATGTGCACATTCCGTCATGGCAGGATGTCGGTTCCCGCACCAGGACTGACTGTGCACGTCCCGCATTTAAACTTACTGCGTGTAAACATGCAGTGACAGTTCAGTGCCGACAGCTGCCTATGACAGCTCACTGGCATGGCAAGAGGTGCGAAGACTCTTGCAGTCGGTCCCCGCACCCACAGTGTTGTGATAGGTCAGTCAATCTGACTGACCAAACACAGCATGATCATGCAGGGCATGCTGAAATTTCAGCATCTCCCGACCGATCAGTGCAGGAGGTCAGCACTGCCGGTGGCTGAAATTCCTACACAGACAGCCAGGAGCGGCGTCCGCATCGCCCCTGGCTGGTAACCCCCGACTGCTGCGATCGAGCGCGATTGCAGCGTTTAGGAGGAGGCAGAGGGTTGGGGGCTCCCTTTGCCTCAGATCGGCGCGCGGGGCCCGATCTCAGCCATGATGACCCGGGTTGTTATGACAAACCCTGAGTCATCCAGCTACGGAAAGTCTCTGAGACCATGCTCACAGCATCGTCTCAGAAGCTTTCAGCATAGGCATAATACATTGCAATGCTGGAGCATTGCAATGTATTATACCATCAATCAAAAGTTAAAAAGTGAAAGTCCCATAAAGGGACTAGGTAAAAAGAAAACATTTTTAAAAAAATATATACTGTAAAACAAAGATATAAATAATAAAAATAATAAAAAAATTCCGCTAAGAAATACACATTTTTATGTAAAAAAATAACACAAAAAATACACATGTTTGGTATCACTGCGTGCGGAAAAAATCCCATCTATAAAAGCATAACCCTAGTTAACCCCTTCAGTGAACGCTGTAAAAAACCCAAAAATGTAGCAAATTACACTTGCAAAAAGTGCAATAACACGCGATCAAAAAGACGGATACAAAAAACATGGTACCGCTGAAAACGTCATCTTGTCCCGCAAAAAACAAGCCGCCATATAGCTCCATCAGCGAAAAAATAAAAAAAAGTTATAGCTCGCAGAATAAACTGATGCAAAAATAATTATTTTTTCTATAAAAGTTTTTATTGCTAAAAAAATGCCAAAACATAAAAAAAACGATAGTTCATAGTGACCCGAAGATTAAAGCTGCATTACCAATTTTACCACATGCGCAATGGAGAAATAAAAAAACTATTCCTGTATTGCTGGTTTTTGTTCATACTGCCTCCACAAAAATCAGAATAGAAAGCGATCAAAAAATGTTCTGTGCCCGAAAATTGTACTAATAAAAACGTCAGCTCGTCCCCCAAAAAACAAGCCTGCACATGACTCTGTCGGCTGAAATATGGAAAAATTATAGCTCTCAAAATACGGCGATGCAAAAATTTCTTACAAAAAAGCGTCTTTAACTGTGTGACAGAAGCTAAACATGAAAACAGGATGTAAATCTGGTATCGCTGTAATCGCATCAACCCGAAGAATAAAGTCGCCTAATCACTAATACCGTACGAGGAACAGCGTAAAAAATAAACCAATTCTGCACCTGTTGTAGATTTGTTAATTCTGCCTCCAAAATATCGCAGTAAGGCGATCACAGTGGTTTACCCCCACATATGGGCAACAGCTTACTCTGGACAAGTTGCACAACAAGTTTGGGGGTCTAATTTCTCCTGTTACCCTTGTGAAAATAAAAATTTGGGGGTAAAAAGATCATTTTTGTGGAAAAAAATATGATTTTTTTATTTTCACGGCTCTACATTATAAACTTCTGTGAAGCACTTGGGGTTGAAAGTGCTCACCACACATCTAGATAAGCTCCTTTTTGGGGTCTAGTTTCCAAAATGGGGTCACTTGTGGGGGGTTTCTACTGTTTAGGCACATCAGGGGCTCTACAAACGCAACATGACGCCTGCAGACCATTCCATCAATGTCTGCATTCCAAAACGGCACTACTTCCCTTCCGAGCTCTGCAATGCGCCCACATATGGGGTATCAGCATACTAAGCACAAATTGCACAACAACTTTTGGGGTCATATTTCTTCTGTTACACTTGTGAAAATAAAAAATTGGGGCAAAAAGATCATTTTTGTGGAAAAAATGATTTTTATTTTCACGGCTCTATGTTATAAACTTCTGTGAAGCACTTGGGGGTTCAAAGTGCTCCCACACATCTAGATATGCTCCTTAGGGGTCTAGTTTCCAAAATGGTGTCACTTGTGGGGGGTTTCCACTGTTTAGGCACATCAGGGCTCTCCAAACACGACATGGCGTCAGATATTAGATTCCAGCCAATTTTGAGTTGAAAAAGTCAAACGGCGCTCCTTCTCTTCCGAGCTCTGCCATGTACACACACAGTGGTTTACCCCCACATATGAGGTATTAGCTTACTCAGGACAAATTGCACAATAACTTTTGAGGTCCTGTTACCCTTGGGAAAATAAAAATTGGGGATGAAAAGATCATTTTTTTGGAAAAATATGATTTTTTAATATTACGGCTTTATGTTATAAACTTCTGTGAAGCCCTTGAGGGTTCAGAGCTCTCACCACACATCTATATACGTTTCTTGGAGGGTCTAGTTTCCAAAATGGGGTCACTTGTGGGGGATTTCAACTGTTTAGGCACATCAGGGCACTGCAAATGCAACATGGCGTCCGATCTCAATTCCAGCCAAAAAAGTCAAATGGCGCCCATTTCCTTCCAAGCTCTGCCATGCGCTCAAATAGTGGTTTACCCCCACATATGGGGTATCGGCGTTCTCAGGACAAATTGCACAATAACTTTTGGGGTCCTGTTACCCTTGGAAAACTAAAAATTGGGGGTGAAAAGATAATTTTTGTGGGAAAAATATGATTTATTAATTTTACGTCTCTACGTTATAACCTTCTGTGAAGCCCTTGGGGGTTCAAAGTGCTCACCACACATTTAGATAAGTTCCTTGGGGGGTCTAGTTTCCAAAATAAGGTCACTTATGGGGCTTTCAACTGTTTAGGTACATCAGGGCTCTCCAAACACGACATAGCGTCCGCTCTCGATTCCAGCCAACTTGACATTCAAAATCTCAAATGATGCTTCTTCCCTTCTGAGCACTGCCATGCACCTAAAGATTGGTCTCCAAACATGGGGTATCAGTGTAATCAGAAGAACTTGCACAACAAATATTGTGGTTCATTTTCTCCCGATACCCTTGACAAAATAAAAAAATTGTGTCCGAAGGAAAATTTTGGGGAAAAAAGTTAAATGTTCATTTTTTCCTTCCACATTGCTTCAATTCTTGTGAAGTACCTAAAGGGTTAATAAACTCCTTGAATGTGGTTTTGAACACCTTAAGGGGTGCAGTTTTTAGAATGGTGTCACTTATGGGTATTTTCTGTCATAATGAACCCTCAAAGTGACTTCAAATGTGAGGTGCTCCCTAAAAAAATGGTTTTGTAAATTTTGTTGGAAAAATGAGAAATCGCTTGTCAACTTTTAACCCTTATAAATTCCTAACAAAAATAAATTTTGGTTCCAAAATTGTGCTGATATAAAATAGACTTGTGGGAAATGTTATTTATTAACTAATTTTCGTGACATATCTCTCTGATTTAAGGGCATAAAAATTAAAATTGCAAAATTGCAAAATTTTAAAAATTTTCACCATATTTCTGTTTTTTCATAAATAAATGCAAGAGCACATCGTATAAATTTTACCACTAACATGAAGTACAATATATCATGAAAAAAAATTTCAGAATCAGCGGGATCCGTTGAAGAGTTCCAGAGTTATAAGCACATGAAGTGACAGTGGTCCGATTTTAAAATTAAGGCATGGTCATTAACCTACAAAATGGCTTGGTCGTTAAGGGGTTAATAGCCTGGGAACCTTTATGGCTATTGGCCCTTTCCCAGAATATTAATATCAGCACTCAGCCTTCGACTTTACCTCTGCTGACTATGAAAATTACGCGGGAGCCCACTCAATTTTATTTTTAATATTTTGAAAAATAAACAGATATTGCATTTCATGCAGATTTTGCATGCGTGCATGTGTCTTTATTTAACTCTTTATGTACCCTTTTAATAATGGGGGTATCAGGCTGACACCTGCTCATTACTAAACCTCGGGCTTAGTGTTACACATTAAATATATATATATATATATAGTATAATTACTTATATTTGTTTTGGGTGTGTAAACATTATATTTGAACATGGTATGTAATGATGATTTTATGGTCTTTAGTGGAGAATGAAAAAGAAGAGGTTGAACAAGGAAATTACATCACAATTCTTTTTTTTAAATAATATATCTTTATTTAGCTTACAAAAATGTATACAAATCCACATCAAAAACGCATCAAAAGAGCATCAAAAATGCACCGAATTTCAACTGCATTTTCTGCCAAGAGAGGCAGAAACCACACAGAAATTTCCACAAGCAAATCCGCAACGTGTACACATAGCCTAAGGGTGCCCACTTTAGACCAGGTGAAATTGTGCATTATGATGAGCTATTAGACAGCACAGGGACCCTCTTCTGTTTGTGTTCACCCAGGGTGGAAACATAGTCTTAGAAGAAGAGGTACAGGCACTCACCATCACATTTATGTCCTTTATTTGGAAATCACATAAAAACAGCAAGGAAATGTGAAGAGGAGACTATCATGATCTGCTTAGTTTGTGGGATGAGGTAGTTCAGAGGTTAATCTGGACAGCCTCATTCTGGGATTCTGGGAGGCTTTTTATAGCCTCATTGTGGAATCAATCCTTGTCGCTTATAATGTCAAGCTCCTATCAGCGCTGGCGAACTGCCAAGGCTGAACAGGGTGACTTACCCACACCACGAGGAAGCCTGGGGTTAAATGCTGTGGGGAAAGCTCAGACAGACAGGACCTGAGCAGTGCAGTGAGAGAGGACGCTGAGAGAAGCAAGGAGCAGAAGGACCTGCGATCATGTTGAGTCACCCTTAGCAGGACCATGGGATACTCGGCACCGAGCCCGTTCACTTCAATGGGGATGTCACGGGTAGCACAGCTTGGTCCATGGCCCTGGGGCTCACCTCAAATGTGGGATATTTACAGGGGAATAAAGTATTTACAGTTTGTTCGTGACGCCACCTGTGGTACCTGGTCAGGGTGACCAGCGCTGCAGGGTAGATCCGCTGAGGGGTTGTTACTGGGCAGCAAGGTGTTAAGTCTTTCACAGGCAAGACTGGGTCCCTCAGGGTAAATGGCGGTGCTGGGGTGCAGGATGGAGTAGGGGGCTTTTCAGCCGCAGGAGCAATAAGGCAGACACTCACACGAAAGTCTCTTTCTGTACCTTTACTGATGGGATAGCTGCAGGCACATCCCGGGAAGCTGGCAGGGTGGAGGATGCACGTCCAGTAATCCCACTGAGTAGGTGTAGGGCCTCCTTACTCCTGTATGTGTGAGTTTCTGACCTGTATGAAACAAAGTCTAACTCTGTCTTCTCGTATACGCCCGGCTGACTTTGTGGTGAGGCCTTCTCTTGGATAAAACAGTGTCTCTGTATGCAGCGTCCTGCTAGACCCCCGTCTTCCTGACCCCGGTTACGTACCAGCGCTCCTGGGCCCCTGCGACCTGAAGTCCAGCAGGGTCTCCGGTATCTCCTACTAGTCGTGTAGATGCTAGCAAGCTCGGACCCGGTGTCCGGTGGTGCAGAGTAGAGGTAAGCTATCAATGCTGTTTCAACCTCCTTTACTCTCGTATTATCTTCCACTCGACTTTCGTCCTACTCCGACCCTTAACATAAGCACACTAGCAGTAGATAGCTGATTCTCCTTTCTCTTCACCGCTCTCAAAGCGTCGGCACGCTTGCTCACTGAAACTACACTCAGTTGACTCAGTTCTGACCAGGCTGAAGTGGCTATCTTCCTCCACTCTTACTGGCCTCCACACAATAAACTAAGTTCAAGATGTAGTCTTCAGTCTTTCAATCACTGCTGTTCCCTTTCCCTCTTTTCCTTCTGTCTGAAGCAGCTGTCAGGACCTTCCGTCTAACTGATCTGGGCACACTTCAAGAGCTAACTTTCCACGCTCCAAGGGAACAAACAGTCTGTCAACGTTCTGAGGTAATCTGAGATATGAGGTAACTCTTCCTCTCAGCTCATCTCTCAGGCTAATCAAATCTGACTTCTGTGGCTCCACCATCCAATATATATATATATATATATATATATATATACATACTCTACAATGGCTCCCTCTGGTGGATTTTTGGTATTGGTGGAGCTGTGAATGAATATCAGGTGCGTGTGGTTTTACCTTCGGTGCATCCTCCTGGGTAAATGTGGCTCCAAGCGCAGCTGGGCTACACAATGTGACCACAAGGGGTGGGGCTTAGCGTCCTGCTGCTGGAGATGCCTTCATGATGCTACAGGAACCCTGGAGCAGGGGAAAGGGGTCACTGGACGCCAGGGAAAGGACGGCGAATCAGAGGGAAATGGAATCCAAGACAAGCCGAGGTCAGTAAACGAGAGAGCTAACGCGGTACACAAGGGGCAGGCAGAGGTTAGTCAAAACGTAACTTAAGGTCATACACAGAGATTTCAACGCAATACAGGAGGAAGGAGCAGAACACTTAAACAGGGAATAGAACCAAGTTCAAAACCAGACAAGCATACAGTAGCACAGGCACAAAGCACAACAGGGTCACTGTAACGATTCCCACGGCTGCGGGGCGTTGGGACATGGCATAGCTTGCCTAACTAGCCAATGCTCCCACGCCGCCAGTCCACGACAATGTGAGGCATGCGTCCCAGATGGTAAGAGAATGTGGACCCACTGGACCACAGAGGGAGACCCGGGCCTGCCCGGACTAGGGGAGGGCAGCGTCCGGGATTCGTGGCAGCTGAGCATGTGGGCAAAATGGCGACCTGCAGGACTAGACAACACCGACAACTTCAGGTATGAAGAAACATAAAGTTTACTTAAAGACACACACAGTACATAAACAGAACATAATGCCGGGCTCCCGATTCCGCACATCAGAGAAGGGTACACTTCTCAGGATCACAGACGAGTGCAGGAGGACATCACGGGTAGATGCAGTCCAGGGTTATCTGGCACGGGCATACTAGGGCGGCCTGTCTCTCAGGCCTCAGGCGTAGCACAGGCTCAGCAGGAGAACATCAGACACCGACCTCAGACAGACTTCAGACGATGGCGGGGTCATCACGGGTAGATGCAGTCCAGGATCATCTGGCACAGGCATACTAGTATGGCCTCTCTCTCAGGCCTCAGGCGTAGCACAGGCTCAGCAGGAGAACATCAGACACCGGCCCAGGACGAACGTCAGACGATGGCGGGGTCATCACGGGTTGATGCAGTCCAGGCTCATCTGGCACAGGCATACTAGGACGGCCTCTCTCTCAGACCTCAGGCGTAGCACAGGCTCAGCAGGAGAACATCAGACACTGACCCAGGACAGACGTCATCACAGGGTAGACCACGGAGGAACAGGCAGGACATCGGGACATCAGGAACACGGACTGTATCTCAGGGACTCAGGAACACAGACAGGACATCAGGAACACGGATTGGATCTCAGGATTGGATCTCAGGCACTCAGGAACATGGACAGGACATCAGGAACACGGACTGGAACTCAGGAACACGGACTGGAACTCAGGAACATCAGAACACTGGCTTCGGACTCTGGACATCTGGCAACGATCGGTAGGCTCCGGACATCTGGCAACGATCGGCAGGCTCCGGACATCAGGCAGGCTCCGGACATCTGGAAGTGGTCATCGGACATCGGACATCAGGCCATAGTCATCAGGCATCAGACATCTGGCAGCGACCTGAAAAGGAACCCCAGCGGTCTGGTGCAAGCCCCGCCAGGCTCAACGGGAGCCAGCCGGGGATTGCACAGAAGCTGAGCACAGAGTAACAGAAACTCAGCACACACACCGGACTCCTCCTTCCAAGATGAACTCAGATAATATAGCAAAGAATCACAGTCACTGGCACAGGGATCAGGACACAGAAGGACTTCAGGAACATAACACAGAGGACACAGTTCAGACAGTCAGGTACAGGATCCAATCCAGGATCAGGGATTCAGGAAACAAAACACAACAGGAACAGGCCTGGATATGCAGCCTCCAGGAAGGGCGATCTGGGTATTCTGCCCCCAGAGCTGGCGGAAACACAAGACACAGTTCAGACATTCAGGTACCATAACAGATCCAGGATCAGGGATTCAGGGAACAAGACACAAAAGGAACAGGCCTGGATATGCAGCCTCCAGGAAGGGCGATCTGGGTATTGTGCCCCCAGAGCTGGCGGAAACACAAGACACAGTTCAGACATTCAGGTACAGGAACAGATCCAGGATCAGGGATTCGGGGAACAAGACACAACAGGAACAGGCCTGGATATGCAGCCTCCAGGAAGGGCGATCTGGTATTCTGCCCCCAGAGCTGGCGGAAACACAAGACACAGTTCAGACATTCAGGTATAGGAACAGATCCAGGATCAGGGATTCAGGGAACAAAACACAACAGGAACAGGCCTGGATATGCAGCCTCCAGGAAGGGCGATCTGGGTACTCAGCCCCAGAACAGGCAGAAACACAAGACAGGACAAAGGGAATCAGCACTCCAGAACTGATCGCACTCAGAGCAGGAGCTGAACACACAAACACACATGGCTAGGTTCAGGAACTCAATGCAAACTCAATGCAAAGCTCTGGCAACGCCCCACAGGGCAGGGGAACTTTATATATGAGCTGCTTCACAGCGATAGGCTGGAGCAGCAATTCTAGTGCACACCCATTCCTCATAAAAGCAGGACAGGTGTGGGCCACGCCCCCTATGCAGAGCCAGACACAACTCAGCACAGAAGGACACCTGACAATGGCTGCAGCCTCAACACACGTAGTAAGTCATGCACCACTGCAGAGGACTTTGCAACCTACGGGTAGCTTCTACAGCAGGCCAGGGACCGCACATGCGGGTGGTCATGCAACGCAGCGGAGACACTCACGCAAGTACGGCTACGCAGCAGAGCTGGGAACTGAGCAGCATCCATACAGGTAACAGACAACAGTATCCCAGCTGGTTAGGGGAAAGAAGCAAAAGGGTTAAAGCAAAGACATGCAAAGTAACGCTGGAAAACAAGGTACAGATAATACCAGCGTTACAGTCACAAATACTCGGCCATGGGTCAAAGTATAAGCGGCAAGGAATGATTCCACAATGAGGCTATAAGAAGTCTCACAGAATGAGGCCTTCCAGATTAACCTCTGAACTACCTCATCCCACAAACTAAGCAGATCATGACAGTACCCCCCTCTTAACGGGGGCCTCTGGACCCCCAGGTTTCCCAGGATGCCGGGCATGGAAGGCACAAACCAGACGGTAATGTGTATCGCTCTGACTGGTACCCAAGAGGAGGAGCAGCTTCAGTATGCTCCCTCACTGCCCCCAAGGATTTAAGTAAGGATCTATAAAAAACATTATGGAGTTTTAAGGAGGGAGGAAGGCGGAGGTGGTAGGTTACCGGGTTCACTACTTTGATGACCTCATAGGGGCCAATAAATTTAGGCCCCAGTTTAGCGGAGGGCAATTGAAGATTTATATTTCGAGTGGACAGCCACACCTTATCCCCACAACACAGTGTCTGAACAGAGTCCCTTCTCCTATCCGCAAAACGTTTATATTTCTCTTGAGCCTTAGAGATATTTAAATGAACCTTTTTCCAAAGATCCTTGAGACGATTGACTCCATCCTATGCCCCCGGAAAACTAGAATCTGTTAGAGAAAATTCGCCAAAATGAGGATTCATCCCATAATTAATCAAAAATGGTGACCTACCGGTAGATTGGTTTACCCGGTTGTTGAAGGCGAATTCTGCTAATGGTAAGGCATCAGACCAGTCGCTTCGCAGGGTAGAAGTCAAGCACCGAAAAATCTGTTCAATCGACTGGTTAGTGCGTTCTGTTTGTCCGTTGGTTTCTGGGTGATACGCTGAGGAAAAAGACAGCGATATCCCTAATTCTTTGCAGAAAGCCCGCTAAAATTTAGACACAAACTGAGTCCCTCTATCTGACACAATATTAGTGGGGACCCCGTGTAAGTGTACCACCTGGGACAGGAAATGCCTAGCGAGCGTCTCTGCTGAGGGTAACCTTGTCATGGGTACAAAATATGCCAACTTTGAAAACCTATCCACCACTACCCAAATTACAGTATTACCACAGGATGATGGAAGACTGGTGCCTTTGCCAGTCCCAGGAAGGTCATGGACTCACTTGTCCATGGACTTCATCACCAATCTTCCATCATCCCGTGGTAATACTGTAATTTGGGTAGTGGTGGATAGGTTTTCTAAGTTGGCACATTTTGTACCCTTGACAAGTTTACCCTCAGCAGAGACGCTCGCTAGGCATTTCCTGTCCCAGGTGGCAAGCTTACATGGGGTTCCCACTAATATTGTGTCAGATAGAGGGACTCAGTGTAACGGGTCTGGGAGGCGGAACCTCTGAGCTATTATACAAGGGGGTGTTCCTTGTAAAGGAGCGGGTGGCGCCCGGGAAGACGGACAGGAAGTCACGGCAAGTGACCGGGGCAGTCTCTGGATAGACAGGCAGGTAGTCACTGCAAGTGACCGGGGCAGTCTCTGGATGGACAGGTAGGGAGTCATGGCAAGTGACCGGGGCAGTCTCTGGATAGACAGGCAGGTAGTCACGGAAAGTGACTGGGGCAGTCTCTGGATGGACAGGTATATACGACCTGAGATGGTTGAGCCTCCTGGTAGGCTAGCAGGCAGAAGACAGATGAGCGCCCCCAAGTGAGCAGGCGAGAGTCTCTGGAATAGCCGATGGTCACCGCCTGTGATGGCCGAACCTCCAGGTAGGCTAGCAGGCAGATGGCAGATGAGCGCCCCCAAGTGAGCAGGCGAGATTCTCTGGAATAGCCGATGGTCACCGCCTGTGACGGCCGAACCTCCAGGTAGGCTAGCAGGCAGATGGCAGATGAGCGCCCCCAAGTGAGCAGGCGAGAGTCTCTGGAATAGCCGAAGATCACTGCACGTGACGGCTGAACCTCCAGGTAGGCTAGCAGACTGGCAACCGGTGAAACTCAGCAGATAAACGACAGGCTGGTCCATAGACAGACTGGCAGGTGATGGCGGGCAGACTGTCAGACGATGAAGCCTCCAGGTAGGCTAGCGGACAGGTAGCAGACAGCAAACTGGCAGGAAACAGGCAGGTAACTGGCAACGGAACCTGAGGGCTGAAGCAGAGTAGTGAACAGTGCAACAACATTGCTCGGGCACCTCCATTAAGGAGGGAGTGCTTTATATAGGGTGGAGTCCACCAGCATTGGCCGGGGACCTTTTTGAAAGATGCGCGCGGCCCCTTTAAGAGCGGGGAAGCGCGCGGGCGCGCGCCCTAAGTCCAGAGGCAGGGAAGGAGCGCGCAGCCCCAGCAGGGCGGGAGGAGGACGCCGAGCGTGGGTAAGAGGAGCGACGTCCCTGCTTGGCAGAGGACGGGGATGCTGACGCCGAGGAACAGCGTCCCTGCCTGGCAGAGGACAGGGACGCTGATGGCGGCGCTATACTCAGCTTGTGTCTAAATTCTAGTGGGCTTTCTGCAAAAAAATGGGGATATCTCTGTCTTTTTCCTCAGTGTGTCACCAAGAAACCAATGGACAAACAGAATGCATCATCCAGTCGCTTGAACAGATTCTTCGGTGCTTGACTTCTACCCTGCAAAGCGACTGGTCTGATGCCTTACCATTAGCAGAATTCGCCTTCAACAACTGGGTAAGCCATTCTACCAGTAGGTCACCATTTTTGATTAATTATGGGATGAATACTCATTTTGGCAAATTTTCTCGAATAGATTCTGTTTGTCCGGGGGCAGAGGATGGGGTCAATCATCTCAAGGATCTTTGGAAAAAGGTTTGTTTAAATATCTGTAAGGCTCAAGAGAAATATAAACATTTTGCGGATAGAAGAAGGGACTCTGTTCAGACACTGTGTTGTGGGGATAATGTGTGGCTGTCCACACAAAATATAAATCTTCTATTGCCCTCCGCTAAACTGGGGCCTAAATTTATTGGCCCCTATGAGGTCAAAGGTATGAGTAACCAATCTAATCAAATGTGGGTAAAGCAGGGTATGATTGTGATTAACCCCTTACTGCCATCAGACGTACTATCCCGTCCATGGTACCTGGGCCCGTATGACCATGGACGGGATAGTACGTCCCAGCGATCGGACGCGCTCCCGGGGGGAGCGCAGCCGATCGCGGCCGGGTGTCAGCTGATTATCACAGCTGACACCCGGCACTATGTGTCAGGAGCGGTCACGGACCGCTCCCGGCACATTAACCCCTAGCACACCGCGATCAAACATGATCGCGGTGTACTGGGGGCACAGGGGAGGATCACGCAGGGTGGAGGCTCCCTGCGCGCCCCTGAGACCCTCAGAGCAGCGCGATGTGTCGCGCTGTTCCGAGGGTCCGTCCTCCCTCCAGGTCCCCGGATCCAAGATGGCGCCGGGGTCCTGCAGGGAGGCGGCTTCCTCAGTGCCTGCTGAGAGCAGGCACTGAGAAGCCTGCAGCGATGCCAGAGCGATCGCTGGTGTGACAGAGTGCTGTGCACACTGTCACACCAGCGATCTGCTAAAATACAGTGATGTCCCACCCTGGGACAAAGTAAAAAAGTTAAAAAAATAAAAATAAAAATTGTTTAAAAAAATCATAAAAAAAAAAAAAAAATATTCCCCAATAAATTCATTTTTTCCTGTAAATAAATAACAAAAACAATAAAAGTACACATATTTGGTATTGCCGCGTCCTTAACGACCCCCCCTATAAAACTGTCCCACTAGTTAACCCTTTAGTGAACCCCTTAAAAAAAAAATAAATAAATAAAAAAAAAGCAAAAAATCAATGCTTTATCATCATACCGCCGAATAAAAAGTGGAATAACACGCGATCAAAAAGACCGATATAAATAAACATGGTACCGCTGAAAACGGCATCTTGTCCCGCAAAAAACGAGCCATCATACAGCATCATCAGTGAAAAAATAAAAAAGTTATAGCTCGCAGAATAAAGCGATGCAAAAATAATAATTTTTTATATAAAATTGATTGTATTCTATAAAAGCGCCAAAACATAAAAAAATGATATAAATGAGGTATCGCCATAATCGTACTGACCCGAAGAATAAAACTGCTTTATCAATTTTACCACACGCAGAACGGTATAAACGCCTCCCCCAAAAGAAATTCATGAATTGCTGATTTTTGTTCATTCTAACCTCCCAAAAATCGAAATAAAAAGCGATCAAAAAACGTCACATGCTCAAAAATGGGTACCAATAAAAACGTCACCTCTTTCCGCAAAAAATAAGACCTCACATGACTCTGTGGGCCAAAATATGCAAAAATTATAGCTCTCAAAATGTGATGATGCAAAAACTATTTTTTGCAATAAAAAGCGTCTTTTAGCGTGACAGCTGCCAATCATAAAAACCCGCTATAAATAGTAAATCAAACCCCCCTTTATCACCCCCTTAGTTAGGGAAAAATAATAAAATTTAAAAAAAGTATTTATTTCCATTTTCCCATTAGGGTTAGGGTTGCGGCTAAAGTTAGGGTTAGGGTTGGCGCTAAAGTTAGGATTAGGGTTAGGGTTGGGATTAGGGTTATGGGTGTGTTAGGGTTAGGTTTGTGGTTAGGGTTGGGACTAGGGTTAGGGGTGTGTTGGGGTTAGGGTTGGAGTTAGAATTGGGGGGTTTCCGCTGTTTAGGCACATCAGGGGCTCTCCAAATGTGACATGGCGTCTGATCTCAATTCCAGCCAATTCTGCATTGAAAAAGTCAAACGGTGCTCCTTCACTTCTGAGCTCTGCCATGCGCCCAAACAGTAGTTTACCCCCACATATGGGGTATCAGTGTACTCTGGACCCCAAGAGTTATTGTGTAATTTGTCCTATTTCTTCTGTTACCCTTGGGAAAATAAAAAACTGGGGATAAAAATATCATTTTTTAAAAGAAAAAATGATTTTTTGTTTTTACGACTGTACGTTATAAACTTCTGTGAAGCACTTGGGGCTTCATAGCGCTCACCACACATCTAGATAAGTTCCTTGTGGGGTCTATTTTCCAAAATGGGGTCACTTGTGGGGGGTTTCCACTGTTTAGGTGCATCAGGGGCTCTCCAAATGCAACATGACACCCCCAGACCATTCCATCAAAGTCTGCAATCCAAAACATCACTACTTCCCTTCCGAGCCCCAACGTGTACCCATACAGTAGTTTTCTCCCACATATTGGGTATCAGCGTACTCATGACAAATTGGACAACAACTTTTGGGGTCCAATTTCTCCTGTTACCCTTGTGAAAATAAAATATTGGGGTGAAAAAATCATTTTTGTAAAAAAAAAAAAAAGATTTTTATTTTACAGCTGTACGTTATAAACTTCTGTGAAGCACTTCGGGGTTCAAAGTGCTCACCACACATCTAGATAAGTTACTTGAGGTGTCTAGTTTCCAAAATGGTGTCATTTGTTGGGGGTTTCCACTGTTTAGGCAGATCAGGAGCTCTCCAAACACGACATGGCATCCAGCCAATTCTGTGTTGAAAAAGTCGAACGGCGCTCCTTCCCTTCCAAACTCTGCCATGCACCCAAACAGTGGTTTACCCCAACATATGGGGTATCAGCGTACTCAGGACAAATTGCACAATAACTTTTGGAGTCTTGTTACCTTTGGGAAAATAAAAATTGGGGTGAAAAGATCATTTTTGTGGAAAAAATATGATTTTTTAATTTTACGGCTCTACGTTATAAACTTGTGTGAAGCACTTTGGGGTTCAAATTGCTCACCAAAGATCTAGATAAGTTCCTTAGGGGGTCTAGTTTCCCAAATGGGGTCACTTGTGGGGGTTTCCACTGTTTAGGCACATCAGGGGCTCTCCAAATGCAACATGGCGTCCAATCTCAATTCAAGCCAATTTTGTTTGGAAAAAGTCAAATGGTGCTCCTTCCATTCCGAGCTCTGCTGTGCGCCCAAACAGTGGTTCCCCCCCACACATGGGGTATCAGCGTACTCAGGACAAATTGGACATCAACTTTTGTGGTCCAATTTCTCCTGTTACTCTTGGGAAAATAAAAAAAATAGTGACTAAAATATAATTTTTGTGGGAAAAAAATAGGATTTTTTATTTTCATGCTCGGGCATTATAAACTTGTGTGAAGCACTTGGGGGTTCAAAGTGCTCACCAAAGATCTAGATAAGCTCCTTAGGTGGTCTAGTTTCCAAACTGGGGTCACTTGTGGGGGTTTCCACTGTTTAGGCACATCTGGGGCACTGCAAACGGAACATGATCCCCATCAACGTCTGCATTCCAAAACGTTACTACTTCCTTTCCAAGCCCTGTCGTGCGCCCAAACAGTTTCCCCCCCCCCACATATGGGGTATCAGCGTACTCAGGACAAATTGGACAACAACTTTTGGGGTCCAATTTCCTTGGGAAAAATCTAAAATTTGGGACTAAAAAATAATTTTTGTGGAAAATTGTTTTTTTTATTTTTCAGACCCAGGCATTATAAACTTTTGTGAAAGACTTGGGGTTCAATGTGCTCACAACAGATCTAGATAAGTTCCTTAGGGGGTCTAGTTTCCAAAATGGTGTCACTTGTGGGGGTTTCCACTGTTTAAGCACATCAGGGGCTCTCCAAACACGACATGGCGTCCAATCTCAATTCCAGCCAATTTTAGTTTGAAAAAGTCAAACGGCGCTCCTTCCCTTACGAACTCTGCCGTGTGCCCAAACAGTGGTTTTCCTCCACATATTGGCTATTGGCGTACTCAGGAGAAATTGCACAACAACTTTATCTGTCCATTTGCTTCTTTTACCCTTGTGAAAATAAAAAAAAATTTTTAATAGATCATTTTTGTGGCTAAAAAGATAAATATTCATTTTTTCCTTCCACGTTGCTTCGCTCCTGTGAAGCACCTGAAGGGTTAATAAACTTCTTGAATGTGGTTTTGAGTACCTTGAGGGGTGCAGTTTTTAGAATGGTGTCACTTTTGGGTATTTTCTGCTATATAGACCCCTCAAATTGACTTCAAATATGAGGTGGTCCCTAAAAAATTGCTTTGTAAATTTTGTTGTAAAAATGAGAAATCGCTGGTCAACTTTTAACCCTTATAATTTCCTAAGAAAAAAAAAATTTGGTTCCAAAATTGTCCTGATGTAAAGTAGACATGTGGGAAATGTTATTTCTTAACTATTTTGTGTGACATATTTCTCTGTTTTAAGGGAATAAAAATTCAAAGTTTGAAAATTGCTAATTTTTCAAAATTTTCGCCATATTTGCGTTTTTTTCAAAAATAAACGCAAGTTATATGGAAGAAATTTTACCACTAACGTGAAGTACAATATGTCACGAGAAAACAGTCTCAGAATTGCGAAGATCCGTTGAAGCGTTCCAGAGTTATAACCTCATAAAGAGACAGTGGTCAGAATTGTAAAAATTGGCCCGGTCATTAACGTGCAAACCACCCTTGGGGGTGAAGGGGTTAAAACTTATCTTTTATTAAGTATAGTTAAAATTCAAAAGAACACCAAAAACCATTAAAATACACACACAGTAATGGTGATCCAATCACCAGAAAAACAACAGCTCTAACTATTCTGTCAGGATCCAAAAGGCAATTCAGTGTTAATCTCTACACATAATATGCCAATGCTAATTGCTCAATTGTATTGCAATGTCAATATTTATGCATAATGTGCGTTGTGAATTGTTCATGTTAATGAATCCTAACAACCTCCAGAAGGAGGGAGGATTCAAAAAAGAAGGCAATGTGCTGGGCTGAAAAGTAAGAAAAATATGACATTTGATTTTATTAGAGGGTAAAAAATATTTAAAGGGGGATCGCCTCCAGATCAAAAGTAGAGAGGGTTTATGTATTAAACCTCAGCAAAATTCTGAATATACATATGTGTTATATATTAGAATGCAAAACAGAGAGAGATCATTCTGAAATAATTACCAAGCTAGGGTGACATATTATTGAGGAGAGGGATATAACAGTTAATTTCTGATGGTAAAGAAAAAATTAGTAGGGAAAGGATAGATGTTTTGTAGTGTATAATTATGTCCCTAGTTTATCTAAAAACATCCTACCTATCAGTGGAGGTTGGCACCCTAGGATAGAAATAAGAATGGCGCCCCCACTTCTCTGCGGCTCTCCCTATTCTCACCCTATGAAAGCCCTAAACCATGTAGCAAAGGGTGGAAAAATAGAAAGCATATGCGTCAGGTTTATACAAAGCAGCTGTATGTGAGAGTTTCGTTAAGCCCTAGAGGTGCTTGCGTCATCAGGCGAAAGATCCATCTAGTCTCGCATTGTAAGAAAGCCCTATCCCAATCTCCTCCTCTTCTTGGGGTGCTGACCTTGTCAATCCCTATAAACTTCAGTTTGTTGCTTCTTTCCGAATGTTTAGTGTTCATATGTCTGGCTAGGGGGTATCTCTTTCTAGAGCTATGTCTCTTAAATGTTCACTCACCCGCCTTCTGAATTCTCGTATAGTCTTGCCTATATATTCAAGGCCACAGGGGCAAACAGCTCTGTAAACCACCCCTTTTGTGCGACAATTGATAAAGTGGTGGATTTGGTATTCCTTCTTGTTCACATTGCTCACGAAATTTGATCTGGTGAGTATGACAGGGCATGCCACACACCCGCTATATTTGTAACAAACTTTAGGATGGTTGGGTAGCCATGTTTCATTTTTTTGGGAGGTGTAGTGGCTGTGTACCAATCTGTCACCTATTGATCTTCCTTTTTGGAATGTGATTCTGTGATATGTCCCCACCAATTCACCAATGTCCTCATCCATCTGCAGTACGGACTAATGTTTTTGTAAAATGGTCTGAAACTGTTGAGCTATGTTGTTGTACTTAGTGATGAAGCGACACATGGCATCATCACTTTCCTTCGGAGCTGGTATCAGTAATCTCTCTCTGTTTGTTTCTTTAGATACCTTGAATGCCTTTTTCAGAATACCATCAGGGTAGCCTCTATCCAAAAAGCGCATCCGCAAATCAGCGACTTGGGCCTCAAAATCAGTTTCAGAAGTACAGTTTTGCCGTATTCTGAAATATTGCCCTTTGGGAATTCCTTTCTTTAGTGGGATGGGATGATGACTGTCCCACCAACGGAGGGCATTGGTAGATGTTGGTTTTCTGTAGGTTTGGCCATTAGGTAGCTTTTGGATGAAGAGATCAAGAAATGGCAATTCTTTTTAATTGAATTCAAAAGTAAAGGATAATCCCAGATCATTGTTATTAAGTTTGGTCACAAAAGTCCTCAAGTCATTGGCATTGCCATTCCATATGAACAGTACATCATCGATGTATCGAGACCATAATGCTATCTTGGTCTGTTCTTCAGAGAACAGATCACCAAAGACCAGAGTCTCTTCCCACCAGCCCAGGAGAAAATTAGCATAAGTTGGTGCACAAGAATTGCCCATTGCTGTGCCCCTGTACTGGTGGTATACTGTGCCATTGAATAGAAAAATATTTTTCGTCAGGCAGAATCTCAACAAGTTCAAAATGAATTTATTGTGTCTATCGAATTGTTGGCCTCTAGTCTTTATAAAGTATTCTACTGATTTTAGGCCTTCTGCATGCCTGATTGAGGAGTAGAGGGCCTCGACATCGATACTACACAATAAAGCATCTGGTTCCAAAATGAAATTATCAAGTTTTCTCAAAAGATCAGTTGAGTCTCGTGTATAGGAATTCAGAGATGTAACATGAGACTTCAAAACTTTATCCAGATATACCCCTATATTTTGACATATACTGTTAATTCCTGAGACTATTGGTCTCCCTTTAAGGGGGGGTCAAACCCTTGTGCACTTTTGGGAGACAATAGAAAGTCGCTCTGACTGGATGTTGTGGGAAGAGAAAGTTGTATTCATTTTTATCAATAAGAGAAGTCTCAAAATCTTCATCTAATATCTCTTTCAATTGTTTCACAAAAATGGGGGTGGAATCTGAGGATAGTTTTTTATAGAAGTTGTGATCATTCAGAATGGTTTAGCACATGTCAAGGTAGTCTTTGTGATCCAAAATAACAATATTTACCCCTTTATCAAGGGTTTTATTATTATATTCTGATCTTTTTCCAATGTCCTTAGAACTTCCATTTCCGATTTGGAGAGATTGAATTTTCCATTTTTGGTTTTTATATCTAGTCTCTCCAGATCTCTAGTTACCAATTCAGAAAAAATTCAATGGTTGTTTGGTTTCCCTGTGGTGGAGGCATTTTTATACTCTTTTCTTTCAATTTGGTGAATGGTCCCTCTCCCAATTGATCTGGAGTAGAATCCGCTAGGTCATAGAGGAATCTGACATCAGTGAGGTGCAAGTCAGGAATATTATTTTCTTCACAGACTCGTTTGTCCTCTTTTATAAAGTGTTTTCTCCACTTGAGTTTCCTTACAAAAAGGTGGAGGTCTTTTATACTCTCAAATAATCGGAAGTCTGAGGTGGGTACAAAATTGAGGCCTTTGTTCAACACTTGTGTCTCTAAATCACTTAGTTTTTTGGAGGACAAATTGATGATCTGTGGGGCACAGAGTGCATCTAGCCGTTGTTGGGGCCTGGTCTGTTTCTCAGGAAATAATTCCTATCTAAAAAATGAGTATTACACGGTCTCTCGTTGGGTCGTACCCTTTGATTGCCTCATCCCCTTTGTCTCCCTCTAGTGGTTTTAATACGAGTCTCACTATCTGAGAGGTCTGTATCTGTTGAGGAGATGTCAGTTTCAAAGTTTTTGGTGGGGTAGCGGTTTGTAGGAATTTGATAGGCCTTATTGTCCTTGAACTCTTATAAGTCTCTCACAAAATTACGATGTTTTCGTTCTTTAACATGGAATTGATATCGTTCTATAGTATTCTCCAAGGCAGTTTCTTTTGATATGAAGTCTACTTCTGCCGAGAATTTTTTTAGTAATTTCAATTTGTTCTTTAAGTTTATCATTCAAGGACAAGATTGTCTTTTTCTCTTCTTCTAAGAGAAGATTCATAAATCTTAGGGAGCTAAGTGTTGCCTCTTTTTCCCACCGTTCATTTAAGGTGGAATTTCTATATCTAAACCCCGGTTGTAGATTAATTCTAAGTGGCGTGGAACAATTCCTGCCTTTATGTGATTCTCAAGGCTTTGGACCTCCCACCAACTGCAAATCTGATTCTTGTATACCTTCGTTAGCTCTTTGAAAGCGCTATTATATAAAGGTGTATATTTTTGTTGTACAAAATTTTTGTCTGAAAAAAACTCCTTTGCTTCAGCAAACCAAGTGTCTGTATTAATCCCCTTTGTCAGGAAACCAGCCATGCCACAAAAAATAAATGACAAAGGTATGAGTAACCAATCTAATCAAATGTGGGTAAAGCAGGGTATGATTGTGATTAAAACTTATCTTTTATTAAGTATAGTTAAAATTCAAAAGAACACCAAAAACCATTAAAATACATACACAGTAATGGTGATCCAATCACCAGAAAAACAACAGCTCTGACTATTCTGTCAGGATCCAAAAGGCAATTCAGTGTTAATCTCTACACATAATATGCCAATGCTAATTGCTCAATTGTATTGCAACGTCAATATTTATGCATAATGTGCCGATATAGATTATTTAAATATGTTACATCAATCATATCTATATTCTCACGGCAGCATGAGGTGGATAAATAACAGCCATTTATCAGAAGGAATGGAACGATCTCACATCGTTACGTTGATTTGTCCAACTTCTCGTCTTAAAAGTCACAGATTCTCATAGTAAAAAGCGGGGGAGGATTATTATTTATATCCATACTATACCCCCTCAATACACATATGTATGATCTGCTGACTTAATGCCCTATAAAGCCTCCTTCCCGACGCATTTCGTCCAATGTACAGTACTCATCAGGGGAACCACAAGGGGGATGGGAATATTAATGAATATCCATAACGTGGGGGCAGAGTGGCATACCTCGTTTTGCTCTCAAATAGAGTTGAGCGATTCTTTCCGATATCCAAAAGTATCGGAATCGGAATGGTATCGCCGATACCCCAAAAATATCGGCGATACCCGATACCGATACCGGAAATCCAATGTAAGTCTATGGGAACAAAGTATCGGAATTAAAAAAAGCCCATTCTTGCCTTGTTGGTTAATTGAACATGAAGGAAAACAACAAAGAGTAATGTAGAATGTATTGGGGGAGGTTGAGGAGACATTAAAGGCATAGATGTTTAACCCAATCAAATGGAATAGCATTAATTAATATTTTTTTTTAAAGATGTTCGGATTGACGAAGAAATTGACAATGTTGTTAACCTTTTTTCTATTTTGGCAAATATGTATGTTTCACAACTTCCATGCTCTTCACCTTTTTAACTTTTGCCACACTTTCTCCTTCATAATCTTCAGCAGCATCATCTTTTTCATCAAATTATTCTTCATCTTCACCTTCTTTATCTTCTTTTTAAACTTATTCCTATTCATCTTTTTGTTAACATTACTCATATTGTTCTTATTAAACTATTATTCTTCTTCATCTTCTTCCTCTTCATCTTCTTCATCATATTCTTATTTGTGACAGAGATTCCTGTACTTGTAATCTTTAAAAGTATGAATATTTCATCCTTGCGTTCTTGCTGTCACAAAAGATTTAAATTACAACAGTATTTGTCCGTGTTCAGTTTAGCCTGCAGCAGCAGGCATTTTCCAGGGGCACCACGAGGAGGAACGGACTCACCGCCATACACTGCTTAGTCTTCTTCTGCTTATAATTTAGAGCATATATTTAGCTCTTCATTTTGGTCTTATACTTCATGTTCTGATTTTTGATCTTCTGCTTATTGTTTTTCTGTATCTTGTTCTGTATCTTGTAGTTTGTCTTAACCTTCTTTGTCCTGTTGGTGATTTTCTGGGTAATCTTTTATTTCTTCTTTGTGATGGTGTTCAGGCTGGTTGGCTTGATGCTCGTCGTCCTTGTGGTCGTCATCTTCTTCGGGTGGTCATCAGTGTCGTCGTCTTCATTGTTGGAGATCCCGAGTGATTACCCAAAAAAAATTTCAAAAATCTTCAATTTGTAAATGTAGCTGAAGGTACAAGAAGGCTGACTAACTTCCGCGAACCAGCTGACGTTACTGGAACGCGGACGGGTATCAGATGGTACAAGAGACAATGGAAGTAACGAGGACCAGCTGACTGTGCTGGAACCTGGAGGGGCAGCAGAAGGAAAAGAGCCAATGGCACAACCGAGGACCAGCTGACGTTACTGGGACACGGTTACTAAGCAGGAGGTACCTGTGCTCCAAAGCACTACCAAGGACCAGCAGACGTTGCTGGAACTCGGATACCGAGATGGAGGCACCTAGGCCAAAGGCACTGCGGAGAACCAGTTGACGGTACTGGAACCCGGACGGGTACCAGAAGGTACAAGAGCCAATGCAAGTAACGAGGACCAGCTGACTGTGCTGGAACCCGGAGGGGCAGCAGAAGGAAAAGAGCCAATGGCACAACCGAGGACCAGCTGACGTTACTGGGACACGGTTACTAAGCAGGAGGTACCTGTGCTCCAAAGCACTACCAAGGACCAGCAGACGTTGCTGGAACTTGGATACTAAGATGGAGGCACCTAGGCCAAACGCACTGCGGAGAACCAGTTGACGGTACTGGAACCCGGACGGGTACCAGAAGGTACAAGAGCCAATGCAAGTAACGAGGACCAGCTGACTGTGCTGGAACCCGGAGGGGCAGCAGAAGGAAAAGAGCCAATGGCACAACCGAGGACCAGCTGACGTTACTGGGACACGGTTACTAAGCAGGAGGTACCTGTGCTCCAAAGCACTACCAAGGACCAGCAGACGTTGCTGGAACTCGGATACCGAGATGGAGGCACCTAGGCCAAAGGCACTGCGGAGGACCAGTTGACGGTACTGGAACCCGGACGGGTAGCAGAAGGTACAAGAGCCAATGCAAGTAACGAGGACCAGCTGACTGTGCTGGAACCCGGAGGGGCAGCAGAAGGAAAAGAGCCAATGGCACAACCGAGGACCAGCTGACGTTATTGGAACCCGGACGGGTACCAGAAGGCACCCATGAAAATGTAAGTTGACAGGCCGCAAGCCGTCCACAGTTACCGAATCACACAGTCCTACAGTGGGTGCTTGTCCTATTGTCACAACGGAAACAGCCTTTATTTACATATCCCACAGCACACATAGGAATGACCTAAACTGCAGGCACCATAGAGTCAGCTAACCAGAATGCAACACGACAGGACAACTTATTGGAGGCTTATTGACGTTGACACTGCCAGGAAACAGCTGTCGTGCTGTAACCAGGCTGGGCAGGAGTCAGTACCCGTGCCAAGTACTTCCGAGCAACAACTGGCGGTGTTGGAGCCCAGGGATGAGAAGAGAACAGGGTGGAGGCAGCAGGACTTTTTGCCGTACACACAGCAGGGGAACAGCTGACATTACTGAACCCCAGTAACACAAAACCAAGTGTTGACTGTGCTAACAGCACTTCCAGGCAACAACTGGCGGTGTTGGAGCCCAGGATCAAGGAGGATGTTTAAATACTAGATCAAGTATTTTCCTTGTTACGTGTCAATTTTAAATGTCTATACTCCAAAGAAGAGAAAGATAACCTTTACTAGCATAAGATGATGATTTCATTTAAAAAAATATATAGATAAATAAAGAATTGACAAACATAAACGCATACATTAAGATGTTGAACAGCAATGCAAACCACAAAATAAATTAGTTAAGGAATCTGCTATACGGTTGTACATAAAAGCATACATATCTGAATCCATTAATGATGGATAAGTAACAGTATGTACACCATTTTTATTGTATAGACAATGAATGTCTGACTTCAAAACATCATCAGCATTACAAGTTATCAGTGACATTAATAAAATGTTACATTTGCTGAATAATGTCACTAAACAGTTTATAAAAATTAGACAATTACCATCAGGTAATACTCATAATATGTGCCAATAATCATTTTTCTTAACAAACATAACCTTTAAAAAGTGCATAGTGCATAGTGAAAATTGCTATTTATGCCTGACTGTGGACTTGCAAGCATGACAACGGATAGATAAGGTATATATAGATGAGACTGCATAGCCACAGATGGTGAATGGCGATGTAATACTGTACCAGAATAAAGTGTGCGTCACAACTACCTAATTTTTTTTTTACATAGCTTTATAAACAGGGTACGTGCATGTATGCTTGCGCCTTTGTTTGGATGCACAGACTGCTTTCCTGCTGTGACGCGTTGGGTAGTGAACAGTTGTGTGCAGTGTTCACTGCAGTCTCTGCGGAGTAAGCACACTTAGGCCTTATAACTTTTCAGACTTTCTTTATCAATCTACCAAGATGAAGAAGGCAGGGAGTAAGGCACGTGGTCGTGGACGTGGAGTTTCAGCAGGGAGAGGACGTGGGGATTCTGTGGCTGCTGCCGCCCCCAGTGACACAGTATCCACCAGTTTTCCCCGTGAACGTTCCTTTATGCGCACTTTTGTAGGAGGTCGGCGTAACCCCCTGCTGCGGGAAGAACAAATTGAAGTCGTTGTTGGTTGGATGTCAGCCAATTCATCGACTTCAATTGCTTCCACCTCCTCTCAGGACCACAGCACTGTTGAGCAACCATCTGTCTCTTCACCGCCTGCCAAATTGCCCAGGCAGTCAGACATTTCTGTACAGGAGCCAGCTGAGTCTCTGCTTCTGTTCTCAGAATCTGTTGGCTTGCAAACAGGGGCCCAGCCAAGCAGCATTCTGGAATGTGAAGAAGAGGGAGTATGCAGTGATGCTCAACAGCTGTGTCTCTCTGAATCTGAAGAGGCGGGTGAGATGGTCAGCACACCGCAGAACGCATCTGATGATGATGAGAGTCAGGTGCCAGTTTATGTTGAGCATGGTGCTGGCCAGACCACCCAACAGCAGCAGGTGTTGGAAGAGGGTAGTGGAGATGATGAGGTCCAAGACCCAACATGGCGTGAGGAACAGGAAGGTGGTGGGAGCAGCTCAGAGGAATAATAATAATAATAATAGTTATTTATATAGCGCCATCATATTCCGCAGCGCTTTACAGTTTAGCAGTTTCAGAACAGAAGTCATAAGTAACAACGTTAACAATACAATAATTAAAGCAAAATAAGTCGCCCCTGCTCGTGACAGCTTACAATCTACAATGAGGTGGGGGAGATACAAAGTATAGGTGTTTATATACAATGGTGCATTTACAATGATGGTCCAGCCATCTTAAGGGAGTGACGGATGGAGATAGTGAATGGGCTAGGGTGCTTCTAAGAGTCTCATTGTAGTGCTGAACAGCCAGATCAGGACAGGAAAAATAGGAGATTGGGGACAGTGATGAGAGTAGGGAATCTGAAAGTGTCTGAGGGTTAATGGCTTTTAGATATCTGAATGTGTGGTAGGTAGTAGTGCGCTGGGGTGGTGGAGGATTTGTGAGCGTGAAGGAGAGAATGTTGTGGTCAGACAGTGGAAGCGGTGAGTTATTTAGGTGGGAGATTGAACAGAGGCGGACAAAGACCAGGTCAAGGGTGTTAGCATCCTTGTGTGTCTCAGAGGTTGAAAGCTGTGAGAGGCCTAGAGAAGTGGTTAGTGATAGAAGGAAGATAGAGGAAGACATTGCCCCAACGGTACAAACAGGATGGAGAGTTAGGCTGCAGACTCGGTTGCCTGTAGCCTCCAGTTTGCCACCTGTTCGGAGCAGTTGTCTTCCAAAAGTCAAAACGTGCGCTCCCAGGACTTGCACTGCGTGGTCCTTTTTGGTCACACTTGTAGATGATATTTGCTATGTCAAATGCTAGCTGTGTAATCAAAAAGTAAAAAGAGGTAAAAGTGTCATTAACCTCAATACCACTAATATGTGGAAACATGTGCGGACAAAGCACGTAGTTGAGTTACAAAGACACACTGGAGATGTAGGCCAACCTACAGCAGCACCTACATCTTAAGGTCGTGTTGAAGCCTCTTCATCAAGCTCACACACAGCTGGTTCTGCTTCCTCACAGGATCGCCATGGAAGAACCTCGGTCACTGTTGTCCAGAGACAAAGTGTTATTTCACCCACAGCTGCAAGTTCCCTGTCATCCTCACACTCCAAGGCCACAAAACAGCCATCGGTAGCACAGGCATGGGATAAAAGACGGCCATACTCGGCAAACCATCCACGAGCACAGGCTCTGAATGCTGGCATTGCAAAACTTGTGTCTCTTGAAATGCTGTTATTCAGGCTGGTGGAGACTGACACTTTCCGTAACTTAATATCATTGTCAGTCCCACAATACAATGTGCCAAGCACATTTCATTTCAGCAGGCAAGCCATCCCTGGTCAGCAAAAGCATGTTGATGGAAAAATTAAACATGTGCTACTAAACGCCGTCAGTAGCAAGGTCCACCTGACCACCGATGCGTGGAACAGTACCCATTATTATGATCTGCTACAAGCACTAAGGAAAGAAGGGAATTCTGTCCCTACAATAGAACTAAGCTGAATCCCTACGATGTAACGGGGAACCTGATCCTGCGACCAGACCCGCTAAAGTCCTCAGCTAGTCTGAACGAAGACCTATAGTTGCTAGGGAGGAATCCCTACAAGATCTAGGGACTGGGAGAAAAGGTGGACACCTCCTAACAGAAATTGTAGCAGTGATAATTAAACAGAAAACAAAATACTTAGAGATCCTAACATCAAGCAAAACTGACTGAGTAAGGCACCTAAGCACCCGGCTAGCTTAAGAGTAGATAATACAATGAAGTCCAGCAAAGCCAGAAGGGCGGATCCAGACTAAATAGGGAAAAAAGGTCATGTGACAAGCAAACTGAAGCAAAACCTAACAAGAGGGTTCTAACACCCATGGCCAGGGACGATACCTTTCCCTCACTGCCCATTGGGTCAATGTTGGTGATCCGGGTACTGATCTTGCGTTTGGCGCTGTACATGTTCTGCCAACTCCAAGGATTGCAGGAATCAAGTCTGTACACATTGACTCCTCCTCCTACTCCAGTTCCTCAGAATCATCGCTGCAGGACCCGTCATGGTCTACCTCCACATGGACCCGTGAACGCTAACCTGTTGCGACCGATATGAGCACAGCCGTGGCCAAACGTCAACAGGCCGTCCTGAAATTAATTTCCATGGGGAATGGAAGCCACACAGCGCAGGAGCTCTGGAATGCCATCAAGCAGGAGAGCGACGTGTGGTTTTTGTCAGCGAATCTCCAGCCAGGCTTGGTAGTGTGTGACAATGGCTGAAATCTGGTGGCAGCTCTGGGCCTTGGCAACCTCACTCACATACCATGTCTGGCACATGTGCTCAACTTGGTCGTGCAGAGTTTTTTGAGGGACTATCCGGATCTTGATGCACTGCTGCACAAGGTCCGCCTACAGTGCGCTCCCTTGCGACGTTCCAGCATGGCCAGATCGCTGATTGCAGCTCTGCAACGCTGATTTTGCCTTCCTGAACATCGCATCATATGTCATGTACCCACCAGCTGTAATTACACGTTACATATGTTGGAGCGGTTGTGTGAGCAGCAGCCAACAGTAATGGAGTATCAGCTGCATCAGGCGCAATCAACTCGTAATTTGCGCCGTTCACACTTCACCAGTACTGAGTGTGCCTCTATAATAATAATAATAATAATCTTTATTTATATAGCGCCAACATATTCCGCAGCGCTTTACAGTTTAACAGTTTCAGAACACAAGTCATAAGTAACAACGTTAACAATACAATAATTAAAGCAATATAAGCCGCCCCTGCTCGTGAGAGCTTACAATATACAATGAGGTGGGGATATACAAAGTACAGGTGTTTATATACAATGGTGTATTTACAATGATGGTCCAGCCATTTTGAGTGAGTGATGGATGGATGGAGATAGTGAATGGGCTACACACACAGACTTACACATAGAATGACTTTGATTAGTGAATGTGATAGGCCGCTGTGAACAAATGTTTTTTGAGTGAGCGCCTGAAACCATGCTAATTGCGGATAGTCCTAATTTCTTGGGGTAGAGCATTCCAGAGGATTGGCGCAGCACGGGAGAAGTCTTGGAGTCGGGAGTGGGAGGTACGGATTAGTGCAGAGGTTAGTCGAAGGTCGTTTGCAGAGCGCAGCAGTCGGTTAGGCCGATAGATAGAAATGAGGGAGGAGATGTAGGGGGGTGCTGCACTGTGGAGAGCTTTGTGGGTGAGAACCAGTACTTTGAATCGGATACTATAATGAATGGGCAGACAGTGTAAGGACTGGCGAAGGACTCTATGAAGGACATCTGCCACGTTTTGCGTGCGTTTGATGAGTCAACGCGGATGGCGAGTGCAGATGATGCACTAGTCAGCCTGACTGTCCCCCTTATCTGCTTGCTTAAAAAAACACTGCAAGCACTAACGGATGAGGTTTGGGAAGAGGTGGAGGATGAGGAGTCACAAATTCCATCACCTTCTGGACAGTCAGCGCAATGTGGTTCCTCACAAAGGGCTGGGCAGGGCTCACTTTGTAAGGAGGAGTCAATGGAGGAGGAAGACATCGCTCCAGAGGGAGGTACACAACGCTGTAGTCAGTATGTATAGCGAGGGTGGGGTGATGCAGAGCAGGCAGAGATGACGCCTCTTGCAGGGGACAGCGTTTCTTGGCCAGTTGGGAGTCTGCAGCACATGGTTGATTTCATGCTGCAGTGCCTGAGAAACGACCGCCGCATCGCCCACATTCTCACCACGTCTGATTATTGGGTGTCCACCCTCCTAGACCCTCGCTACCGGTACAAGTTACAAAGCCTCATCACACCGTTGAACCGTGAGCGTAAAATGCGGGAGTACCAACACACACTGGTGCAATCATAATGTTCTCCATTCCAGCCGAGAGCACTACTGCTGCTACTGCTTTACAAAGCAGCTCTGTGCGTCGAGGCAGTGGAGACAGCTCTGCAACAAGAGGGAGCACAAGCAGCGCCTCTGCACAGGGCAAGATGTTATGATTTGGTAGCTGAGGAGAGCAGGCAAAAAAGGCAATACACCAGAGAGGTTGGAATCTATGGGATTGCAGTACCCTGAATAACCACCACAACTAAAGGCAGCCGTGGAGCGTACCTACGTTGGTCCTAGACGCCTCGTCACAGCCTGAGAAGCTAACTACACCTAAAGATAGAAAGAGGAAAGCTATCTGGCCCGGAGCAGATCCCCAAAGAACATAGAAAGCCCCCAAACATGTAATGGCGGTTAGACAAGAAGAAATACTGACACAGACACAAAATAGTATGATCAAACGTTGGTGCCCAAACTTCCTAAATAGAAAAGGATAGGAAGGGCACTTACTGCAATCGAAAAAAACACTGAAAAGTAACAACTATACTAATTACAAAAACAGCTAAGATCACACGACCTCTACCACCTAAATTAGTTCTCTGGTGTAACAAAAAATAAACAGCAGCCACTGAAAAACTGGAAAAGGCAAATGAACAAACAACAGTGGCTGAACTAAACTGAGAGGAGCACGAGCCCCCCAAGGGGACCCGGCAGACCCCCACAGAAGTGCATTACAAAATGCAAAAAACAAGCACAAAAAAATAAAATAAGACAATGTCTTATCTGTTAGCAAAACATGCAGGCACGAAACAGCAAGCTACAAAGTGTACAGGAATCAAAGATGAGACCAGAACAATTGATCACCGGCAACCGTGATGGGAGGGAACCTCCCTTATATAAGACCAGTCACTAACAACGGATCTCCAATCTTCACAATCTTCATTGGATAGTTCTGTACTGTTTGTAACCACCAGAGGGAGATTGTTCTCAGAATTCATTTTTAGCACATTCACAACAGCAAGACCAGTATGTTACAAATGTGGCGAAGTTTTGTGGCAGCGCCACCAATGTCTACACCATCCGAGACGGCTCCAGTCAGCAGGAGGCAACATTTCCGTAAGATGGTGACAGACTACATGTCTTGCCCTCTCAGTGTATTCCCAGATGGCTCTTCCCCATTCAAGTTTTGGGTCTGTAATCTGGATACATGGCCATAGCTTAGCCAGTATGCATTGGAGGTGCTGGCTTGCCCTGCTGCCAGTGTATTATCGGAGCGCTTCTTTAGTGATGCAGGTGGTGTACTAACAGACCGTCGCATGCGACTATCCTCCGATAATGTAGACCGGATTCATTTTCTGAAAATGAACAAGTCATGGATCTGGCCTGAATTTGACTGGCTGGTTTCAGATTACATAACTGGTTGGCAACGTTATCCATGTCTCCTGTTATGTTCATCTTTCTACCACCTGAACTCTACTCCCTGGGCTACAACACTGCCAGTTGCTGCTCAGAAGTGTCGTGTCCACAGACCAATACACAAGCTATAGTGTTAGTGTGGTTCAGTAACGCCTGCTGTTCCCCTGCTGTGTGTCTGGCAAAAATTAATGCTGCTAACTCCAAATTAAACTACAAACATCTCATACTAGGCCTCTGCCTACACCCTCCTTGACCCTGGGTTTCAACACCGCCAGTTGCTGGTCACAAGTGTTGGATGCACAGCTCAAAACAATCGCTGATGTGTTTGTGGGGTTCAGTAACGCCTGCTGTTCCCCTGCTGTTAGTCCGGCAAAAATTAATGCTAGCTAGATACACATGTTGAATAAAACATTACATGTTAAAGTGGCTACTGCTACACATAGATAAGAGGCTACACCCTTAGTTCTAAGCTGTAAACAAGTGAAACGTCACCTTTAAAACCATAAAATTATTAGTCTTTGTCACAAATCTGTAACAAAATAATTGTGACCTATTACTGCAGATATCCACATGTTGAACACAAATACTAACACAAAAGCCTACCTATGCTATAGGGTACTGATGGTGAACCTTCTCACTACATAACTTAGACAAATCAAACTCACAGCATGCCTCAAATGCATAATTTGGTTAGAACTTTGACAACACCTGCAGTGCGAAGGTTAGCCTTCAGTGTTCTTGGCTTTTACATAAAAGCATACAAGTAAATATAATAATCCATTGCTGATTAAGGGACGTGATGTACACCTGTAATATTGTGCAAACAATTGATGTAGGACTAGTCCTCTTCAACATTACTTATATTTGTGTCATTAGAAAAAATACATATTTAATTACAAATTTAACAACCCATATCATAAAGGTCCATCATGTAAACATGAGAATTGGTAACAAAAAACATGCATTACCTTGTTAAAGTCAATAGTGCGTAGTCACAATAGCAAAATATATACCTGAAAGTGGTGCTGAAACAACGACAACTGATAGAAAAGGTGAATGATATCTACTTATCAGACTGAATAGCGACACATGTACAATGTCGATATAATACTGTAGCTTAACAAAAAGGCTGTTTGCAACCAATGTATTGTATACGGATGGAAGCGCGTCACACTAATAGATTTTAGTTATTTGAAATAGAATGTAGCAGCACCAATTAGAGAACAATGTCAAGGATGAGGCAGTGAGACACGCTCAGCAGAGTACAAGCAGCAGTGGTTGAAGAACTAACTGGAGCGGGATCTGCACTCCAACTATGAAAACCTCAGACTACAGTGAAAACTGCACACAACTGTTCACTAACTCTGAAAGGCCCGTTTCTGTACTTCTATACTGTTTGCAACCAATGTATTGTATACGGATGTAAGCACGTCACACTAATAGATTTGATTATTTTGAAATATAATGTAGCTAGTGTTGAGCGATATTGCTCGATATCTAAAAATATCGTATCGAAATTGTATCGCCGATAGCACTAAATATCGTCGATATCCGATTTCGATAGCGGAAGTCCCATGTAAGTCTATGGGAACAAAATATCGAAATTAAAAAAAACCTTTATTTCCTTGTAAACACTAAATATACACACATAGAATACATATATATATATATACATGTCATTGTGACATATATATATACATATATTTATAGTTTATACACTTCTACATAGTAAAATCGACTCTAATTCAATTGCCGGGTAAAGACGTGACATACCCCATAGAAGTCGACGGGCTCGGTGCCGAGTACCCCGAAAACCTCTGGCTCTGTGCGACTCAACTTGGGCGTCACGAACAGGATTCTGTAGCTCGCTATAAGCGAGTCCTGTGTGCTTGAATTGCACTGGTTTTGTGCTTGAGAATTGCTAAAATCATCAGAGAATGTATTTGCCATTTTTCCGCCATATCTGCGTCACGACGAGGCACTGGTGAAGAAGAAGGGCGTGCTCTTCGTGGGTGTCACTCACTCAGTGGCGTGAAAACGATGGCTGACCACTCTAAATGGTACTGCAATGTAAGATCGTGCCCCACAGCTCTTCAGTTCCGCCTCCTCATTCTCCTCAGTGTGCGGAAACTAACACGAAGGTCCCGCCTCACTACAAAAGAGGGGCCCTCTCCAGATGCTAATGACACATGTGACTTGGCAGAGATGGCTAATGGACACGACGAGCAGAAGTGGGAAGGGATGGAGCAGTCAGAGCTCTCCCCCCACGGAAGCGACCCGATCGCCACAGAATCACCGTTGGGCACCCGGCCTGTAAACCCTCCTACGCTGCAAGAAGCGGAGGATACCCTAAGAGGCCTGGCCCGGCACCGGGAGGAGGTCGCCAGGATGGAAGCCAGCTGGCGTGCCCTAAAAATAAACTTGGAGCGGCGCCAATCCCTCTTACCTGAAGTGTCTGTACCGGAAGGTGAGGCACCCGTTCTAGTAGAGGAGTCCTTGCAATGTGATCCGGTTGACGTTGTCGCAGTGGAGGCACCCGTTCCTGCAAAAACCGCAGCACCGTCAGCAGCACCCCAGATCCCGCTGTCTGCCCCCGTCGCTGAGACAGAAGAAGCGACACCCGTCCTCATGGAGGAGGCCGCGCAGGCACCAGAGCACTACCTGCCTGTACCGGAGCCCCGACTGTCATCTGATTTAGAGCCGTCTGCTTCCTCCGCAGGGGAGCGCCGCCAGGACTGAGGGGCGACAGGAGAGCTGCCGCAAACCGGACACTGTAAGCTGCAGTGGAGTGGTGGAGACATGGAGCAGCTGGTGGAGGAGAATTTCAACCGGCGTCAGGAGGAAGAGTGGAGACGTTGGGAGCGGGAAGCAGAGCGACAAAGGGAGCAGCGAGAAACCCTAAAACTTCGCCAACGTCAGGTGGAGAAGGACCGGGCAGATAAGGACCGGATGAGAAAAGATAAAGGAACCCTGAGGTAGCCGCGGCGTAAGGGTGCAGTACGGAACTTTAAATTGAAAGGTGGTTGGGGCTTCATCCAGGAGCCTGGACTTTATTTAGAAGTCTTTGTGACCCGGCGGGACGTGGAGGCTCACCTCCCAGAAGGACACCCAGGGAGGGACCTGTTGCCAGGAGACTTGGTGACTTACACCCGACACTGGGGTTACAATGGGTGGTACGCCCTAAATGTTACCAGGTGCGACCCCTACTCCCCAGTGTGTGAGGAACCTGTGAGACCCTCGAAGCCTTCAGCCTCCCACATCCAGGCCTCTGCAAAAGTGCCCACCCCACGCCGTAAATCTCCCCAGCCTCCCTCAGTGGTCTCCTCAGCAGACCCACCCATGGACATGATCCAGTTACGTGGCCCGTACCCGGCGCCTGTTAGGCCCCCTGGGGTTCGTTCAGTCCGTGACATAGGGCTCCAGACCCGGAGGGAGATGAAAGAGGTGGCCACACAGACCCAGATAGCGGGTCACGACGTCACTGTACAGGCCACACGACGTCATCAGGTCCTGGTGGTCCTTGGTGCCTCGGATGTTTGGCAATCTCAAGAAGAGTACCAGGTGGTACCTGGAAGAGGCCAGCCAAAGAAGTCTAAATAACCCGGACAGGGTCCCTGTATGTAAATAGTTAAATTGTTTATGTACCCGGACGGGTGAATGTTCCTAAAAAAGTTTTTTAATTTAATAAAAAAAAAAAAAACACAGTTTTCATTTCTTTTATTACAGTCTCATCCTGCGACGCCATCGATCTCCTGTAAAAAAATGAAAAAAAAAAAAAAAAGTATACCACCTGACCGACGCAGTCCATAGTAACGAGTGTCCCACGACGATCCAGCTCTGCTACATCAGAATGACAGGCAGAGCCTGTCATCCCGGCGCAGCACAGCTGATTACCTGCTTCCCCGGCGGTGACGTCATCGGACTGACTGCTTTACGGCCGGGATTACCCTGCAGTCACTGCAGTTATCGCGAAAAACTGCATGTGACCGCCAGGGAGAAGATAATGGCGGCCATCAAGCAGTCCAGGACGTGACCGCCGAGATCTTCTGCCAGGTAAGTGCCGCTGACTCCTGACAGACCCGACCGACGGACACTCACAGTGACAGTGACAAATCCGATTCCGGTATTCGATAAGACGAAAATATCGAAACAAATTATCGAAAGGCCGATAGAGCTAATATCGGCCGATAGCCGATATTTGCATTATCGTATCGCTCAACACTAAATGTAGCAGCAACAATTAGAGAAAAATGTCAAGGATGAGACAGTGAGACACGCTCAGCAGAGTACAAGCAGCGGTGGTTGAAGAAATAACTGGAACGGGATCTGCACTCCAATAATGAAAACCTCAGATTACAGTGAAAACTGCACACAACTGTTCAGTATCTGTGAAAGGCCCGTTTGTGTACTTCTATATTGTTTGCAACCAATGTATTGTATACGGATGGAAGCACGTCACACTAATAGATTTTTTTTTTTTAAATATAATGTAGCAGCAATGATTAGAGAAAAATGTCAAGGATGAGACAGTGAGACACGCTCAGCAGAGTACAAGCAGCAGTGTTTGAAGAACTAACAGGAGCGTGATCTGCACTCAAAAAAAAAAAAAAACTCACAGACTAGAGTGAACACTGCACACAACTGTTCACTATCTCTGAAAGCCTCCTTTGTGGGCTTCTATACTGTTTGCAACCAATGTATTGTATACGGATGGAAGCACGTCACACTAATAGATTTTTTTTTTAAATATAATGTAGCAGCAATAATTAGAGAAAAATGTCAAGGATGAGACAGTGAGACACGCTCAGCAGAGTACAAGCAGCAGTCATTGAAGAACTAACAGGAGCGTGATCTGCACTCAAAAAAAAAACCTCACAGACTAGAGTGAACACTGCACACAACTGTTCACTATCTCTGAAAGCCTCCTTTGTGGGCTTCTATACTGTTTGCAACCAATGTATTGTATACGGATGGAAGCACGTCACACTAATAGATTTGTTTTTTTTTAAATATAATGTAGCAGCAATAATTAGAGAAAAATGTCAAGGATGAGACAGTGAGACACGCTCAGCAGAGTACAACCAGCGGTGGTTGAAGAAATAACTGGAGCGGGATCTGCACTCCAATAATGAAAACCTCAGATTACAGTGAAAACTGCACACAACTGTTCAGTATCTGTGAAAGGCCCGTTTGTGTACTTCTATATTGTTTGCAACCAATGTATTGGATAATGATGGAAGCACGTCACACTAATACATTTGATTATTTTGAAATATAATGTAGCAGCAACAATTAGAGAAAAATGTCAAAGATGAGACAGTGAGACACGCTCAGCAGAGTACAAGCAGCGGTGGTTGAAGAAATAACTGGAGCGGGATCTGCACTCCAATAATGAAAACCTCAAATTACAGTGAAAACTGCACACAACTGTTCAGTATCTGTGAAAGACCCGTTTGTGTACTTCTATATTGTTTGCAACCAATGTATTGGATAATGATGGAAGCACGTCACACTAATACATTTGATTATTTTGAAATATAATGTAGCAGCAACAATTAGAGAAAAATGTCAAAGATGAGACAGTGAGACACGCTCAGCAGAGTACAAGCAGCGGTGGTTGAAGAAATAACTGAAGTGGGATCTGCACTCCAATAATGAAAACCTCAGATTACAGTGAAAACTGCACACAACTGTTCAGTATCTGTGAAAGGCCCGTTTGTGTACTTCTATATTGTTTGCAACCAATGTATTGTATACGGATGGAAGCACGTCACACTAATAGATTTTTTTTTTTAAATATAAATGTAGCAGCAATAATTAGAGAAAAATGTCAAGGATGAGACAGTGAGACACGCTCAGCAGAGTACAAGCAGCAGTGTTTGAAGAGCTAACAGGAGCGTGATCTGCACTCAAAAAAAAAAAAACCTCACAGACTAGAGTGAACACTGCACACAACTGTTCACTATCTCTGAAAGCCTCCTTTGTGGGCTTCTATACTGTTTGCAACCAATGTATTGTATACGGATGGAAGCACGTCACACTAATAGATTTTTTTTTTTTTAAATATAATGTAGCAGCAATAATTAGAGAAAAATGTCAAGGATGAGACAGTGAGACACGCTCAGCAGAGTATAAGCAGCAGTGTTTGAAGAACTAACAGGAGCGTGATCTGCACTCAAAAAAAAAAAAACTCACAGACTAGAGTGAACACTGCACACAACTGTTCACTATCTCTGAAAGCCTCCTTTGTGGGCTTCTATACTGTTTGCAACCAATGTATTGTATACGGATGGAAGCACGTCACACTAATAGATTTTTTTTTTTTAAATATAATGTAGCAGCAATAATTAGAGAAAAATGTCAAGGATGAGACAGTGAGACACGCTCAGCAGAGTACAAGCAGCAGTGTTTGAAGAACTAACTGGAGCGTGATCTGCACTCAAAAAAAAAAAAACCTCACAGACTAGAGTGAACACTGCACACAACTGTTCACTATCTCTGAAAGCCTTCTTTGTGGGCTTCTATACTGTTTGCAACCAATGTATTGTATACGGATGGAAGCACGTCACACTAATAGATTTGTTTTTTTTTAAATATAATGTAGCAGCAATAATTAGAGAAAAATGTCAAGGATGAAACAGTGAGACACGCTCAGCAGAGTACAAGCAGCAGTGGTTGAAGAACTAAGTGGAGCGTGATCTGCACTCCAAAAAAAAATACCTCACAGACTAGAGTGAACACTGTACACAACTGTTCACTATCTGTGAAAGGCTCCTTTATGTAATTCTATAGTGTTTGCAACCAATGTATTGGATACGGATGGAAGCACGTCACACTATAATTTCAATTGAATGGAGCAGCAAGAATTACAGTAAAGAAAAAAAAAGAGTCTGTGAGTGACACGTGCAGATGCCTACAAACAGCGTTGGATGCAGAGCAAACAGCAGCGTCACCTGCACTCACACCACACACCTTGCAGAGCTGTTAAAACAACACTGCAAGGCAAAAGGAAGCTTTACACAGCGGTTGGTAAACTAGCCTGCCTAGAGCACAGTACACAAAATCGCAATCTCTAACTGTCCCTCAGAGTCAGCACAGCAGCGTTCTGTCCCTAACTGAATTCACAGCACAGTGACGCTAAAATGGCGGCCGCGCCTTTTATAGTGCATTCTGACATCATTTCAGCATCCAATCACAGCCATGCCATTAGTTAACATGACCGCAGCAGTACAGGATGTGCCCACACTTCTTAGGATTCCTCATTGGCTGACTAAAATCACATTGCCTCTCAAAGAATTATGGGAACTTCCGATTCCGGTATACGATATATGGAAAATATCGGAACTAAGTATCGGAATTCCGATACAGCGAATATCATCCGATACCCGATACTTGCGGTATCGGAATGCTCAACTCTACTCTCAATGCCTCGTTTAAATAAACCGCCGGGATCACTCGGTCCCAGCTGTGCGCGGACGTCATCTCCAAGCGACCCGCCCTGGGACGCAAGGTTGGACCGCATGTGTAACTTCCGGTGTTTTCTGCTCATGTGCCGATGTCATTTCCGGTATATGTGAACGTGGTAGTCTTTGTAGGCAGTCGTCCGTTACGTCTTCTCTTCACAATTTCTTGCTGTTTTTATGATTTCCAAATAAAGGACATAAATGGGATGGTGAGTGTCTGTACCACTTATTCACATTTGCATTTGGAGTTTCATCTGTTGAATTTTATGTGGAGTGGCACCCGAGGGCCTGGAGCAGTCATCTATTTACAGTCCTGGAGTAGTGCAGCTGTGCCTGGCCTTTCTGATTACTCCTACTTTTGATTCTTGGAAACATAGTCTTAGTTTGGCTTGCCTGATCTAAAATATTGACAGAGCACTCCAAAGGTTTGATGCTTGCACCGTTATAGTTTACATTACCCATAAGATTAACAGAGTTTATCATAACTGGAACTTTTCTTAAAAGACACCTTGAGATAAGTACAGTCAGTGTTATATTACAGCAAGAACAAACTAATTTTCTAGATATTGTAATTGGCCCTAAGTATTATATTACCAATTTTATTATGTAATTAAAGAATGTCAATGAAAACTCACAATACATTTAGTGCGAGAGTCAGAGGTAATTTTAAAATAGTTGTTGTTTCTTTGCTTATGATGATATTCCCTTTATTGCACTGTGTTTAATTCATACCTTATAAAACATGTAAAACATGAAAAAATTAGCATTGTACATCCTTCTCTTCCTGTGTTATGTTACCATTCCTTTTGATTACAGTCACTTTTACTACTGATCTTTATGAATGCATAAGGTTTTTAACCCTGAATGTCTAAACAATGAGAAAAATAAAATGTTTTAATTAATTAGATATTTAATAGAAAATTGTGAAAGTATTTAACAAGCATGTGGTCAAGAGCAATTAAATGAGATCAGTGTTATTTTTCAATATAAGAACATAAAAAACCAAGAACGCGGTGTTGTAAGAGATGACGCTTGGATGAGCTTGCTGGTGCATTTTAATAAGTTTACTTTCCCGCATGTGCATTCAATTATGTATTGTTTTAATTAATTCCAAAATATAATATTAATATTATTTTATAGCAGTTCACAATATAATAGCTGTTTATTGCGACTCATAGTA
>JARQOD010000010.1:112339578-112384281 GCA_033576555.1 Oophaga sylvatica | reverse complement strand
TTTTTCATACAGCTAGAATTTTTTAAAGCTTGGCCGAGGAACTTTCTAATGATTTGAGCATCTCAGGGGGCCCCTAAAAATCCCCCCCTAAAATTTTTGAATTTTTGGTCAATTTTCGAATTCAAGGAGACTTTTTTTCCCCGCAGCCATCGTCCCCAAAAAAAAACTTTTTTTAAATGAAAAATGGGTTTAAAATTTCCTTTTTGGAAAAAATTTCCCACCCCTTTGGGTTTTAAAATCCATCCTCAAAAGAATTGAGGCTGAAAACCCCGCAAAAAGTGGACCGCCCAAATTTTAAAAATAATTTTGTCGTTTTTTTCCAATTTTTTTTAAATTATTTTGTCCAACCCCCTGTAAGTATTTTGATACACTGCCAATTTTGAAATTTTTTTTCCCCCCAAAAGTAAGTTTTTCTGAAATTGTTTAAAGTAGTTATTTTTTAAAATTTTTAAAAGAGACAAAATTTTAAAAAAAAAAACAAAAAATCACTTGATGTTTTTAATTAAATTAAATTGCTTTTTGTTGTTTAAAAAATAATATTTGATTCCCTACCAACCAAAAAAAATTTCCCCCCTTCACGGGGTTTGTTATTTTTTTTTTAAAGCCCCCTGCTACTTTTGAACTCTTAATTGCATCTTTTTTTGAACTCATTACCTGTACAAAAGACCCCCCCCCGCCACTAAAATCAATCCCCCCCCAAACCTCTCAACCGGGGCCCCCCCCAAAAAGCTGTCAAAAAAACCCCCGGGCAAATTTTCAGCCCTAACAAGGCTGGGATGGAACGAACTAAAAAATTAAGTTGGGGTGGAAGGCAACAATTTTGGGGCAAAATTAATAAAAAATAAAAGAAAAAAAATTTTGACTGTAAATTTTTCCCCTTGGTTTTTTAGGCCCCAAAAAAAAGATTTTGCCTGTTTTTAAGGATGATTTGGAAAGGCAAAATCATTACACGGGCTACATTGGGGCTTGGTTAATGACCTGAAAAGGGCCCTGGGCCCCCTCTCAAAAACACCCCCATTTAAAACAAAACTGCGCATCAGGGAAATTAAAAATCTCAAGGCATCAAGTTTTTTTAGCTCATGCCCAGCACTGTCCGGCCCCTTTTTGAAGTTACCCAATGAACATGTGGTGATCCAGGGGGGACGGGGAGAATTTCATGTGGGCAGAAAACCAAAAAATTTAAAAATTTTGGTATCAGTTTCACTCGATTTTGTTTGGGGGGAATTTAAAAGGATGTTTAAAAACCCCACAAGTACACCGCCCGGGGGGTTCCAAAAGGCCGCAACGGCGGGACGCCTGCAGGCCCCCCTGCTAGGCCCCAAAACCCCCCAAAACCCCCGGGGGGTCCGGGAACAAAAAAAGGCCCCCCCCAAAAACCCCCCAGCTTTCCTAAAGCCCTGCCCCGGGACCCCAACTTGTGTCCCCCCCCAAAGGATTTTCTTGCTAAAAAAAGGGGGGGTGGGACCCCTCGGGAACGCACTGGTATTTGGGGCAGGAAGCCTGTCGGGCCGCACCTCAGCCTACAGGGGCATGCGGGGTGCGGGTTTGCCCTTTCCCTCAGGGCAGGACCCGGGGCCCGGGACCCCCCCGGGGGGAAAAAAGGGCCCGCCCGGGTCCAGCGCCCCCCCCCAAAAGCGGAAAGGGTGGGCCCCCCTTTCCCCTTCTGTGGGCTGCTTTGGGGAAACCACGAAAGGGGGCCCCCCGCGAGGGGGGCCTAGGGCCTCAATGCCTGAAGGGAAAGATTAGGGCAGGGAGGAGCTTTTCCCCGGCGGGGCGGTGGGGAAAACCCCCGGGGAAAGGGCAGATTCCCCCCGCCGGCAGGGGAAAAACCCCGCGGCGAGGGAGATTTTGATGGGGGGCTGTGAGGGGGCCCCGGGAGCGTGGTGCAACGGAGAAGCTGAGGCGGCGGGCCCTCCCAGCCTGGGGGGATGGGAAAAGAAAGCAAGATCTAAAAAAAGGAAAGGCTGGGGCGCCCTGGGGGAGATCAGGGCTTACGTTGAACTACCTGGCGTACCCCCCCGGGGCAAAAAATGCCCCGTGGAAAGCGAATAGACAGCGATATTTTTGGGTTTTTTAAACCCCCCGTGTGCAATTCCTGTGCCAATTTTTGAAAGTTTTAAAGGGCAGGTGCTACTTGTAAAAATCAAAGCCCCCAAAAATTTTAGCATAAAACCACTACCATTTTCAGGAAAAAACTGTTTTCCCCCCCCCCTTTTCCGAAACAGAGGGGGGTGCTTTTCATTTTAAAAAAAAATTTTTTTTTCTGCTGGGGGTTTAAAATTTTGGGGAAATTTGGGGCCCTTTTCCCCAATGTCTGTCCCCCTTTGTGGGCAGCAAAAATATCTGCTAACCCCCCCCTCAAAATTTCCCCAAAGTCCATTTTGCCTAACGAAACTGGAAACAGAAAAACCCTAACCCCTCTCTCCACAGCGTACTATTCCCCATGTGACCTGGACCTAATTCCCTGGAAAGGGAAAAGTACGTCATGGGCGATGCTGCGCTCCCGGGGGGGGGAGCTAGCGATCGCGGGCCGAGTGTCAATGTAAATCACAGTGACCCAAGCCTAGTGTAAAGGGGGGGTCAAAGGGCCGTTTGGGGACATTAACCCTGGCCCCAACGGATAAAAAATATCGCGGTGACCCCGGGGGACAGGGGGGAGGATCGCGCGGGGTGGGGGCCCCCCCGCGCCCCCCTTTTAAAACCCCCAGAGCAGCGCATGTGTCGTGCTGTTCCAAGGGTCCTCCTCCCCCCCAGGCCCCCGGGGGTCCAAGATGGCGCCCGGGGTTTCCCGCAGGGAGGCGGTTTCCCCCCCTCCCCGCTGGGGAGGGGCGCTGAAAGCCTGCCATGCCAGAGCGTTTGCTGGTGTGGAGGCGCTGTGCACACTGTCCCCCCCAGGTTTTTTATAAACGGGGAAACCCCCCCCCGGGAAAAAAATAAAAAGTAAAAAAAATAAAAATTTAAAAAATGGTAAAAAAAATAAAAAAAAAATAATATATTCCCCAAAAAAATTTTTTTTTTTCCTGTAAAAAAAAAAAACAAAAAAAAATTTTAAAAAATACAAATTTTTTTGGGGGCTCCCTCCGTAACGGCCCCCCCCTTAAAACTGTCCCATGTTAACCCCTTTAGTGAACCCCTTAAAAAAAAAAAATAAGCAAAAAATCAAGCTTTTTTTATCATACCGCCAAACAAAAAGGGAAAAACCCCGGTAAAAAGACCGTTAAAAATCAGATACCCCCGAAAACGCTCTTGTCCGAAAAAAATGAAAATATACAACTCAAAAGTGAAAAAAAAAAAAATTTAGCTCGAAAAATTTTAAAAGGATGCAAAAAAAAGATTTTTTTATAAAATTTTTTTTATTTATAAAAGGCCAAAACAAAAAAATTTTTTAAAAAAAGAGGTATCCCCGGGGAAAAGTACTGCCCCAAGAAAAAAACTTTTTTTATAAATTTTTTACCCCACGGGGGAAAGGTTTTATAAACCCCCCCCAAAAAAAATTTTTATGAATTGCTGATTTTTGTTCATTTAAACCTCCCAAAAATCAAAATAAAACGCAAAAAATGTCACGTTAAAAAAATTTGGTAAAAATTTTAAAAAAATCACCTCGTCCCGCAAAAAAAAACCCAAAAATTTGACTCTGGGGGCCAAAAATTAAAAAATTTTTCCCCCTTTTAAAAAATTTTTGGTGTGAAAAAAAACTATTTTTTGAAAAAAAAAGCGTTTTTTTTAGCGGACACCCCCCCAAAATCCAAAAACCCCCGCAAAAAATTTGTAAAAAAACCCCCCTTTTTCCCCCCCTTTAGTTGGGGAAAAAAAAATAAAATTAAAAAAATGTTTTATTTTTTTTCCCCCCATTAGGTTGGGGTTGGGGGCAAAGTTAGGGTTAGATTTGGGCCCTTAAAATTTGGATTTGGGTTTGGGGTTTTAGGGTTAGGGGTGGTTTTGGGTTTTGGGTTTTTTGGGGTTTTTGGGGTTGGGGGGCTGGGTTTTTGGGGGGTTTTGGGGGGTTTTGGGTTGGGGTTAAAATTTGGGGGGGGTTTGGGTGTTTAGGAAACATCGGGGGCCTCCAATGTGACATGGCGTCTGATCTCAATTCCAGCTTTTTGCGTTGAAAAAGTCAAACGGTCCCCCTTTAATTCTGACTTGCCTTTGAGCCCAAACGTAGTTTAACCCCGTTTAGGGGGTATCCGAAACTCGGGGCCAAAAAGGTTTTTGTAAAATTTGCCCCATTTTTTTCTTTTTAAAGGGGGGGGAAAAATTAAAAAAATGGGGCGACAAAATCATTTTTTTAAAAAAAAAAAGGGATTTTTTTGTTTTTTACGGCTGTATGTTTAAATTTTCTGTAAAAACCCCTTTTGGGGGGTTTTTAAAAAATACCACCTTCTAGATAAGTTCCTTGTGGGGTCATTTTCCAAAATGGGGTAAATTGTGGGGGGTTTTCCCAATGTTTAGGCAATCAGGGGCCCCCAAAAATCAAAGGCCCCCCAAAGACCATTCCTTTAAAGTCTGCAATCCAAAACGTCATACTTCCCTTTTCCAGCCCAAAAGTGCCCCCAAATGCAGTTTTTTTTTCTCAAAAAGTTGGGTACAGCGTACTAGGCCCCAAATTGGAAAACCCAAATTTTTTTGGGCCCCCAAAATTTCCCCGTTACCCTTTAAAAAAAAATTTTTGGGGGGGGAAAAATTTCTTTTTTGTAAAAAAAAAAAGTTTTTTATTTTTGGGGTGTTATAAACTTGGGGGGAAAAGCACTTGGGGTTCAAGTCTACCACACATTAGATTTTTCCCTTGGGGGGTTTTTATTTGCTAAAAGGGGGTTTTATTGTGGGGGTTTCCCTTTTTAAAAAAACCAGGGGCTCTCCAAATGGGGACATGACCCCCCCCCCCTTTTCCATCAAAATTGCAATCCAAAACGTCACACTTCCCTTCCGACCCCGACGTGCCCCCTACATTTGTTTACCCCCCCCCAACATTTTGGGCATAAAGCGTATTGGAAAAATTTTGGAAAAAAAATTTTTGGGGGGGTCCAATTTCTCCTGTTACCCTTGGGAAAATAAAATTTTTTGGGGGGAAAAAAAATTTTTGTAAAAAAAAAAAAGTTTTTTTTTTTTCGGCTGTACTTTAAAAAATTTCTGTGAGTTTTTTGGGGTCGTGCTCATCACAAAAAAGATAAGTTCCTTGGGGGGTTTTTTTTCCCCAAATGGTGTCATTTGGGGGGGTTTTTCCATTTTTTGGCTTTTTGGACTCTCCAAACAGCCCAGGGCCCCCCCCAGCCAATTCTGCGTTGAAAAGTCAAAAGGGGCCCTCCTTCCTTCCAAACTTGCCATCCCCCCAAACAGTGGTTTCCCCCAAATATGGGGGATTTAGCGTCTTTTGGGCAAATTTTCACAAAAACTTTGGGGGTCTTGTTCCCCCCGGGAAAATAAAAATTGGGTGAAAAGATAAATTTTGGGGAAAAAAAAAATTTTTTTTTTTTTACGGCTCTATTTTTAAACTTGTGTGAAGCACGGGGGGGGTTTAAATTGCTCACCAAAGACTAGGAAAATTCCTTGGGGGTTTTAGTTTCCCAAATGGGGTCACTTGTGGGGGGTTTCCCCCGTTTGGGGCCCTCGGGAAAATTCCAAATGCAAATGGCGTCCAAAACTCATTTTCCCGCCAATTTTTGGGTTTGGGAAAAAATCAAATGGGGGCCCCTTTCCCTTTTTGATCTGGGCCCCCCCCCCAAAAATTTGGGTTTCCCCCCACATATAGGGTATCACGTTTTAAAGGGAAAAATTTTACAACAAAATTTTGGGGTCCAATTTCCCCCTTTTCCTAGGGGAAAATAAAAAAAATTTTTTTATAGGGGATTTTTTTTGGGGGAAAAAAAATTTGGGTTTTTTTTTTTCATCCGGGGGGGTTTTAAAATTTGTGAACACTTGGGGGGTTTAAAAAAACTCCCAAAGATCTAGATAATTCCCCTTTTTGGGTCTAGCTTCCAAAAAAGGGGGCATTTGTTTTTGGGGGTTTTTGTTTGGCTCATCTGGGGCATTTCAAAAACCCAAAACTTTTTCCCCCCCTCAATGTTTTTTTTTTCACCCAAATGTTAATGCCTTTTTCCTTTCCAAGCCCATGCCGTGTGCCAAACAGTTTCCCCCCCCCAATTTGGGGGGGAAACGTACTCGGGCAAAAAATTTGGGCAAAAAAATTTTGGGGGCCCCAATTTTCCCTTTTGGGGAAAAAAAAAAAAAAAATTTTGGGGGGCTTAAAAAAAAAAATTTTTTTTGGAAAATTGTTTTTTTTTTTTCAAATCAGGCATTCTAAAATTTTTTTAAAAAAACTTTGGGGGTTTAAAGTGCCCCAACCCGGGTTTTGATTTAAAAACCTTAAAGGGGGGCTAGTTTCCAAAATGGTTTCTTTTTGGGGGGGTTTCCAGTTTAGGCGCATCAGGGGGTCTCCAAAAACACTGGGTCCAATCCAACTCCAGCCAATTTTAGTTTGAAAAAGTCAAACGGCCCCTTCCCCTTCGAGTCTGCCGTTCCCCCCAAACAGGTTTTCCCCCCTTTTGGGGTTTGGGTACTCGGGAATTCCCAACAATTTTTTCTCCCCTTTTCTCCTTTTCCCTTTTGTCAAAATAAAAAAAAGTTTGTAAAGATCTTTTTGTGGAAAATTTAAAATTAATTTTTTCCTTCCACGTTGCTTCAGCCCTGAAAAGACCTAAGGGTTTTTAAATTTTTAATTGGTTTTGAGTACCTTGGGGGTTTTGCTTTTTTAGAAGGTGCCCTTTTTTGGTATTTTGCTTATAGCCCCCCCCAAGGGGGCTTAAAAGTAGGTGGTGCCTAAAAAAATGGTTTGTAAATTTTTTTTAAAAAATGAGAAAATGGTAATTTTTAAAAATTTTTAAATTTCCAAAAAAAAAAAAAATTTTGGTTCCAAATTTGCTGGTAAAGTTGCATTGGGAAATGTTTTTTTTAATTTTTGTGACATTTTTTTTTAAAAAGGGGAAAAAAAAAAAATTTTTAAAAATTTGAAAATTTTAAAAATTTTTACCTATTTGTGTTTTTTTCAAAATAAACAAAGTTTTTTCGAAGAAATTTACTTCAAAGTGAAAAACAGTATTCACGAGAAAACAGTTGAATCGCGAAGACCTTGAAGCGTTCCAAGTTTTTTCCTATAAAGGACATGGTCAAAATTGTAAAAATTGGCCCGGTCATTAAGTGCAACCCCCCTTGGGGGGGGGAAAGGGGGTAATTTGTGGCTTGGGTGTGCTCCCCCAGGACTTCTCTAGATGATGTCCTCAGCCCCCTTAACTTATGTAAAATTACATCTACTCCCTTGCGAAATTTCGGTGATCTGTTTAAAAATTTAAAATAAAAGCTTGACTTTTTTAAATTTTTTATATGGACGTTCCTTTTACGCGGGGGAGAAACGCACCCCTCGGAACCCCCAAAAGTGATCTCTCGAAATAAATTTCACTTGGGAGGGGCGCACCTGCTTCGGCCTCTTGCCTTACCTGGCAACTCAACCCGAAAAAAAATTTCTCCTTAGTAAAAGTTTAGGCCCCAAAATTTGAAAAAATCAAATTAATTTAAAGATTCTTTGAACTCTGTTAAAGGGTTTTGAAGACAACAAGTGAACAAGCCGAAAAATTTTAAAAAATGGAAAAAAAGACGGAATTCAAAGATGATAAAAATAGAACCCAGTTTTTTGGGGCGCTTCTAAGAAAACCCCTTTTTGGGATAGAGTGATGTCTGGAGAATCATTCACAATAAAAAATTTTTTCCCCTGGTGGATTACCGAATTTTTCCTGCCAAAGATTTACAGTCTTCTGCGAATTGTCTTCCCAAGACCCCCATCTTTCCACGGAAAGTAGAGGGAGGGGCTAAGGGTGGGGGCCTAGGGAAAAACCCTGGCTAATTGAAGGGAAAACCCCAGGCCCACTCAACAATCTGGTTTTTTTGGGTTTTAAAGACAAGTTGAAATCGAGCTTACCGGAGCCAAACCTTTTAAAGATCTGTGGTCATAAAAAAATTGCTTTGATGATTTTCAGCTAAGTCACAAGGAGAGAAGGTTTTGCCTTTGCAAAAATGTCCAAAGGGGTTTTTATTTCAGTTAAATCCCCCTTTAAAAACCCTTTTTAAAACAGAGGGCCCGGAATTCTCACACCTTTTTCCTTCCCCGTTAAAGCAGAAACATTCACTAAAGAACTTCTCAAAACAAAAAACCCCCCGAGTAATCGTTCTCCAAAAGGGTTGAAAACGCTACCCCGGACCCCGGGGGAAAAACCCAAACAAGTAGTGCTCCATTACTATGCAATTTTTTTCCTAATTAATATGTTCTCTGATTTTAGTTAAGCCTATTTTGAAAAAAGGAGTGCTGGGAGCTTTTTTTCACGGGTCGAATAAATGTGCCATTTTTTTAATGTTTTTTTATTTTCCGGAAAATGAGTGCTATTTTCCCCCTGCCATTGGATGAATTTTGGGGGCGAGACTGTTTTATCTTCATGCATGACTTGATCTTTTATTTAATGTCTTTCCCCTGCAGTTTAAGCTGTTGCTTGTTGTAATTAATTTTTGGGGTTCTTTTTTTTTCCCCCTGTCCCTTCCCTTCCCTTGCCCCTTTTCGTCTTCTAAAATTTTCAAAAATACAGGCTGATTCACGTCCAATTCATTTTTTTAAATTTTGAGAAATCGCGGAATTTAAAAAGGGCCTGCATCCCCAAAAAAGGATGATGGTCCTAGGCTTAAAAGACTTAAGCCTATATAGCTCTCTTCGGAAAGTCCGCCTGGTTGACTTTATTGGATGGTAGATGTGGTGGGGGGGTATATTGGTCCACAAGTACGTAAAAGGCTGGGTGTTATCTTTTGCAAAAACTTTACCACCCATCTTCACCAAAAATGTGAGGAGGGAAGCATCGCACTTGACTTTGTCGCGCAAATGGGGACTTTCGATTTTTAAAAGTGTTGGCCCAAAGACAGCAAAAAACCCTTTTTAAAATTTTGGGGAAACAATTATTTCCCCCGAATTTAACAAAAAAATTGGGGGATTTAAAATTTTTTTTCCCCTTAGAAACAGAAAGTGTCCCAAAAGCGCTCAGGGCATCACAGGTTTAATTTGGCCCCCCTTTGGACGTGTTCTAAAAAGGATGCTGGAGGTGTTGAAAGTTTCTGAACCCCACTTTTGCGTATAAAACTTCCGAGCGCTTCATGGGATAACAATTTTACTATTTACAAATGGGAAAAAGGGGAAAATGCCTTCATTTCAGCTTCTCGGGGAACGGAAAAAAAAACGAATGTGAAAAAACAAGGAGACTATTTTTTACATCAAGAAAGGAACGTTACAAAACCCCTTATGTCGGCCCCAAATAAAGTCCCTTTTACTTTAATTTTTTCAATTTTGTTGCATATCCAACCCCCTTTTTAAAAACAAAAAGGGTTTTTTTCAAAACCCAAATTTTTTTATTATCCTGATTTTACAGCATTAAACCCTTCATGTGCGTTTTCTTCGTGGGGAATACCAACTTAAAACCCTTGGCCTGAGATCCTCAAGAATTATATTTCACATCAATTGCTTGGTTTCTTGGATTGACTCTTTCCTTCTAGCAAGAACAAGACCCCTTGATTGTCCCTCTTTTAGTTTTGTTGGTTCAACTGTGGTTGTTTAGGTTGTCAAAAATTTTGTCTTAACCACAGTACTTTTTGACTCGATGTGCTGCGAACATATTCTGGTTCTGTTGAAGATAGTCACAATTGACTGTTTCTTACTTGTCCAACTTATTGGTCCACCTGGAGAAAAAAAATATGTCCACTGGTAGATTTTGTCAGTTGGATCTCCAGCCCAATCTGCATCAACATATCCCTTTTAAAATGCAATTATCACCTGTGGTAATTTCAGCTAACATTGCTAGTTCCTTTCAAATAACGTATTACTCTCTTACGGCATTTCCAATCAGCTTTATTTGGTTTTGATACCTTTCTACTCGAATTCCTACTGCTGCTGCGATGTCTGGTCTTGTACGGTCACTAGATACAGTAGTTTTCCTATTGCTGGTCTGTATTCTTCAATTGTTTGGTAGCATATTCTTTTCACTTTTCATCTCTTTGAGATAATTAGTTTCCATTGGAGATTACTGTTTTTGCATCCTTTAGTCCAAATTTTTCTGTTATGAAGTTTCCAGTAGGAACTTCCACTTCTTCTCTTTCTATCTGTATTCCTAGGTACGGTTTTTACTTTCCTAAGTCTTTCATTTAAAAATGTTGTTTCAGGGTTTTTAGAATGTTTTCTTTATCCCTTTCTTGTTTTAAAACAAATCAAAATGTCGTTACATATATGATGTACATAAATCCATCTATTACTCAGCCTTTTTGTGTACAAGCATGGTCAACTTTTCTTCTTTGTAATTTTTATTTGTTAGTACTTCTGTGATTTTGTCATTCCACGCTTTAGCTGCTTGTTTTTAAACATATATGCTTTTCTGAAGATTACAAACTTTGTTTGGATTTCTTTCTCTTTGAATCCTGGAGGTTGTTCCATGTAAATGTCTTCTGTTAAATCTCCATTCAAAAAAGCTGTCTTTACATCCAGATGTCTTAGTTCCATCTGTTCCACTGCTGCAACTGTAAGTAAAGTTCTTATTGTAGTTTGTTTGACAACTGGAGCAAATGTTCATCATACTCTTCTCCATATTTTTGAGAATACCCTTTACTACGAGTCTTGCTCGATATCTTTCAGGGTGCCATCTGTTTGGTATTTTACTTTAAAAATCCATTTACATTCTATGGCTTTTCTTCCTTCTGGCAAATCTGTTAGTGTCCATTTATTTGAATCATGCATGGATTTAATTTCTGTTTCTGTTGCTTCAATCCATTTATTAGCTTCTTCTTCAGAAAGTTTAGATATGTCTTCCCAAGGTAGGTTCATGGATTTTTCTTATACTTGTCTTGTATGAGAGAAGTTTTGGTAGTTTCCTTTGTTCTCTCTTATTGAACGTCTTGGTTCTGTGTCTGTTTGTAGTTGTGATTCTTCACTTTCAGTATTTTGTTCTTCATTATTTTACTTCTTTCTCATCAGACATTTCTTCAGTTATGTCACTATTTTTTTCTACATTTTTTGTTTTAACTGAAATCTAATGTCTCATTTAAATCTTCAATAAATGTCACATTGTTGCTCACTGTAACTCTGTTTTGGGATCTAAGATTCTTATCCTTTGCAATTTTCACTATATCCAACGAATATTCCTTCCATGGATCTTTTTGAAGTTTGGAACGTTTTTCTGTTGTAATGAATATAAAAACTTTACATCCAAAAACTTTTAAATGATTGACACTTGGTTTCATACCTTGCCACAGATCATATGGAGTTTTCTTCAGTTTTCTGGAAAAAAGTCGGTTCTGTAGATATGTAGCTGTCATTGCTGCCTCACCCCAATATTTCTCTGGTAGTTTAGAATCTGTCAGCATACATCTCATCATCTCTGTTAGAGTTCTGATTTTCCTTTCTGCTACTCCATTTTGTTCAGGTGTGTATGGAACATGTTTTCTGATGTTCTATTCCATTTTGTCTTAAGTAGTCTTCTATTCTGTGACCTGTAAATTCACCTCCATTATCACTTCTCATGAATATTGGCTTCCTTTGAAATTTGTTACTTGATCTTGTTACATAGTCTACAAGTTTATCAAAACTTCACTTTTGTTCCTAATTAAGTATGTGACTGTATATCTTGAGTAGTCGACATGTATCTATTGCCTCCTGATGTAGTCACTTTCATCGGTCCACATACGTCAGTATGCATCAAATCAAGTGGTCTTTCGCTTTTCATCTCACTTTCTTTTGGAATAGATATCCTTGTGGCTTTGGATTTTATTCAACATTCACATCTTATGGTAATTGAGCAATCTGATACCTTTAAATCTTTTGTCAATTCTTTTCTCTGTTGTTCCCTTATACTGTCCGGGTGTCTATGTCCTAGACGTCTTGCCACATGTGAATACAGTTTTTGTGATCATGTGTACATACCTTCATCTGTTCCTTTGGTTTGTCAAAATGATATAATTGTTCATCTGCCTTGACATTGGTTATCATCTTTTCTCGTGCAATAATTGCACACTCATTATCTTTGAATTTTACTGTAAAAGTACTGCCACACTACACAATCCCGCTAGCGATCTCGTTAGCGTTGCATACTAATGAGATCGCTAGCGGGATTGTTTCTATATCGCTAGTGTCGGCCACATTTAGCGATGTCGTTAAGGACGCTATCGCGGTTAGCGGTCTCCTTAACGACTTTAGCGGTACAAAAGTACCGCTAAATCGCTAAAAAAGGTGCCACACTTAGCGATATATACTTACCCAGCTGGAGCGCCGACGATAAAATAGGGTCCGGAACGATTCCAGCGACGAGCGAGATCACAGCAGGAAGCTCGTCGCTGGCAGATGCCACACACAACAACATCGCTAACGGATCGCTAAATAGTGACGTTTTTAGCGATCCCGTTAGCGATGTTGTTTAGTGTGGCATACCCTTAAGTCCTTTTGCTGTTAAACGTTTCACAGATAATAATCCGCCTTCCAATTTTGGAACATACAACACATCCTGTACAAGTATCTTTGAATCTTGTCCGAACTTGTTTGAACAATTTAGCATACCTTGTCCGATACCTTCTGCGGTTATTTTGCTTCCATCTGCAAGATAAATGGCTTCTTTCTTATCTAAATCAAGATCAGTAAAGAAATTATTGTCACTTGTCATAAGACTTGTTGCTCCTGAATCAATAAACCAACCAAGTGATGATTTTTTTGTCTGTTATTTTGAATGTGCATTTCCAATTATTCTCACACGAATCGGAAATTGTGTTTTTACTTTCTGTATATGCTTTTTATATTGTAATTTTTGTTGTTCTGCTTTCCATATGGTACAGTCTTTCTTTAAATGACCTTTTTTATTACATCTGAAGCATTCTCATGTCTCTTTATTATAGGTTTTTTTAATTCTGTAGCTTTAAGAGCGTTTTCACTGTCCTTTTCAGTAGAAAAATCATTGCTTTGTTCTTTTCTTCTCTGATATTCATCTATGTGTCTAGTATTCACAAACTTTAATCTAATGTCAGTTTCTGGTCTTGTCTCTAATGCATTTATAAAGCTGTATACGAATCTGGTAAACTGAACAACAGTATAGCTGCTATATGACTTTCTTTAATATCTTCACCGATAGATCTTAGCTATGATATCATTTCCATCATTGAGAATATATACTTCTGCATGTCACTGTCTGCACTTAGTCTTATACTGTAAAGCTTTCTTAATAAAAAATAAATTGTGATTTAAGCTGGGTCTCTCATATAGCTTTCTTAATGCTTCCCACATCCCTTTCGCTGTTTCTTCATTTCTTATATGTATTAATTGAGCATCATCCACTAATAAGCTAATGGTGGCTCTCGCTTGTCTATTCTTCTTATCCCATGTCTGATTATTCTAATCAGGTCTATCTGTAGTGATTACTTCCCATAAATCATCTTTAGACAATAACATCTATACTTTGAACTTCCATAGCTGATAGTTCTCATCATTCAGTTTAGCTACTGTGAGTTTTAGCTCTGTGTTATTCATCATCTTTATATAGACCTACTTGTTTAGAGAGTTGTACTGAAGAATTCTTCTGCATTCACCAGGGTCTTGCTGAGAGTTCCAGTGTCCTGGGTATCAGGTATTCTTGGTGCTTGGGATCTGTGGTGTCTGGATTCTCTGTATCTGGGTACGCTGTATTTGGGGTGACTGGGTCTGGGGTGTCTGGTTGTCTGGGTTCGCTGTATCTGGGTGCGCTGTATCCATAATCTGTTGCACAGCTTCTGAATCCACACCTTTGCAGTAGAAAACTTCACAGAGCAGGCTCCATGGGATAACAAGCTTTTACTTCTTGCAACATGAGGTAAAAAGGGAAAATGTACAGTCATTTCAGCATTGCATCAGGAACAGGAACAAAATGAAAGTGAAACTACAAGTGAGACTATTTCTTACACATTAAGCAAGGAAACGTTACACAACATCGCCATCTACTGTCAGGTCAGCATAAAGTCCTCCTTTTACTTATAATAAGTCCTAATCTGTTGCATATGCCAACAGGAGGTTCTTACATCCAGATGGCAGAGAGTACACTTTCTTCTCTCACGCTAAAAACTCATGGTCCCGGATCGATTACTTCTTGATTTCTCTCCCTCTAATCCCCAAACTAATAGATGTAACAATAGGGGATCTTTTTATTTTGGACCACTCCCCTGTTCTGTTAGACCTGCGAGAGACCTATCAGAAGGGCTCTTCCTCTGGAGATTCCCCAATTTCTTGTATGCAGATGACTCCTTTGCCTTTTCCCTCAGGATGTGGTGGCAGGAATTCTTATCTGATAATGCAATACGTCAAAATGACCCCTCGCTCCTGTGGGAAACAGCAAAAGCTGTACTTAGAAGGAAAATTATGGCTTATATCTTCTCTTTGAAAAAGCGCACTTTACAGGGATATGGGGAGTTAACAGAGGAACTCCGAAAAGCCTACACTGATTTCATTGCAGACTCCTCCCCTGCTAACAAAGAATGATGGCTGCAAAAACAGGCAGATTTTAACCTCCAGGCAGAGAGAAAGTGGAAAAAGGGGTATTGTTTTTGAAAAACAGAGAGAGATTATGTTAAATACTTCTTTAGATATGGAACAAGGCTGGCAGAATCCTAGCTAACCTGGCAAGGGGGCCAGACCTCAACTAGGGATTTATCAACTTAGAGACCCATCGGGATTAACTCAATCAGATCCCCTGACAATCAACAAAATCTTGGGAACATATTATGGGGACCTATATGACGAATCTACCACCTCGAAAATGACCCATCGGACCTTACTAGATGAGACGACCATGTCAGCATTCAAGGAAGAGCATAATTCTTTTTTAAACAAACCAATTTCTAAGGAGGAGATACTTTCGGCGATAAAAAAATCCAAAAACTGTAAAGCCCCCTTTCCAGACGGGTACTCTGCTGAGTTTTTTAAACTTTTGTCCCCTGAAGTTACACCAATATTGATGCAGCTAGCTAATAGAGTTCTTGAGGGGGACTCCTTATTTCCTTCAGCTAATAGGGCTTATATCAAGTTGATTTTAAAGCCAGGAAAGGAACCCTCTTTGCCATCCTCCTATAGACCTATATCGTTAATTAATACGGATATTAAGTTAATTTCCAAAATAATGGCAGACAGGTTAGCGACGATCCTTTCAGACATTATCTCTCAGTCCCAGGAGGGATTTGTAAACGCTAGATCGGCAACTTTAAATGTACGTAAGTTTCTATTGGCACTTGATAAGGTCTATTCTGGCAAGACCTGTCCTGATGGAAATGACGCTCCGTCACTAGTTACCATAGACGCGGAAAAAGCATTTGATAAGTAAAGTGGGAATGGTTGTTTACAGTCTTGAACAAAATGTCTTTATCAGGTCCCTTTCTTAATTATTTATGCACTTTATATCACTCCCCTAGTGCACAAGTTTACATCCCAGGCTTTCTCTCAGGCCCCTTTTCTCAAACAAAAGGCACCAGACAAGGGTGTCCGCTTTCCCCACTTTTGTTCAACATAGCAATCGAGCCTTTGGTTCGCACTCTATCTAAGCCTTCTATTTTGAGGGTATATGGCTTAATAAAAAGATGTTACAGTCAGCCTTTTTTGCGGATGATGTTATTCTGTTTATGGATTATTTATCAAAAGTATTGACCTTCCTGAAGGAATTTGGTGTATACTTGGGTTTTAAGATTAATATAGACAAATGCGAGCTCCTGCCGCTAACTAAGAAGGGGGAAAATGTACTACGGAGAATCCCTTTGGGAGGCATCTCTGTTACCGTATCTTAATCACCTATTTATGTATCAAAATTGATAGGACTCCTTCGTCCTTATACGATCTAAATTATCCCCCCACTGACCAAAATTGCAAACCAATTGAAAGCATGGCAAAATCTCCCAATTTCGTTTATGGGAAGAGCTCATCTTATTAAGATGATCAGTATGGCCAAACTGATGTACCCTCTCTGTTATGTTTCGGTAGCTGAGGAGTGCAGGCAAAAAAAGCAATACACCAGAGCAGTTGGAATCTATGAGATTGCAGTACCCTGACTAACCACCACAACTAGAGGCAGCCGTGGAGCGTTCCTACGTTGGTCCTAGACGCCTCGTCACAGCCTGAGAAACTAACTACACCTAAAGATAGAAATAGGAAAGCTATCTGCCCCGGAGCAGAACCCCAAAGATAATAGAAAGCCCCCAAACATGTAATGGCGGTTAGACAAGAGGAAATACTGACACAGAAAGAAAATAGTATGAGCAAACGCTGGGGCCCAAACTATCTAAATAGAAAAGAATAGGAAGGGTACTTACTGCAATCTCAGAAAACCCTGAAAAACACCAACTCTACTAATTTCAAAATCACCTGAGATCACACGACCTCTACCACCTAAATTAGTTCTCTGGTGTAACAAAATCAAAACAGCAGCCACTGAAAAAACTGGAAAAAGCAAAAGTACAAACATCAGTGGCTGAACTAAACTGAGAGGGCAAAAGCCCCCGGAGGGGACCCTGAAGGCCCCCACAGAAGTGCAGGACAAAATGCAAAAATATAGTACAAACACAAAAGAAGAAAAGGTCTTATCTGATAGCAGGAGATGCAGACACGACACAGCAGGCTACAAGGGAAACTGGAATGAAGGATTCAGACCAGAACAATTGATCACCGGCAACCCTGATGGGAAAATGACTCCCTTATATAAGACCAGTCAGTAACACCTGATTCCCAGTCCTCACAATCTTCACTAGCACCACTTGTAACCACCAGAGGGAGCCTCTGCTCAGAACTCATCTCAAACCCATTCACAACAGTACCCCCCCCTTGAGGAGGGGTCACCGAACCCTCATTTGAGCAACCAGGTCGGTCGGGATGAGTTCTATGATACGCACGGATAAGTCTCCTAGCATGGATGTCCGAAGCAAACACCCAAGAATTGTCTTCCTGACCATAACCTCTCCATTGAACCAAATATTGGAGTTTCCGTCTAGAAAAACGAGAATCCAATATTTTCTCAACCACATACTCCAGATTGCCCTCAACCAAAACAGGGTCAGGAGGCACAGCAGCAGGAACCACTGGCTCAACAAACCTCTTCAACAAGGACTTGTGGAACACGTTATGGATCTTAAATGTCCCTGGAAGAAGCAAACGAAAAGAAACAGGATTAATAATCTCCATGATCTTATAAGGTCCAATGAACCTAGGCTTAAACTTAGGAGATGCCACTCTCATAGGAATATTCTTTGAGGACAACCAGACCAAGTCCCCCACTTTAAACCGAGGACCATCAGTCCTATGCCGGTTAGCAAACCGCTGGGCCCTCTCCTGAGAGAGGGACAACCTCCCACTACCTGGTCCCAAATCTGTTGCATACGCTCCACAACAGAGTCAACACCTGGACAGACAGAAGCCTCCATCTGTCCTGAAGAAAATCGAGGGTGAAACCCAGAATTACAGAAAAACGGAGACATCAAAGTGGCAGAGCTAGCCCTATTATTAAGAGCAAACTCAGCCAAAGGCAAAAAAGAGACCCAGTCATCCTGATCAGCAGACACAAAGCATCTTAGATAAGTCTCCAATGTCTGGTTTGTTCTCTCAGTTTGACCATTGGTCTGAGGATGAAATGCCGAGGAGAAAGACAATTGAACACCCAGTTTAGAACAAAAAGTCCTCCAAAATCTGGAAACAAACTGGACTCCGCTGTCAGACACAATGTTCTCAGGAATGCCGTGTAAACGAACCACGTGCTGAAGGAACAACGGCACCAATTCAGAGGAGGAAGGCAACTTAGGTAATGGCACAAGATGTATCATTTTGGAAAACCTATCACAAATTACCCAGATGGTGGTCATTCTCTGAGAAACAGGAAGATCGGAAATGAAATCCATAGAGATATGGGTCCATGGTCTCTTGGGCACAGGCAATGGCATCAACAAACCACTAGAGCGAGAGCAAGGCTTGGAGTGAGAGCAAGTCCCGCAGGACTGCACAAATTCCCTGACATCACGAGACAAGGTAGGCCACCAAAAGGACCGACTAACCAAGTCTCTGGTACCAAAAATTCCGGGATGCCCAGCCAATGCGGAACAATGAATCTCAGACATCACACTCTTTTTCCATTGGTCCGGGACAAACAATTTTCCAACAGGGCAGCGCTCGGGCCTATCCTCCTGACACCCCTCCAGAGCAAGTCTCAAATTGGGCGAGATGGCGGAAAGAACTACACCCTCTTTCAAAATAACAGAAGGATCAGATAACTCAGGAGAGTCCGCAAGGAAACTCCTCGAGAGGGCATCCGCCTTAACATTCTTAGTGCCAGGAAGAAAGGAAACCACAAAATTAAAACGTGTGAAAAACAAGGCCCACCTGGCCTGTCTAGGATTGAGTCGCTTGGCAGATTCCAGATAGACCAGATTCTTATGGTCCGTAAGGACCACCACCTGATGTTTGGCTCCCTCCAGCCAATGTCTCCCACTCTTCAAAAGCCCACTTCATGGCCAATAACTCCCGATTACCCACGTCATAATTACGTTCAGTAGGAGAAAATTTTCGAGAGAAAAAGGTACAAGGGTTACTTTTAGAGGTCTCTGGATCTTTTTGGGACAAAACGGCACCTGCCCCAATTTCAGAGGCATCAACCTCCACCTGAAATGGCAGAGAAACATCAGGCTGCCGTAGAACAGGAGCAGAAGTGAATCTCTGCTTAAGTTCCTGAAATGCAGAGACTGCCTCAGGAGGCCAATTCACCACATCAGAACCCTTTCTGGTCAAATCAGTTAATGGTTTAACAATAACCGAGAAATTACCAATAAATTTACGATAAAAATTGGCAAAACCCAAAAATCTCTGAAGAGCCTTTAATGAAGTAGGTTGGACCCAATCACAGATGGCCTGAACCTTGACCGGGTCCATTTCAATAACAGATGGGGACAAAATGAATCCCAGAAATGAGATCCTCTGTACGCCAAAAAGACACTTTGATCCCTTCACATACAGAGCATTCTCTCTCAAAATCTGGAATACAGTTCGAACATGTTTCACATGAGAGTCCCAGTCATTAGAAAAAATCAAGATATCATCCAAATAAACAATCAGAAATTTGTCCACAAAATCCCTGAAAATGTCATTCATGAAGGACTGGAAGACGGAAGGAGCATTAGTGAGCCCAAAGGGCATCACTAGGTACTCAAAATGCCCTTCAGGGGCATTGAATGCCGTATTCCATTCATCCCCGTGCTTAATGCGAATAAGGTTATACGCCCCCCTGAGGTCAAGCTTGGTAAACCAAGTAGCGTTTTTCACCCTGGAAAACAGGTCAGAAATCAAGGGTAACGGGTATTGATATTTCACAGTAATATTGTTCAAGAGACGATAATCAATACACGGCCTTAATGAACCATCTTTTTTGGCCACAAAAAAAAAACCGGCACCTAAGGGTGAAGAGGATGGTCTGATATGACCCTTCTCCAATGATTCCTTGATATAAGACCGCATAGCGTAATGTTCAGGTACAGACAAGTTAAAAAGGCGACCTTTAGGGAATTTACTACCCGGCACTAATTCAATAGCGCAGTCATAGCTCCTATGGGGAGGCAAGGATGCAGATTTACTTTCGCTAAACACATCAGAAAAATCAAACAAAAAGTCAGGAACATCCTGAGCCTGGGGGGAGGCAGAAAAAACAGGAGTGTTGGTATTAACACATTGGCAGCCCCAACTGGTTACAGACACAGATTTCCAATCCAAAACAGGATTATGAGACTGTAACCAAGGGAAACCCAGCACGATAATGTCATGCAGATTATATAGAACCAAAAATTTGCAGCACTCCTGGTGATCAGGTTCAACCCTCATTATCACCTGAGTAGAAAACTGGGGTTTATTCTCAGCCAAAGGGGTAGAATCGATCCCCAGTAGGGGAATAGACTTCTGTAGGGGTATCAAGGGAAACCCACAACGTTTAGCAAAATCATAATCCATCAGGTTAATAGCTGCTCCAGAATCAACGAAAGCCTGAGCAGAAAATGAGGACAGAGAGCATATCAGAGTGACAGTTAATAAAAACTTAGTCTGAACACTACCCAAGACAACTGAGCGTGCAAAACGTCTTCCCCGCTTAGGGCAGACTGAAATAGCATGAGAGGCATCACCACAGTAGAAACATAACCCATTGGCTTTCGAAACTCATGACGCTGTGCCCCAGACACCACTCTATCACACTGCATGGGTTCAGAAGCTGGTTCACAAGGCAACACCATTCAACGCATATTCTCCGCTCACGCAAACGTCTGTCAATTTGAATCGCTAATGACATAGAATCATTGAGACCAGAGGGGCAGGGAATCCCACCATAACATCCTTTACATTATCTGACAGACCCTTCCGGAAAAGGGCCGCCAAAGCGTCGTCATTCCATTTGGTCAGGACTGCCCACCTACGGAATCTCTGACAGTATAACTCAGCGTCATCAAGCCCCTGATTTAATGCCAACAAGGCTTTTTCAGCTTGATCAGTGACATTAGGCTCATCTACAATAACCCCAAAGCCTGAAAAAACGCATCAACATCACTCAAAACAGGATCCCCAGGTATCAGGGAAAAAGCCCAATCCTGAGGATCGCCGCGCAGGAGAGAGATGATAATTTGAACCTGCTGCGCTGCGTTTCCTGAGGACTTAGATTTTAAGGCAAAAAACAATTTACAATTATTTTTGAAATTCTGAAACTTAGCTCGATCCCCTAAAACAAATCTGGCATGGGGATCCTAGGTTCCACAACAGGCAACCTAGCAAGGTATGCAGCAATACTCTGAACCTCAGTGGCAAGCTGATCCACACGGCCAGACAACTGTGCAAACTCCATTGGGAGAAAAGATCCTCCCCAGCACCCAGAGATACAGAGGGAAAAAAAAAAAAAATGCAACAAACAGAAAAATATCTCTGACAACTCTGACAACCTTTTTTCTTTCACAATATTTTTTCCCTTCTGTGAGTACCATACAATTTTCAATTTTTTGGCCGGTGATACTGTTATGTTTCGGTAGCTGAGGAGTGCAGGCAAAAAAAGCAATACACCAGAGCAGTTGGAATCTATGAGATTGCAGTACCCTGACTAACCACCACAACTAGAGGCAGCCGTGGAGCGTTCCTACGTTGGTCCTAGACGCCTCGTCACAGCCTGAGAAACTAACTACACCTAAAGATAGAAATAGGAAAGCTATCTGCCCCGGAGCAGAACCCCAAAGATAATAGAAAGCCCCCAAACATGTAATGGCGGTTAGACAAGAGGACATACTGACACAGAAAGAAAATAGTATGAGCAAACGCTGGGCCCAAACTATCTAAATAGAAAAGGATAGGAAGGGTACTTACTGCAATCTCAGAAAACCCTGAAAAACACCAACTCTACTAATTTCAAAATCACCTGAGATCACACGACCTCTACCACCTAAATTAGTTCTCTGGTGTAACAAAATCAAAACAGCAGCCACTGAAAAAAATGGAAAAAGCAAAAGTACAAACATCAGTGGCTGAACTAAACTGAGAGGGCAAAAGCCCCCGGAGGGGACCCTGAAGGCCCCCACAGAAGTGCAGGACAAAATGCAAAAATATAGTACAAACACAAAAGAAGAAAAGGTCTTATCTGATAGCAGGAGATGCAGACACGACACAGCAGGCTACAAGGGAAACTGGAATGAAGGATTCAGACCAGAACAATTGATCACCGGCAACCCTGATGGGAAAATGACTCCCTTATATAAGACCAGTCAGTAACACCTGATTCCCAGTCCTCACAATCTTCACTAGCACCGCTTGTAACCACCAGAGGGAGCCTCTGCTCAGAACTCATCTCAAACCCATTCACAACACCTCTCCAAACATTGCCCCTCTTGCTCAAACATTCTGATGTTAACTTTCTAAAAAGCCAATTTAGTCAATTTAAAATGTCCCAGAATTGGTATTTCGAAAAGGCCTCAAAAGAGGATGGAGGAATAAATTTCCCTAGTATTAGGAATTATAATATGCAATACATTATTGACTTGCTGCACAACAGACATTCATATACGGACACATCACTAGATGCTGATTTTGCCCACCCCCTAAATTTGTCATCTATTTTACATGTGCACCTCTCCTCCCTACCCCATCGTATAAGACAATCAGTTCTATTTATCTCAACCTGGAAAGCGGTAAGGAAAAAGTATAGCCTCTCTTTTACAATATCTAAACATTTACCTTTGTGGGCAAATCCCGAATTCCCTCAGGGTGCCTGGCAACAAAAGGAAATTGTCAACGTCTCACATCTTCTCCACCCAAAGGAGACTAGATGGTTAACATGCTCAGAGGTGCTTGAGAGATATCATCTGCCGCCCTCTCACTCCTTTCAATATGAACAAATTAAGCGCTCAGTTATGTCTAATTTACAAGATGTTACATTTGAATCGAGCTACAATATGCTTGACGATCTACTCCAATACCCTACTGAGACCCCCTCCATCTCAGCAATATACTCTATAATGAAACCTCATTTATTAGACCCTCACCCAGACACTTTTTATAGATAATGGAGACAACAATTGGAAGATGTTGAAATTCCCTCCTGGATCAGAAAAGGATGGTCTCTTTTTCGGAAACACATAATTAAATAGAATTGGAGGGAAACTCAATTTAAAATTATGCATGGAGCAATTTACGCCTTTAACATCCATAAACCAGAAGCTAGACCTGACAGACTTACAGATTGCTCTAGATGCCAGCATCCTAGCTTTGATCTATTCCATGGTCTGTGGTCCTGTAGTAACATAGTCCCATTCTGGGACTTAGTTTTTGGATTGCTCGGCAACTTGTGGAGCGATGTAAAAATGCTGTCTCTGTCAATGGCGATTTTACATATCTGGGAGGATTTGAGGGATGAGGGTTGCGGAGGGAGGGGTCCCCCAATACTAATGCAAACCATACAGATTTTAGCTAAGAAGTTGATTCTTAAGCACTGGCTTGTCCCATCTACCCACAGTTGTCAGAATTGATAGCACAGTTACATCATTACATGGCAGTCAAACAAGGAGATGCACTTACAAATAAAGAAGTGCAAGCAGGCAAATACTTAAAAAATGGAGTCATTTTATTGGAAAATTTTGTAGCAATGATGAGAGGCGAAAAATAATCAATCCTTTCTCCTCTACTAGATGGTATCTTATGGAAAAACTTTGGAATAATGTAGGCCCACTTTAATTACCAGAGGAACGTTTTTGATGTGATTGGGGTTAGATGGTTTGCCGAATGGAGGAGAGGCAAGCTAAACTGCCGGTTTGGGCGTGTGAGGTGACCTGGTGGAGGCTCTCCCTTTTTTTTCCTGCCCCCTTCCTTTTACTTTTTGTTTAGTTGTTTGCTTTTGTATTATTGATAGTATTGTCAGATATCTTTCATAGGTTGCATAACATAGTCAAGGCTATCTTCGCTGCTTCTGGAAAGTAGCATTCTCAGTCTAAGACTTCATCCTACATGTGCTCTGATAGCAATAGTTATTATGTCTATTTGTCATGATTGATGTTATCTATGCTAATATTTTGTTATTATTGAAAACTTTCAATAAAAATTCATAAAAAAAAAAGAACACCGTCCCAACCATGAAGCATGGTGGGGGAAACATCATACTATGGAGGTGATTTTCTGCAAAATGGACAAAACAACTGCACTCTATTAAAGGGAGGATGGATTTGGTTGTGTGTCACAAGATTTTGGTCAACAACCTCCTTCCCTCAGGAAGAGCATTGAAGATGGGTCATGGCTGGGTCTTCCAGCATGAGAATGATTCAAAACACACAGTCAGGGCAACTAAGGAGTGGCTCTGTAAGAAGTATTTCAAGGTCCTGGAGTGGCGCCTAGCGAGTCTACAGACCTGAACTCAATAAAAAATCTTTGGAGAGATCTGAAACTCAATGTTGTCCAGTTACAGTCCCGAAACCTGAAAGATCTGGAGAGCTGTATGGAGCAATGACCTGAAATCCCTGCTGCAGTGTGTGCAAACTTGTTCAAGAACTACAGGAAATGTCTGACCTATGAAATACCAAACAAAGGTTTCTGTACCAAATATTAAGTTCTACACCAAAAAAAGAGAATAGACAGCAACTCCCAAAATCATTCATTGATCTAATGCAAAAATATATATAACTGAACATGAGGTTCTTAGTTTAACATTCTGATCAGATTGCATGAAGCCCACTTAACGGCGAACCTCTTAGTGGGTCATTATCACCATAACGGAGCGGAGCCATACGCTGACCTCTGCAGCAGCAACAACATTCGGTAGGGGGACAGCCTGGTGCCCCACAGCTCCCATGCTGCAAGACAAAGTCCCCATGACCCCAGATTGCACCACCCCACCTGCACAAAACCACAGCAGCAATGGCCGCCACACAGAAAAACACCAAATGAAAGGAGCATTGAAACCCATTTCTTTGCAGTCTCCTGCTAATTTGAAATCACCTGTGCCAAATGGGAGGAGTGCTGGTCCAAGAAAGGAGAAAAGCATGCTATACACCAAAAAAAGAGAATGGACAGCACCTCCAAAAATCATACACTGATCTAATGCCGCTAGGCAAAAAATATACTGTATATAACTAAACATGAGGTTATTAGTTTAACATTCTGATTAGTGATGGGCGATCACTAAAATGTTCGGGTGCTCGTTATACGTGTCGAGCAGATTGGAATACTCGGGTACTCGGACAGAACAACGAGCCCAATGTAAGTCTATGGGAGACCAGAGTATTTTGCCGCTATCTCCCCGGGGGTCCTTTAAAGGTCAAAAAATGTCTGAAAATAATGGAAACACTGCTCAAATAACATGGGGATATCATGGGGATCGCCCTGGAAGCATTCCTGACTCCTAGTTCACAGCTTTAAACAATGTTGTTGAGTTTCATGCCATTTTTTCCAATGCACTCAAAAACATACCAAAATGAAACCTAAACTGATTTTGCTGGGAAATATGTTAAGTAGAGATGAGCAACTTTGCATTTTTAGGGTTGAGTTTCTTGAAACCCGACTTCTCAAAAGTCGAGTAGAACAAAGTCGGCCGACTAACAGAAATGGTCGGATCGGAGTCGAAAATCCGACCCCAATGCAAGTCAATGGGGAATAAAAGTTGGCAGGGAGTGGAGGACAGTAAACACACCTACAGTGCCCATTTTAATGCCAACGACATCAATTCTTATTACTTAAGCTTGTCAACCTTAATTAACTTTATAATAATAGTAACGCATTGAAAACTGGTGGTTATTTGGCTAAAGTTGTGGGGGGCAGTGCTAGCAACATGGTTTTCGTGGGCCCCGGGCGAAAGAGTCTCAGTGGGCCCCTTTAACACATACCACAATTCATGATGCTCTGATACGGCAGAGAAATATAGTCCTCCATACAGTATTATGGGCACAACATAGTGTGCCACACAGAATAATAAGCCCCATATATTGCTCTATACAGAATAATGAGCCCCATATATTGTATATTCAATACAGAATGGGCTCCATATAATGCTCCATACAGAATAGGCCCCATATGTGCTCCATATGATGCTCCATATATAAAGGGCTCTATATGATGCCCCATAAATAATGAACCCCATATGATGCTCAAGTATATGATGAGTCCCATATATGATGCTCCAGTGTATGGTGAACCCCATATAATGCTCCAAATATAATGGTCCCTATATATAATGATCCATATATAATTGTCTCCATATGATGCTACATATATAATGAGCCCCATATGATGTGCCATATATAATGGGCCCCATATGATGCTCCAGTATATGATGTGCCCCATGGATGATGCTCCAGTGTAAAATGGGCCCTATCTATGATGCTCAAGTGTATGATGGGTCCCATATATAATTCTTCAGTGTATAATGCTCCCCATATATTGCTCCAACCATTAAAAAAAATGAAATACCTCTCCTCGCTGGGCACTGCTCCACTCTGGACTCCTCAGCGTCACCATCTTCCAGCTCTCTGCACTGTGACTGTTCAGGCAGAGGGCGCACAGATGTGACATCATTGCGCGCTCTGATCTGATTGTCACTGTCAGGAAACGCGGAAGATGTCACAGCAGTGGAGCAGGGCGCAGGGAGAGGTAAGTATTGCAAGTGCTGGGGCCCTGAGCTAGCAGGGGGGGCACACTTGTGGGTGCTGGGAACTGGCACAGGACCCCTCATAGTACGCCTTTGTCTCTGAGAGCAAGTGGGCCCCCCCACGTGCTCAGGGCACTGGCACTTGCCCAGGTGCGCAAGGTGCTGACCCCGACCCTGGGGGGTACAGCCCAGTTAGGGAGGTGGAAAAACTGGCATATGTTGAGGTGTAGGCTGGATGTTCAGCAGCTGCAAATGGAGGAATTGGAGAAGTCGGTGGAAGAGGAGGACAAAGCGAGCCATTTTGCTGGCAACCTATGTGTCATCAAGGGAAGGTGGTACAAAATCCTTTGAAACCCAGGCATGGTTCATTTTAATGAAGGTGGGATCACCAACATTTTGGGTCAACAGCTGGGTCTTTCTTTCTGTCAGGATTGATCCTGCAGCACTGAAGACTCTTTCTGATAGCACACTACTAGGTGTAAACTGGCCAGGTGTCCAGTTTACTGGCCCAGTAGTCAAAGGGGAATGAACTGTGAGGGAGAACATCGATAGAGGAGGAGCGGTAATTTTGAACCATAGTTGACAACTGTTGTCTCCTGATTGTCTGTTGCAATCGATTCAGTCGATTCAGTCGTGTTAGCATTACTCGAGAAATGAGACCACAACATGGTCATGAAACCCTTGTCTCCAACGCCACTTCGGCTGTGTGCACCACGAACACCTCTTCCGTTTGGCCTAGTACGGCTCGTGGTAGATCCTGCACTGCTGCTGTGTGCTGGGAATGCCTCTAACAAAAGTTTTACCAGAGTTGCTTGTTTGTTCGCCAATATTAGCTCTAGGTTCTCCTGTGGCATGATGTTCTGTAAGTTGCCTTTATAGCGTGGATCGAGTATACTGGCCAACCAGTAGTCGTCATCCTTCATAATTTTGGCAATGCGGGGGTCACTTTTTAGGATCAGCAAGACATAATCACACATGTGGACCAATGTTCCAGGTGTTAATGATGCACTGCCAGTGGTGGGTGGAGGAGCACTTTCTGCCAAATCCACATCCCTCCATTCACATACAAACCCTGTATTTGACCTTGGTAAGCCAACATTTTCTCTTGCCCCCTGAGAAGCATCATACTCCCCAAAATACTCATCCCCCTCATCCTCATCTTCCGCCTCTTCCTCTTTTTCCTCCACCTCGTCCAGGACTGTTCTCTGAGCAGACAATGTCTGACTGTCATGAAGGCATCCCTCCTCCTCCTCTGCTGCAGATGCCTGATCCTTAATGTGCGTCAAAGTTTGCATGAGCAGACACATAAGAGGGATGCAATGCTTATGATGGCATCGTCTGCGCTTACCAGCCGGGTGCATTCCTCAAAACACTGAAGGACTTTACAGAGGTCTTTCAGCTTTGACCACTGCACACCCGACAACTCCATGTCCGCCCTCAAACTGCCTGCCTGTGGATCCTCCCACAAATGCATTACAGCCTGACTCTGTTCGCACAGCTTCTCAACCATGTGCATGGTGGAGTTCCACCTTGTTGCAATGTCTATGATTAGGCGGTGCTTGGGGAGGTGGAGCGATCACTGCAGCCTCTGCATACGACTGGAGTCTATGGGTGAGCGACGGATGTGCGAGCACAGTCTTCGCAACTTATGGAGCAGGGCTTGTAACTCTGGATAATTATGTATGAAGCACTGCACCACCAGGTTCAAGGTGTGAGCCAGGCAAGGTATGTGTCTGAGTTTTTCCAGGGCTATGGCCGCCACAAAATTACGGCCATTATCACTGACTACCTTGCCTGGCTCAAGATGTAGACTGCCCAGCCATGACTCAGTTTCTCACTGTAAGTAGTCGGCCAGTACCTCCGCAGTATGTCTGTTGTCGCCCAAAGAGATCATCTTTAAAACAGCCTGCTGGCGCTTACCACTAGCTGATCGAGAGTGGGACACCTCGTGTGCAACACTGGCAGCTGCGGATGGAGTGCTCGTGCGACTGCACTCTGTCAACGAACTTTTGCTTCTGGAGGAGGAGGAGGGTCGAACGCCTACAGCCAACTGTTGCCTATACGTGGGCTAGGCAGCACTGTCCCACTGCCACTGTCCCCTGTGGACCCTGCATCCACCACATTAACCCAGTGCTCAGTGATGGACATGTAACGGCCCTGGCCATGCCTACTGCCCATGCATCTGTTGTGAGGTGCACCTTTCCACTCATTGATTGTATGAGTGCATGGATGAGTGATGGCTTTTCTAGAAAAGAAGTGCCGACTGGGTAGGTCATAGTGTTGGTCAGCGTAGGCCATGAGCTCTTGGAACGCTGCGCTTTCAACCAAACTAAAGGGCATCATCTCTAATGAGTTCAGTTTGGCAATGTAGGCGTTCAAAGCCAGTGAGGTTTTGTAGTCCGTCCATGCTTGCAAGTGCATGGTGTTTAAATGTCTAAGCTTGCAACTGGTATTAAATTTTCAGAGATTTTTCCCTCGGCTAAAGGTCCTTCCGCACCTCTTACAGATAACCTTTGCCTCATCAATAGGATTTTGGTCAAAAAAGTGCCACACTGCACTCTTCCTACTATGGGATATATTTTCAGGGCTTGCACACTGTGCTAATTTGACCATCTGGCCAAGCTGTACTGCAACTCTTTTTGTTTTTTTAACACATTTTTGGACTGCTACGGGCCTGCCAGATAACCGCAGCTGCGAAGTCGATGCCTGGTGCGAATCCTCCTCCTCTTCTGAGCTATTGCCAGCGGCACCCTCTTTCCCCAATGGATGCAATCCGGGTCAACAACTGGGTCATCCATCACCTCCTCTTCAATTTCATCTGCACCTTCCTCTGTGTCACCGTGTAAGATGGTATCGTATGCGGGAAGGGGCACCTGAGTTTCATCAGGGTCAGAATCTGGCTCAGTAGACTGCGAGGACTATGCAGTGCTCTGGGTGAATGTACCAGCAGAATCTTGGACTGGGCAATTCAGGATTTCACTTGATAACCCAGGCATGGTATGTGAAAAGAGCTCCATGGAGTAATCTGAAGTGTGGCCTGCCGCATCCTTCACTTTTGGTGGGGGTGAAGGACACAAGGAAAGGTGTTGTTCCTGACCAGGAGCCTGCACTGACGACTTGCATTTTTTGCAACTTCAGAAGAGAAGATAGAGCTGGTGGCTGTTTCGGCAATGTAAGCCAAAACCTGTTCCTGATGCTCCGGCTTTAAAAGCGGTTTACCTACTCCCAGAAAAGGGAGCCTTCCAGGCCTTCTGGAGCCAGACGATGATGCAGGCTCAACACCTCCTGCCTTAGGTGCTTTTGTGCTTTTGGCACTACCAGCAGATGCACCACCACCATCAGTACCAGCTGGCCCTCCCCCCGCCCACGTCCTCGGCCTCTTCCACCATACTTCCTCATGTTTGGGAAAATGTACCAAAAATACCAGCAGATATATGGTACTGTATGAGGAGCGCAGAGCTGTATATGGTTTACGGGAAAATTTCAATCTCTTTATATATTTCCGGAGTCACACAAAGACGCTCACTCAGTATGGATTTGACCGTAATACAAAGAGCAGATATACGGTACTGTATCAGAAGCGGACGGGTGTATATGGTGTACGGGAAAATTTCAATCTCCGTATATATTTCCGGAGTCACACACAGATAATCAGCATGTATTTGTCCGTGATTCCAGCCGGTTCACGGTAGTGTGTGAGGAGTAGTGTTGAGCGATACTGCTCGATATCTAAAAATATCGGATCGGAATGGTATCGCCGATATCACTAAAATATCGGCGATACCCGATACCGATACCGGAAGTCCAATGTAAGTCTATGGGAACCAAATATCGACATTAAAAAAAACCCATTCTTGCCTTGTTGGTTAATTGTACATGAAGGAAAAAAACAAAGAGTAATGTAGAATGTATTGGGGGAGGTTGAGGAGACAATAAAGGCATACATGTTTAACCCAATGCATTGGAATAGCATTAATATATTTTTTTTGGGAAATACGTTTGGATTGACGAACAAATTGACAATGTTGTTAACCTTTTTTCTATTTTGGCAAATATGTATGTTTCACAACTTCCATGCTCTTCACCTTTTTAACTTTTGCCAGTGCCACACTTTCTCCTTCATAATCTTCAGCAGCATCATCTTTCTCATCAAATTATTCTTCATCTTCACCTTCTTAATCTTCTTCTTAAACTTCTTGCTATTCATGTTTTTGTTTACATTACTCATATTGTTATTATTAAACTATTAATCTTCTTCATATTCAAATTCTTCATCTTCTTCCTCTTCATCTTCTTCATCATATTCTTATTTGTGACAGAGATTCCTGTACTTGTAATCTGTAAAAGTATGAATTTTTCATCCTTCCGTTCTTGCTGTCACGAAAGATTTAAATTACAACAGTATTTGTCCGTGTTCAGTTTAGCCTGCAGCAGCAGGCATTTTCCAGGGGCACCACGAGGAGGAACGGACTCACCCCCATACACTGCTTAGTCTTCTTCTGCTTAGAATTTAGAGCATATATTTTGCTCTTCATTTTGGTCTTATACTTCATGTTCTTCTGCTTTTTGATCTTCTGCTTATTGTTCTTCTGTCTCTTGTTCTGTATCTTGTAGTTTGTCTTAACCTTCTTTGTCCTGTTGGTGATCTTCTTCTGGGTAATCTTTTATTTTTTCTTTGTGATGGTGTTCAGGCTGGTTGGCTTCATGCTCGTCGTCCTTGTTGTCGTCATCTTCTTCTGGGTGGTCTTTAAGGTCGTCTAATTTCCGAGAACCAGCTGACGTTACTGGAACCCGGACGGGTATCAGATGGAACAAGAGACAATGGAAGTAACGAGGACCAGCTGACTGTGCTGGAACCCGGAGGGGCAGCAGAAGGAAAAGAGGCAATGTCACAACCGAGTACCAGCTAACGTTACTGTGACACGGTTACTAAGCAGGAGGTACCTGTGCTCCAAAGCACTACCAAGGACCAGCAGACATTTCTGGAACTCGTATACGGAGATGGAGGCACCTAGGCCAAAGGCACTGGGGAGAACCAGTTGACGGTACTGGACCCCGGACGGGTAGCAGAAGGAAAAGAGGCAATGTCACAACCGAGTACCAGCTGACGTTACTGTGATACGGTTACTAAGCAGGAGGTACCTGTGCTCCAAAGCACTACCAAGGACCAGCAGACGTTGCTGGAACTCGTATACGGAGATGGAGGCACCTAGGCCAAAGGCACTGGGGAGAACCAGTTGACGGTACTGGACCCCGGACGGGTAGCAGAAGGAAAAGAGGCAATGTCACAACCGAGTACCAGCTGACGTTACTGTGACACGGTTACTAAGCAGGAGGTACCTGTGCTCCAAAGCACTACCAAGGACCAGCAGACGTTGCTGGAACTCGTATACGGAGATGGAGGCACCTAGGCCAAAGGCACTGGGAGAACCAGTTGACGGTACTGGACCCCGGACGGGTAGCAGAAGGAAAAGAGACAATGTCACAACCGAGTACCAGCTGACGTTACTGTGACACGGTTACTAAACAAGAGGTACCTGTGCTCCAAAGCACTACCAAGGACCAGCAGACGTTGCGGGAACTCGTATACGGAGATGGAGGCACCTAGGCCAAAGGCACTGGGGAGAACCAGTTGACGGTACTAGACCCCGGACGGGTAGCAGAACGCACCCATGAAAATGTAAGTTGACAGGACGCAAGCCGTCCGCAGTTACCGAATCACACAGTCCTACAGTCGGTGCTTGTCCTATTGTCACAATGGAAACAGCCTTTATTTACATATCCCACAGCACACATAGGAATCACCTAAATTGCAGGCACCATAGAGTCGGCTAACCCGAATGCAACACGACAGCACAACTTATTGGAGGATAATTGACGTTCACACTGCCAGGAAACAGCTGTCGTGCTGTAACCAGGCTGGCCAGGAATCAGTACCCCTGCCAATTACTTACGAGCAACAAATGGCGGTGTTGTAGCCCAGGGAGTAGAGTTCAGGTGGTAGAAAGATGAACATAACAGGAGACATGGAAAATGTTGCCAAACAGTAATTTAATCTGAAAACGGACAGGCAAATTCAGGTGAGATCCATGCCTTGTTCATTTTCAGAAAAGTAAGCCGGTCTACATTCTCTGAGGATAGTCGCATGCGACGGTCTGTTAGTACACCACCTGCAGCACTAAAGATGCGCTCAGATAATACACTGGCAGCAGGGCAAGCCAGCACCTCCAATGCATACTGGCTAAGCTCTGGCCATGTACCCAACTTAGAGACCCAAAATTTGAAAGGGGAAGAGGCATCTGGGAGTACACTTAGAGGGAAAGACAAGTAGTCTGTCACCATCTTACGGAAACGTTGCTTCCTGGTGACTGGAGCCGTCTCGGATGGTGTAGACCTTGCTGGCGCTGTCACAAAACTTTGCCACATTTGTAACATACAGCTCTTGCCCTGTGCAGAGGCGCTGCTTGTGCTCCCTCTTGTTGTAGAGGTGTCTACACTGCCTCGACGCACAGAGCTGCTTTGTAAAGCAGTAGCAGCAGCAGCTCTCTCGGCTGGAATGTACAACAGTATGGATTGCACCAGTGTGTTTTGGTACTCACGCATTTTACGGTCCCGATTCAACGGTGTGATGAGGGTTTGTAAGTTGTCCCGGTAGCGAGGGTCTAGGAGGGTGTACACCCAATAATCTGACGTGGTTAGAATGTGGGCGATGCGGCGGTCGTTTCTCAGGCACTGAAGCATGAAATCAACCATGTGCTGCAGACTCCCAACTGGCCAACAAAAGCTGTCCTCTGGAAGAGGCGTCATCTCTGCCTCCTCTGCATCACCCCACCCTCGCTCTACATATGACTAGAGCGTTGTGTACCTCCCTCTGTAGGGATTTCTTCCTCCTCCATTGACTCCTCCTCCTCCTCATCCTCCTCACAAAGTGAGCCCTGCCCAGCCCTTTGTGAGGAACCACGTTGCACTGACTGTCCTGAAGGTAATTGAATTTGTGACTCCTCATCCTCCACCTCTTACAAAACCTCTTCCTTTAGTGCTTTCAGTGATTTCTGAAGCAGGCAGATAAGGGGGACAGTCATGCTGACTAGTGCATCATCTGCACTCGCCATCCGCGTTGAGACATCAAACGCACGCAAAACGTCGCAGATGTCCTTCATAGAGGCCCACTCAGTAGTGGTGAAGTGTGGACGGTGCAAAGAGCGACTTGATTGCGCCTGATGCAGCTGATACTCCATTACTGCTGTCTGCTGCTCACACAACCGCTCCAACATATGTAACGTGGAATTTCACCTGGTGGGTACGTCACATATGATGCGATGTTCAGGAAGGCGAAATCGGCGTTGCAGAGCAGCAATGCGCGATCTGGCTATGCTGGAACGTCGCAAGTGAGCGCACTCTAGGCGGACCTTCTGCAGCAGTCCAGCAAGATCCGGATAGTCCCTCAAAAAACTCTGCACGACCAAGTTGAGCACATGTGCCAGACATGGTATGTGAGTAAGGTTGCCAAGGCCCAGAGCTGCCACCAGATTTCGGCCATTGTCACACACTACCAAGCCTGGCTGGAGATTCGCAGGCAAAAACCACACGTCGCTCTCCTGCTTGATGGCATTCCAGAGCTCCTGCGCTGTGTGGCTTTGATTCCCCATTGAAATTAATTTGAGGACGGCCTGTTGACGTTTGGCCACGGCTGTGCTCATATCGGTCGCAACAGGTAAGCGTTCACGGGTCCATGTGGAGGTATACCGTGACGGCTCGTGCAGCGATGATTCTGAGGAACTGGAGTAGGAGGAGGAATCAATGTGTACAGACTGGATTCCTGCAATCCTTGGAGTTGGCAGAACACGTACATCGCCACTGGCAAGATCTGTACCCAGCTCCACAACATTGACCCAATGGGCAGTGAGGGAAAGGTATCATCCCTGGCCATGGGTACTGGTCCACGCATCGGTGGTCAGGTGGACCCTGCTACTGACGGCGTTTAGTAGCGCATGTTTAATGTTTCCCTCGACATGTTTTTGCAGAGCAGGGACGGCTTGCCTGCTGAAATAAAATCGGCTTGGCACATTATATTGTGGGACTGCCAATGCCATTAAGTTCCTGAAACTGTCAGTCTCCACCAGCCTGAATGACAGCATTTCAAGGGACAGGAGTTTTGCAATGCCAGCATTCAGAGCCTGTGCTCGTGGATGGTTTGCCGAGTATGGCCGTCTTTTATCCCATGCCTGTGGTACCGATGGCTGTTTTGTGGCCTGGGAGTGTGACGATGACTGTGAACTTGCTGCTGTGGGTGGAATAACAGTTTGTCTATGGACAACAGTGACCGAGGTTCTTCCATGGAGATCCTGTGAGGAAGCCGAACCAGGTGTGTGTGAGCTGGAGGTAGAGGCTCCAACACGACCTGAAGATGTAGGTGCTGCTGTAGGTTGGCCTATATCTCCAGTGTATCTTTGTAACTCAGCTACGTGCTTTGTCCGTACATGTTTCCACATATTTGTGGTATTCAGGTTACTGATATTTTTACCTCTTTTAACTTTTTGCTTACACAGCTTGCATTTAACATAGCAAATATCATCTACAAGTCTGTCAAAAAAGGAACACGCAGTGCAAGTCATGGGAGCGCCAATTTTGACATTTGTAAGAGAACTGCTCCCAACAGGTGCCAAACTGGAGGCTACAGGCAAGCGAGTCTGCAGCCTACCTCTCCCTCCTCTTTGTACCGTTGGGACAATCTCTTCCTCAGAGCTGCTCCCACCACCTTCCTGTTGCTCACGCCATGTTGGGACTTGGACTTCATCATCTCCACTACCCTCTTCCAACACCTGCTGCTGTTGGATGGTCTGGGCAGCACCATGCTCCACAAAACCTGGCACCTGAGTCTCATCATCATCATGAGATGCGTTCTGCGGTGTGCTGTCCATCGGCACTGGCTCACCCGCCTCTTCAGATTGAGAGAGACACAGCTGTTGTGCATCACTGCATACTCCCTCTTCTTCAAATTGCAGAATGCTGCTTGCCTGTGCCCGTGTTTGCGAGCCAACAGATTCTGAGAACAGAAGCAGAGACTCAGCTGGCTCCTGTACAGAACTCTCTGACTGCCTGGCCAATTTGACAGGCGGTGAACAGACAGATGGTTGCTCAACAGTGTTGTGTTCCTGAGAGGAGGTGGAAGGAATTGAAGTCGATGCATTGGCTGCCATCCAACCAACAACGGCTTCAATTTGTTCTTCCCGCAGCAGGGGGGCACGCCGAGCTCCTACCAAAGTGCGCATAAAGGAACGCTCACGGGGAAAACTGGTGGATGCTGTGTCACTGAGGGCGGCAGCAGCCACAGAATCCCCACGTCCTCTCCCTGCTGAAACTCCACGGCCACGACCACGTGCCTTACTCACTGACTTCTTCATCTTGGTAGATTGAAAAAGAAAGTCAGAAAAGTTATAAGGCCTAAGTGTGGGTGACCCGACATGAAATGACACTTGGTGTACATAGGGTTAACCATGTCTTTTCATGTCCTTTGCTATCTGATTTGCACAAACAATTAAATCAGTCTATGTGTGCAAAATTTCACACCTGTAGGGGTTAATTAAAGGTGTAAATTCGTAGCAAAAAAGTCCGTTTTTTTACAACGAATTTACACCTTTAATTAACTCCTACAGGTGTGAAATTTTGCAAACATAGACTGATTTAATTGTTTGTGCAAATCAGATAGCAAACGACATGAAAAGTCATGGTTAACCCTATGTACACCAAGTGTCATTTCATGTCGGGTGCTTCTGTCTTTTCACTGAAGCCGGCTTTACCCGGCAATTGAATCAGAGGATATTTTACTATGTAGAAGTGTATAAACTATACATATATGTATATATATATGTCACAATGACATGTATATATATATATATATATGTATTCTATGTGTGTATATTTAGTGTTTACAAGGAAAGAATGGGGTTTTTTTAGTTCCGATATTTTGTTCCCATAGACTTACATGGGACTTCCGGTATCGGTATCGGGTATCGCCGATATTTTAATGGTATCGGCGATACCATTCCGATTCCGATACTTAGGGATATCGGAAAGTATCGCTCAACACTACTCATCACTAATTCTGATTCAGACTAATAAGAATATTAAGTTCTGTTTTTCTACTGTATCAAATATGTATTTCATGTAATAAAATGCAAATTATTATTTAAAACTCATAGAATGTGATTTTCTGTTTTTTATTTTTATAGTCTGTCTCTCACAGTTGAAGTGTACCTACGATAAAAATTACAGACTTCTCCATTCTTTGTAGGTGGGAAAACTTGCAAAATCAGCAGTGTATCAAATACTTACCCATTGTAAATCAGTGATTAATCCATTGTGGGAGGATATGCTGCTAGATCATTAGTGTTGTGTCGGTGGTACACAGTGGTACACAGGGCGCCCCGGACGGTAGCGTCTCTGGAAACCACAAAGCGCAAACTTAAGAGGTTTGTGATGTCACGTTTTCCTGGCTGTGGAGTCCTGTTGAGGCCAAAACCAACACGTTTGATAGGAACCCAGACCTTCTACCTTCAGAGTGTCACCAGTGCAGAGAAGGAATTGTGTGCAAATAACGTAATTGTAGTTAATGATGTACATTTAAAACAAATATTTTATTACAGATAATTAAAAAGGGAAAAAGGGGGAGAACAATTATTATTATTATCATCATTATTACTTATTATTATAGCACCATTTAATCCATTGGGCTTTACATGTGAGGAGGGTATACATAATAAAAACAAGTACAGTAATCTTAAACAATGCATGTCACGTCTGGTAAAGGAGGAAAGAGGACCCTGCCCGCGAGGGATCACAATCTACAAGGGATGGGTGAGAATACAGTAGACGAGGATAGAGCCAGTCATGCAGCGTTTGGTCAATCGGTGGTTACTGCAGGTTGTAGGCTTGTCGGAGAGGTAGGTCTTCAGTTTCTTTTTGAAGGTTTCCATGGTAGGCGAGAGTCTGATGTGTTGGGGTAGAGAGTTCCAGAATAGGGGTGATGCGCGGGAGAACAATAAAGAATATTTAATACAAGAACAAAAGGGATGCTTTAAAATATAGGTATTGTTGTAAACCTAAAAAAATAGAAATATATCATCCTTAGCATAAGCGCACAGGTGAAAAGGAAAGCAGGTAAAAAAAGGTGGCGGAGTGGAGAGAGACTGAGTAGTAGGGTCAGGAGTTGAGGAGTTGATAAGGTTGGTGAGGCTTAACTTAGTGATGATATAAAAAACATTAGTATTAGCCGTAATCATACTCAATATGGTAATAATAGTGCCTACGCCATTATCTGTGAATGTCAGTTATAACTAACAGATAATATCCTGTAGTAAAGGTTTGGATGAGTGATAGCTCTGATTCAACCCTTTTGATATTGTTAACCCAACTAACGGGGTAAACAAGGGGAGGGTGTCCTTTCTTACACTGTTGCAATGCTATTGTTTTTTATGGCGATTCGAGGGCATGCCACAAGTGAAATTAGGAGATCTCTACTATGTGCCGGGCAAAGTTGGACAAAGTTGTTGGTACCCTTCTTTTAAAGTAAGAAGACCTCACAATGATCACTGAAATAACACTGACAAAATTAATTTTCAATTTAAATTTAATTCACAGATTTTCAATAGGATTTAGATCTGGACTCTTAGGTTGGAGTCACATCAGCCTATAGCATCTGATGCGAGAGCTTCTGATGTGATATGCTAATGACCCTCGGCTCCTGCTCTGCTACTAGGAGCCTGAGATGAATGTCAGTGCTCTGTGCTCCTGTAAAGGTCGGCCAGGGCTGTAGTCATGACTGAGGATACTGCAGCACCAGAACCCTAGCCTCCCTTCACAGAAACACTCCGTATTCTGTAGAGCACACTGGCCTCTTCATACCGGGGACTGTAAGGCTCCTTTAGTGAATGAGTAGACGCTAGAGTTGAGCGATACTTCCGATATCCAAAAGTATCGGAATCGGAATGGTATCGCCGATACCCAAAAAATATCGGCGATACCCGATACCGATACCGGAAATCCAATGTAAGTCTATGGGAACAAAATATCGGAATTAAAAAAAACCCATTCTTGCCTTGTTGGTTAATTGTACATGAAGGAAAACAACAAAGAGTAATGTAGAATGTATTGGGGAAGGTGAGGAGACATTAAAGGCATAGATGTTTAACCCAATCAAATGGAATAGCATAAATATTTTTTTTTTTAAGATGTTCGGATTGACGAAGAAATTGACAATGTTGTTCACGTTTTTTCTATTTTGGCAAATATGTATATTTCACAACTTCCATGCTCTTCACCTTTTTAACTTTTGACACACTTTCTCCTTCATAATCTTCAGCAGCATCATCTTTTTCATCAAATTATTCTTCATCTTCACCTTCTTTATCTTCTTCTTAAACTTCTTGCTATTCATCTTTTTGTTAACATTACTCATATTCTTCTTATTAAACTATCATTCTAATTCATATTGTACTTCATCTTCTTCATCATATTCTTATTTGTGACAGAGAATCCTGTACTTGTAATCTGTCAAAGTATGAATTTTTCATTCTTCCGTTCTTGCTGTCACAAAAGATTGAGGCTAAGTTCACACGTTGCGGAATTGCCGCGGAAATTTCCGCGGCAATCCCGCACTTCTCCCGCAGGAAATACACACGTTTTTTGTGTGCTGATTCCCGCCAGAATAATAGCGTTTTGCAAGCGTAATTAGCTTGCAGAATGCTAGCGTTTTCCTAGCGATCTGTAGCATCGCTTGGAAAACTGATTGACAGGTTGGTCACACGAGTCAAACATAGTGTTTGACAAGTGTGACCAACTTTTTACTATTGATGCCGCCTATGTCGCATCAATAGTAAAAAGATCTAATGTAAAAATAATAAATAATGATATTCTCACCTTCCGGCGGCCCCCGCAGCCTTCCCGCCTTCAGCGACGCTCCCGGCAACTCCGGTCCCAAGGATGCTTTGCGGCAAATCACACCGATGACGTAGCATCTCGCGAGACCGCTATGCCATCTGGGTGATTCTTGCAAAGGACTCTTGGGACCGGAAGTTGCCGGGAGCGTCGCTGAAGGCGGGAAGGCTGCGGGGGCCGCGGGAAGGCTGCGGGGGCCGCCGGAAGGTGAGAATATCATTATTTTTTTTTTTAATTATTGTTTTACCAGGGATATGGTACCCAGGGCCTGGAGGAGAGTCTCCTCTCCTCCAGACCCTGGTACCACCGCACATGAACCGCTTACATTCCGCAAAATTAATGAACATGTTGCTATTTTTTCCGCAAAGCGTTTTTTTTCGCGGAAAAAAACGCAACATGTGGCCAAAACATGCGGAATCAATTAACATGTATAGGATGCTTAATGCTTGCGTTTTTATCGCGTTTTTACCGCGGAAAACCGCGGAAAAACCGCGAAAAAAACGCAATTATTCCTGATCGTGTGCACTTAGCCTTAAATTACAACAGTATTTGTCCGTGTTCAGTTTAGCCTGCAGCAGCAGCAGGCATTTTCCAGGGGCACCACGAGGAGGAACGGACTCACCCCCATACACTGCTTAGTCTTCTTCTGCTTATAATTTAGAGCATATATTTTGCTCTTCATTTTGGTCTTATACTTCATGTTCTTCTGCTTTTAGATCTTCTGCTTATTGTTCTTGTGTCTCTTGTTCTGTATCTTGTATTTGTAGCACAACCTTGTACCAGCTGATGTTACTGGACACGTTACTAAGCAGGAGGTACCTGTGCTCCAAAGCACTACCAAGGACCAACAGACGTTGCAGGAACTCGGATACCGAGATGGAGGCACCTAGGCCAAAGGCACTGCGGAGAACCAGTTGACGGTACTGGAACCCGGACGGGTAGCAGAAGGTACAAGAGCCAATGCAAGTAACGAGGACCAGCTGACTGTGCTGGAACCCGGAGGGGCAGCAGAAGGAAAGAGCCAATGGCACAACCGAGGACCAGCTGACGTTACTGGGATACGGTTACTAAGCAGGAGGTACCTGTGCTCCAAAGCACTACCAAGGACCAGCAGACGTTGCTGGAACTCGGATACCGAGATGGAGGCACCTAGGGCAAAGGCACTGCGGAGAACCAGCTGACGGTACTGGAACCCGGACGGGTAGCAGAAGGTACCCATGGAAATTTAAGTTGACAGGCCGCGAGCCGGTCGCAGTTACCGAATCCCACAGTACTACAGTGGGTGATTGTCCTATTGTCACAACGGAAACAGCCTTTATTTGCATATACCGCAGCACACATAGGAAGCACCTAAACTCCAAGCACCATAGAGTCGGCTAACCCGACCGCAACACGACAGGACAACTTATTGGAGGCTAAGTGACGTTTACACTGACAGGAAACAGATGGCGTGCTGTAACCAGTCTGGGCAGGAGTGAGTACCCGTGCCAATGACACTTCCGAGCAACAACTGGCGGTGTGAAGCCCAGGGATGAGAAGACAACAGGGTGGAGGCAGCTTGACTTTTTGCCGTTCACACAGCAGGGGAACAGCTGACATTACTGAACCCCAGTAACACTATAGCTTGTGTATTGGTCTGTGGACACAACACTTCTGAGCAGCAACTGCCAGTGTTGTAGCCCAGGGAGTAGCGTTCAGGTGGTAGAAAGATGAACATAACAGGAGACATGGATAACGTTGCAAACCAGTTATTTATTCTGAAAATGGACAGACAAATTCTGGCGAGATCCATGCCTTGTTCATTTCAGAAAAGTAAGCCGGTCTACATTATCGGAGGATAGTCGCATGCGACGGTCTGTTAGTACACCACCTGCAGCACTAAAGATGCGCTCCGATAATACACTGGCAGCAGGGCAAGCCAGCACCTCCAATGCATACTGGCTAAGCTCTGCCATGTATCCAGCTTAGAGACCCAAAACTTGAATGGGGAAGAGCCATCTGGGAGTACACTGAGAGGGAAAGACATGTAGTCTGTCACCATCTTACGGAATCGTTGCCTCCTGCTGACTGGAGCTGTCTCGGATGGTGTAGACATTTGTGGCGCTGCCACAAAACTTCGCAACATTTGGAACATACTGGTCTTACCCTGTGCAGAGGCGCTGCTTGTGCTCCCTCTTGTTGCAGAGCTGTCTCCACTGCCTCGACGCACAGAGCTGCTTTGTAAAGCAGTAGCAGCAGCAGTGCTCTCGGCTGGAATGGAGAACATTATGGATTGCACCAGTGTGTCTTGGTACTCCCGCATTTTACGCTCCCGGTTCAACGGTGTGATGAGGCTTTGTAAGTTGTCCCGGTAGCGAGGGTCTAGGAGGGTGTACACCCAATAATCAGACGTGGTGAGAATGTGGGCGATGCGGCGGTCGTTTCTCAGGCACTGCAGCATGAAATCAACCATGTGCTGCAGACTCCCAACTGGCCAACAAACGCTGTCCCCTGCAAGAGGCGTCATCTCTGCCTGCTCTGCATCACCCCACCCTCGCTCTACATACTGACTAGAGCGTTGTGTACCTCCCTCTGGAGCGATGTCTTCCTCCTCCATTGACTCCTCCTCATCCTCCTCACAAAGTGAGCCCTGCCCAGCCCTTTGTGAGGAACCACGTTGCGCTGACTGTCCAGAAGGTGATGGAATTTGTGACTCCTCATCCTCCACCTCTTCCAAAACCTCATCCCTTAGTGCTTGCAGTGTTTTTTGAAGCAGGCAGATAAGGGGGACAGTCAGGCTGACTAGTGCATCATCTGCACTCGCCATCTGCGTTGACTCATCAAACGCACGCAAAACGTGGCAGATGTCCTTCATAGAGGCCCACTCAGTAGTGGTAAAGTGTGAACGGCGCAAAATTGCGAGTTGATTGCGCCTGATGCAGCTGATACTCCATTACTGCTGGCTGCTGCTCACACAACCGCTCCAACATATGTAACGTGGAATTCCACCTGGTGGGTACGTCACATATGATGCAATGTTCAGGAAGGCGAAATCTGCGTTGCAGAGCTGCAATGCCGATCTGGCCATGCTGGAACGTCGCAAGTGAGCGCACTCTAGGCGGACCTTGTGCAGCAGTGCATCAAGATCCGGATAGTCCCTCAAAAAACTCTGCACGACCAAGTTGAGCACATGTGCCAGACATGGTATGTGAGTGAGGTTGCCAAGGCCCAGAGCTGCCACCAGATTTCGGCCAATGTCACACACTACCAAGCCTGGCTGGAGATTCGCTGGCAAAAACCACACGTCGCTCTCCTGCTTGATGGCATTCCAGAGCTCCTGCGCTGTGTGGCTTCGATTCCCCATGGAAATTAATTTCAGGACGGCCTGTTGACGTTTAGCCACGGCTGTGCTCATATCGGTAGCATCAGGTAAGCGTTCACGGGTCCATGTGAGGTAGACCGTGACGGCTCCTGCAGCGATGATTCTGAGGAACTGGAGTAGGAGGAGGAGTCAATGTGGACAGACTTGATTCCTGCAATCCTTGGAGTTGGCAGAACACGTACAGCGCCACTTGCAAGATCTGTACCCGGCTCCACAACATTGCCCCAAGGGGCAGTGAGGGAAAGGTATCGTCCCTGGCCATGGGTACTGGTCCACGCATCGGTGGTCAGGGGGACCTTGCTACTGACGGCGTTTAGTAGCATGTTTAACTTTTCCCTCAACATGCTTTTGCAGACCAGGGACGGCTTGCCTGCTGAAATAAAATCGGCTGGGCACATTGTATTGTGGGACTGCCAATGCCATTAAGTTACGGAAACTGTCAGTCTCCACCACCTGAATGACAGCATTTCAAGGGACAGGAGTTTTGCAATGCCAGCATTCAGAGCCTGTGCTCGTGGATGGTTTGCCGAGTATGGCCGTCTTTTATCCCATGCCTGTGCTACCGATGGCTGTTTTGTGGCCTGGGAGTGTGAGGATGACAGGGAACTTGCAGCTGTGGGTGGAATAACACTGGGTCTCGGGACAACAGTGACAGAGGTTCTTCCATGGCGATCCTGTGTGGAAGCCGAACCAGCTGTGTGTGAGCTGGAGGAAGAGGCTCCAACACGAGCTGAAGATGTAGGTGCTGCTGTAGTTGGCCTACATCTCCAGTGTGTCTTTGGAACTCAACCACGTGCTTTGACCGCACATGTTTCCACATATTTGTGGTATTAAGGTTACTGACATTTTTACCTCTTTTTTCTTTTTGATTACACAGCTTGCATTTGACATAGCAAATATCATCTGCAAGTGTGTCAAAAAAGGACCACGCAGTGCAAGTCCTGGGAGCGCCCGTTTTGGCTGTTGGAAGAGAACTGCTACAAACGGGTGCCAAACTGGAGGCTACAGGCAACCGAGTCTGCAGCCTACCTCTCCCTACTGTTTGGACCGTTGGGGCAATCTCTTCCTCAGAGCTGCTACCACCACCTTCCTGTTCCTCACGCCATGTTGGTCTTGGACCTCATCATCTCCACTACCCTCTTCCAACACCTGCTGCTGTTGGGTGGTCTGGCCAGCAACCATGCTCAACAGAAAATGGCACCTGAGTCTCATCATCATCAGATGCGTTCTGCGGTGTGCTGACCATCGGCACTGGCTCACCCGCCTCTTCAGATTGAGAGAGACACAGCTGTTGCGCATCTCTGCATACTGCCTCTTCTTCACATTCCAGAATGCTGCTTGGCTGGGCCCCTGTTTGCAAGCCAACAGATTCTGAGAACAGAAGCAGAGACTCAGCTGGCTCCAGTTCAGAACTCTCTGACTGCCTGGCAATTTGGCAGGCGGTGAAGAGACAGATGGTTGTTCAACAGTGCTGTGGTCCTGAGAGGAGGTGGAAGGAATTGAAAATCGATGCATTGGCTGCCATCCAACCAACAACGGCTTCAATTTGTTCTTCCCGCAGCAGGGGGTACGCTGAGCTCCTACAAAAGTGCGCATAAAGGAACGCTCACGGGGAAAACTGGTGGATGCTGTGTCACTGGGTGCGGCAGCAGCCACAGAATCCCCACGTCCTCTCCCTGCTGAAACTCCACGGCCACGACCACGTGCCTTACTCCCTGCCTTCTTCATCTTGGTAGATTGATAAAGAAAGTCAGAAAAGTTATAAGGCCTAAGTGTGGTTTTTCCTCAGAGACTGCAGTGAACACTGCAGACAACTGTTCACTATCTGTGAAAGGCTCCTTTCTGTACTTCTATAGTGTTTGCAACCAATGTATTGTATACGGATGGAAGCGCGTCACACTAATAGATTAGATTTTTTTCAAATAAAATGAGCACACCAATTGGAGATAAATGAAAAGGATGAGGCACTGAGACACGCTCAGCAGAGTACAAGCAGCAGTGCTTGAACAAGTAACTGGAGCGTGATGTGCACTCAAAAAATAAAAAACACAGACTGAAGTGAACACTGAAACACAACTGTTCACAATCTGTGAAAGGCTACTCCTTTTCTACTTCTATAGTGTTTGCAACCAATGTATTGGATACGGATGGAAGCGCGTCACACTAATAGATTAGATTTTTTTCAAATATAATGGAGCAGCACCAATTGGAGAA